>JAWNKX010000065.1:0-213224 GCA_035041755.1 Cacoxenus indagator | reverse complement strand
AAAAAAAAAATATAGTTAGCCAGTTTTGTGCTTTGTACCTTGTTGATTGGGACAAATGCTGCAAATTAGAAAAACACAATATTGATTTGATATCGAAGAATGAATTATCAGGATTTACCATTTGCAGAGCATTAGACTCTAAGTTCACACTCGGGCACTCGAAACCGAATGTGATCGTCAGTTTGCGCTCCATCAGTGCCAATTTCCTCATCAAGAATTCCAACCAAAATGATGTAAGATTTTGATACTCAATGTAATATGATTCAAATGCGGATAATTGCTCAACATATGTGGAATATTGTGCATGATGGCATTATATGTGGGGGAATCCCAATCATAAATGTTTAACTCCGACAGAATTTTATAGGGAATAAAACTCACGTCAATTGACTGAAGACGATTTCGGAATTTTGTGAGTTCTTCGAAATGTAAAATAAAAGTAGTATCAGATATTTCACGGTAAAAGTAGTTGCCTGTAAATGGGACTGTAAGACGTTCTAAATTCAGAGTGCCTCCCAAAATCATGCCAAACGTGTTCGGATTGGACACAACGAGCGAACGTATGCTGTATATATAACTGGCCAATAGCACCGACTCCAATTCGTAACTGTTTTCGATCAACTCCAAATTCTCTAAGTCCATTTTGCGTAGAATTCGGCGCAAGCTTCTTTCAGTCAATGAGCAACCCCGAAGCTCCAAACACTTCAGTTGTTGAAAATTAGTGATGTTGGTACCTGTAATGTTCAGGCGTTCAAGCAGAGCTTCCGCAGCTGTGGGCAATTGATGTAAAGCAATCCCACGTCGTCATCGGTTATACCCTCATCTGCGTAACTGAATTCCAGCAAATTCTGCAATTGGAGGCCCAGGTAGAAACTGAATGGCGGGTTCTTATTCGTCTTTAATTTGTTGATTCGTAACGCTCTCAAATCCTGGCTCACCAACTTACAAGTTGTTTCAAAATTCTGTACACTGAGCTTGCGAACCCAAGTGTCTGTAGTGTCAATTTCGCTAAAGCGCTTTTCCGATAGGATATCCTTGATAACCTCGAAAAAACGATGGCATACTCGTGCCATTTTTAACTGATTCTCCAGATCAAGTGTAATGAACACTTCATACAAGCAATCGTATGCCAAATAGAGCATTTTACTCATGGCGATGAAAAAAATAACCCAACACGAATGGAAAATAGAAGTGAGAAACTAAAATGATGGACACAAAGAGAATAAGGTAAGTAAAGCACTGCCAACCGAACGTTTTATGTTGATATGGCAGTTCACAAGAACATACGTCTCTGTGATTTATCGGTTATAAACACTGACTAAAATTAAACTAAAATTAATCGATTAGAACTAATCGATTGTGGAAGTGGTAGTGGTTCAGTGGTTCAGCAATCGATTCCTATAAAGAAGAAGTAACTGAAAGGAGGAAGAAAACAAATTGCCTTTCGGTGCAATCAACGAGAAGCATTCTCAGCATATTAATTTTAGTCCTTCTTGTCTAATGGAAGAATTTCTTAACTGTTTTTGACGACTATATGCTAAACATATCGCACTCGTTTAGGTAGTGTCAAAACTCAAACAAATAAATTTTCCAGGAAACGTAAAAATTTTTTTTGAAGCTAATGAACCTTTTCTTTTTTGAAATAAAGTGTGGATTATTTGGTAGCAAGTACTGACCAAATATAGGTTTAGTAAAAATCACGTGAAGGCCTACTCTAATAGCATTGGGCTATTATTATGCACACCACATAAATTAAACACGGGATACTACCAGATTCTAGACATAAAACGAATAAGCCCCATTGTAACGAAAGCACAAATAATTCGTAGCCGGAATGGATATAAATGCCGACAATTATATAGACAAATTATACAAAGGGTTTTCTATGTATTGGTGGTGGTCGTTGTGAATTCATTTAAACATAATAGCAGCCTATTGTATGAAATATTGCAGTTATATTACTTTTGAATATTTATTTAACTACACTATTTAAAATTGACCTTCTTCAGCTTGAGCGATTTGATAGGACGCACCATACTTCGCCGTTCCTCGCGATGCTGTTTTAATTCAATTTCACGTTTTTTGACATTGTAAGGCGTTTTTTTCCTGTTAACCTCGAAGGTCATCTGGCGACTTCCAAGAGAACGACCGACATTTGTAACATTTTCATCGAGCTGTTGCATTACGCGCACGCGATCCTGAAGGCTTAACTGCAGCAACTGAGTATTGATTTGGCTTGAGTTGATGTGGTTGCTAATGTCGCTGTCAAGGGCCGTAAGTTTAAATTTGCGTGGTCCGACTTTATTTTGGGCAGCCACTGTGACCGATGCGCTTTTGTGGCTTTCCACTGCCAGATGATTTGTTTGCTCTTCATCAAGTTCTTCTTCCACTGCTGCATCCTCTTCACGCTGTTTCTTTACGTCCTTGTAGGCTCGTTTCATTTCCTTAGTGAACTCGCGTCTGTCCTCATCATCAGATGATGCATCATCAGATGACACACTGGCGCCATCGTCATCGATCTTTTCAAGGCCGAAGAGATCTTCATCATTGTCGCTTTCCACGTGCGGCTGAGCTTCCTCCGCTTGTAGGTCCGCAGCAGGGGCGACTTCGATGCGCTTTTTGAGTTCCTTCAGTTTTGATTTCTCCAGACGGTTAATAACAGGTGCCAACAATTTGTACTCCTCCGCATTTTTATTGATCGCAAAGTCAACGTTCTCGAACATAGCTGAGAAACGTGAATCTTGCAACAAATTGGGAACTTTCTTGGCCGTGTTCGTTGGTTGTGTTTGCTGGTCCATAATCTTAAGTGCCAGTTCGTGATTGACTTTTGGTAAATTCTTTTTGAGCTGCAGCCGTGGTTTGCGTTCACTTTCGATTTCTTGACGAATCTTCTGCTTGCGGAAACGATCGAAGGCAAAGGGTTCGACAATAGCCTTGGCTTTGTTGTAGAGTCGCACGTCGATAAAATAACCATGCATATAACCCTTGATCATATTAGTTCCTAACAGATTATCCATGCCTAATTCCTCCAATTCCTTCAGTGTAACAAACTGGTAATCATCATAGACATTTTCTACAACTTCTGATTCAATTTCCTCTGTCAAGTTATCTAAGAAAGAACACCACCGCGGCGCTGGACCCATCGCAGGTACATAGTAAGTCAACATCTTCACATCCTCCTGGGCTAAGAAGAACATACCCGTATCGGGAATGTTGCAGAAATCGTTAAATGATGTTGTCGCTTCTACATAAGCAATTTGTTTGCCTGTTTGCTCTTCCCAAAATTTGAGTGTGGCCTCATCTAACGTGTATACCGCATTTTGAGCCGAATTGAAAGCAATACGCTTAATGGGCACTCTGTTTAAATGGTTCTTGATAAGCAATGGTTCGCGAGCTCGTATGTCGTAGAGCAGAACGTGTCCAGAGGCAGTGCCTACTCCCAATTGAAGGCCGTTCTTGAATTTAAGCGCTGATATGGATGGAAATTCCTTTAACCCCGGAAGTTTTATAGCGACATCAAGAATAGCACATCGATTTCTGGTGCGCGGATCCCAGGCTTCAACGGTGCCTTCCTTGCTGCCAACCACCAGCAAATGATGTTCAGGATTGACATCGCAAGCATTCAGACAGCTTGCCTCGGTTTCGAAGGGTTGTAAGAATTGGCCACGTTCAAGATTAAGGCGGTAAATATCGCGGTCAACGCCTACAATGAACATATCACAGCTGGGTTTATGGTATTTCATATCTCGGCCAAAGCGCGGTATGCGCAAACGGTAATGTCGGCCATGCGCGGCATGAATTTCGACATAGCGGTCACATTCCAAAAATACCTATTTTATGAATATGTAATTATAAAAATAAATATTTGGAACTACTAGTACAAAACACTAACCAATTTGCTATAGTCGTCACTGATAACCTCGAATGTGGTAATTTCTGAGTCAAAACAACGTTCGAATTTAATAGACAAATTGACAACCTCGAAACACTTGACTCGCGGCTTGTACGTGCCGGTGGCTAAGATGTACTGCTGATCTGGACTCATGCGTATCGTAGTGCAAACACCGGGCATGTCGAAGTCCTGTATGAGCTCAATTTGGCGACGGGAATCAACCTTTTTGAGCAGTTTAGAGCGCTTATGGCGATCGGTGAGCCACTGAAAGAAAGTTACATAGATTGTTAGATTGCAAATTAATATCAAAATTTTACGAGATACTTACATCCGGCACTGATTTCCCAGCACTAAGATTGTATATTTTGACATCGTTTACTTCATTTACGAACATTTTGAACACAAACGCATCACATAGACAAAATTATTGAGAATGCACTGTTATTAGACTTGCACGTGTAAATTCTCTTCTCGACCTCTTCTTTGCTTATAGAGCAACAACACAAGCAAACTAATAACAGTGATGAGCGTTTCAACGATAATATGCTACAACTATATCATGGGCATGACGGAAGAAATTTTATAGCACTGCTTCTGTCTCAATAACATTATTGCTTTTAGTGAACTGAAAAATAAAGAAGAAGAAATAATTTTGCATTCGAAGACGAAAACAAAAAATAAAATTATTTAAATTAGTGTTTGCAGGAGTATAATTAGGATAAACTCGATTATAAAGCATGTGTATTTAAAAAGTAACAAAGTTTTATAATCTTGCATTGCGCGGGCGAAGCAAAAAGTGTGCAACAAAAAATAAATAAAGCGTAATTAGTGAAACTAAAGGCGTAGAAAACCCGTTGAAAAAAGTCATAGAATAAGTGGAAAGTGCTGTTTCAGACAAATAAGTCGGACGTGTTATTATTAAAGTGCAATTTGATTTAAATCTTTTAACAAAGTCTTTTTGAAAAACAAAAGGTGCGTGAGTATAAATAAAGTATTTATATGTGTGTATATAACATACTTTATCATCGATTAAAAGCAACTTTGAAGTGAACTAAAAAATGTCCAATATTCACCATATTTTAATACTTTATAGACCGTCTACACCCCTCATTTAAGGGTAACATAAGCGATTTGCGCCTATATCATAGACACCCCGCTCGCTCTGCAAAAGTGGTTTATGTATCAGGTTTTCAGCCTTTTGTTTTAATAAATATATTTTTTTTATTAATTTCATCTGGCAAGATTATAAAAAATTGCAATGTGCCAATTGCGGCGCACATTTTTGCATAAACAATGAACGATAATTCATTTTTTGTTTATGTCGTTTTAAATTAGTTGATGTTTTTTTACTCATGCTTACTCAGTGGCGAAGACTCCTACTTAAACTTCACTCTGAATGCTCTCATTTTCTCTGCACAATTCTTCTGGACTGATACGAGAATTCTTGTCAAAGTATGATCTAATTTGGGGGATACCCATCAATGCTCAATGTTTGTAAAAGTAATATTCCTTTTCAAAGGCTGGTGCAGATACCTTCCTGCTCATTTCTATTGACTGTGCTCAGAGGCTGCTTTGTTACTGATCTCGTCATTCAAAACACTTCACACTTAAAACGGCATAAGATTGCGGTCAAACGATAAATTTTCGACAGAAACTGTGTCATTTAAGCTTTATTGAAAGTATTATTTTTGTTAACTTCGTCCGGCTGTTTAAATATCTCGCAAGCAAACATGATATGCAGATTGGTTCGTTCGGTTGAGTAGGCATGAGCCACGCGTTATCAAAAGCAAAGCGCGCCCAAAGCATTTTCAACGCTTGAATTAATTCGTTTCTGATGATAAATAGAAGAAAGAAAGAACTCAAAACAACTTAGTTTCATTTTTCGTTTCATTTAAAAAGAGTAGCAAGCAGACAAAAATGCCAACTCAGTTTATTTACGAGGCTAAAATTAAAAAGAAAATAACGAAAATGCGCAGCGCTGTAAACAAAGTCCACAATCGTATTGATCACTTGCTGGAAAAATGTAGCCAAAGATTGTTCTGTTCATTAGACATTAATCCATTAAAAGGCAATTCGCTTGGTTTGCAGGTCCCATTATGACGGCCGCACCGTACAACTACAACTATATTTTCAAGTATATCATAATTGGAGACATGGGCGTAGGTAAATCTTGTTTGCTTCATCAATTTACGGAGAAGAAGTGTAAGTCGATTATTTCTAACCATGAAACATAACCCTTACTCAAAACTCATATAACTCGTTTGTAGTCATGGCCAACTGCCCGCACACAATTGGGGTCGAGTTCGGTACACGCATCATCGAAGTGGATGATAAGAAAATCAAACTTCAGATTTGGGATACGGCAGGCCAAGAACGTTTTCGCGCTGTGACGCGTTCATATTACCGAGGCGCAGCAGGTGCTTTAATGGTGTACGATATAACCAGGCGGTAAGTAGTAGTTGTTTATGCAAAAACGAGCCAATATTAATTTACTTCACCTTGCACCTTACACAGTTCCACTTACAATCATCTGAGCAGCTGGCTCACCGACACCCGTAATCTTACGAATCCTAGTACTGTGATCTTTCTCATTGGCAATAAATCAGATTTAGAGAGCACACGTGAGGTTACATACGAGGAGGCCAAAGAATTCGCCGATGAGAACGGTCTCATGTTTCTTGAGGCAAGCGCTATGACGTGAGTAACAATTTTCAAACCCAAAAAACAAATGCTTCAAAATCTCAAAACTCTTCTATCTTCTACCAGTGGTCAAAATGTTGAAGAGGCCTTCCTTGAGACCGCACGAAAAATCTATCAGAACATACAGGAGGGACGTCTAGATCTGAACGCTTCCGAGTCGGGAGTTCAACATCGGCCCTCACAACCAGGTAGAACATCGCTTAGTGGCGAGCCAACACAGGCGAAGGATCAATGCTCTTGCTAAGCTGTTAGCACTAATCGAAGTTTGTTTAACAAAACAAAAATCGAAAAAATTAGTTTAAACTTCATGTAAGCCCGAAAATATGAACAAAGAAGGTCAACGTGCCTGTTACACGTGCATACATATTTAACAATTACAACTATATACTTTATGCTATATAGAACAATATGAAGATGTCTTAGTATTCTCAACTAACAAACGCAACTAACTGACATGAATTTCGAACACGCTGTCAGTTGCTATGTTTTCTAGCTAACACTCTATGAGTCAGTTATAAAGAACACTTAAACAATTTATAGTATACTAATTAGGCGTCAATTTTAAAGTTTCCGATTCAACGACACGCTCTTCGTAGCAAGCTTCGCCTTTAGTTCTTGGTTAGCTGCGCTCTCTCTCTCTCTCTCTCTCTCTATATTTGCTGTAAAGTTTTATACCGCTTCAGTTTTCAGTTTATTAATTTTTTGTAAAACAAAGTAAATTTTGTTTACTTAGTTGTACACAGCTTTACCTAAATGTAACCGCCCTTTTCTGTAATATATTTTGTATTATATAGAACAACACAAGTTGGCATTTCACTTTGATTATTAAATATTTTGTTAGTTTGTATATATATATTTTGTTATCGGAAAAATAAGAAAGCAGTTAGGCAAGTGAAAGTGGTATTTATAATATTAATTACAGAAGAAGAATATAGAGAATAAACTTCCAAATAAATCTTAAAATAAGTACTTTTGATGGGGCACAGAAATTTGAACTACATATGTATATCATTTGTTGTAAGGTTTCTGCTTTTTTTTTAATGCAATTAATGCATGCATAGTGGTTACGTGGACGAGTAGGCGAAATAACGACCCCTTGGTAAAGTTGAAAGTTGGCTGAAAGTGAAATGGTAGAATTAAATCATTTAATCAGAGAATAACCAACAAGATTTGTCAACTTTCATTCGTAAATTAATACAAAAAGCTCTGGTTCTACTCATCGACGACTTTGATTGCAGTAGCGTCCTAGAGATTTAGCGCCCTATTCTGTGCACTCCATCTATAAAATTCGTATTAATTGAATAGTTAGAAGCTTTTGTCATTTTTGTTATTCTGGCGCACATGGAAAGCTTCACTATTACAAAAAAGCTGTTTTTCGTAATAGTCCAAAAAATACCATACCAAAGCGTAGAGTATGTTATTAAAAAATCGGCATTAGATAGAGTAAAGAGCTTTTCTAAATGAGCAAAATATCCCAAAAAATCCCATAAAAATGTTTTGTCGCTTACTGCCAATCAAAATCAATCAAATTCTTACAAAATATATCTATTCATTTAATAGAGTGCGCAGAATAGGGCGATAAATATGCAATTTTTCGGCGCTTTCAAAATAAGCTCAATTTTCATTGCTGCGTAAGTCAAACAAAAAAAAGCATTTAACAAATTTTCAAATTAATGAAAAATTATTCAATTACTAATTAGCGCATATAACTGTCGCCTTTCGAGACTTTATCCTCCACTTTGGCTTATACTTTATCCAAGGCAACCTGCATAGGACGCGAACACTTTCGAAGCGCCTGCGCAATGTTCAACATTTGCCTTGAGGAACGTTAAGTAACAATATTTGATTTCTGTCTTTTGGTTAATAAAATTGGTACAAGCCTCATAAAACAGTTGTCAATGTTGGCGTGACTTTTAAAGCGTTTACATGGGGATCAATGAAGTCAGTGTGCACATTGGCACTTTTCTATTCCGAATGTGATGACAGATCGTTAATCGTCTTCAAACCAGAAATCTGTGAAATCTCCCATTATTTAATTTTGGCTA
Source organism: Cacoxenus indagator (assembly GCA_035041755.1). NCBI lineage: Eukaryota > Metazoa > Arthropoda > Insecta > Diptera > Drosophilidae > Cacoxenus > Cacoxenus indagator. The sequence goes on along the minus strand of JAWNKX010000065.1, from coordinate 204,587 downwards.
TTTGCGTACTATCTTACATGGTATTCACTCAAACGTGCAATCAGTAAGTTAAATGCGCGCGGGTCTCTACCCAGCCAACCAATTTTGGAATCATCGGATGGTAATGTACTGACACTTCGTTGCCTTCACACACACACACCAGTCAGATGTAAATATGTATATATGTAACGTTGTCAACGAATTCGGTACACGGATACAAGATTTACCGCATACATTGATTGAATGCAATACCTTACGCATAAAATTAAGTTAAGGGTATGAGTCTGCATTCAGTTTCGTGACTTTTTTTCACAATGTTGACTTGATTGAAGACACGTTCCACTTCTGCATTTGGCCAAGGCAATAAAAGCAATGTTATGGCAAGTATCTAGGTAATGGAAATAGTTATTTCCCCCAGAATCTCTATAACTCAGAACTTCTACCCAAAATTGAAATATAATTTCTGTATTTTGTCACGACACTAATTCTATAATATTAAATAGACGTACGCTATCGCTGATGTGGAGTAAGAAAAAACTGTAATGGTTTGTAATGATTTAATATATTAGGTTAATAATTATATTCAAGTACATGATTGATCTATACTTCTATAATTGGCTGACATTTCAAATTACGCGCCTCTGTACATCGTTTCCAACGAACAGCTGAGAATTTGTGTCGGATTCGCTGTGACTGTCCACGTTTGCTCAACATGCAAATTAACGCTGTCCAAGTGCAATTCCGGTTTTAAACGTTTTTGCAATGTAAAAACCTTGTGAAATAAACTATTGAACGGTAAGCCACGCAAGCAAACCGCGAAATGATTCAATTAAAGCGGAAGGTGTGCAAAATATGTACGCCCAGCATGACGGTCATCGTTTTTACCTGGATTATGGCGTTGTTCATCTACCTACATATGTTGCGCAGCTCAATAGCAAAGGCGGGTTGGAGTTTTGATGCGGACGCTTCTCCAAATCCAGAAATTAGCTATGCAGCCCGTGTTGTAGAAAGTTGTACAACAGTTCCAGGATTGGGTGAAGCGCTTCAAAATGCAACCAAAGGCCTAGAGCAACAGCAATTCCTGGACGAATTGGGAGTCGTCCGCAACAAACAAGACAAATACATACGCGACATTGGGTATAAGCATCACGCATTCAATGCGTTGGTTTCCAACAACATTGGTTTATTCAGAGATATACCTGACACACGGCATAAAGTGTGCCCCACGCCTACCACGGAGGAGGCAGAACTGCCAAGAGCTTCTATAATCATGTGTTTTTACAATGAACACAAAATGACTCTAATGAGATCGATAAAATCTGTGCTGGAGCGCACACCCAGCCATCTGCTGAAGGAGATAATACTTGTTGATGACTACAGTAATCTACCGGAGCTTGAATTCCATTTACTTGCAGATTTGCATGCGCGCTTGCACTATGAAAACCTACGCTATATAAGAAACGAGAAGCGTGAGGGACTTATACGCGCACGTGTGCTAGGTGCACGTGAAGCGACCGGCGATGTGCTCGTCTTTCTGGACTCTCACATCGAAGTGAATAGACAGTGGTTGGAGCCATTGCTTAGACTTATTAAGGCAGAGAATTCAACGCTCGCTGTGCCCGTTATTGATCTTATCAACGCAGACACATTTGAGTACACGCCCAGTCCACTTGTTCGTGGCGGCTTCAATTGGTGGTTGCACTTCCGCTGGGAAAATCTGCCCGAGGGAACTCTGAACACTGAGCAGGATTTTCGGGGTCCATTTCGTTCACCCACTATGGCAGGTGGCCTTTTCGCAGTTAATCGTCAGTATTTCGAGTATATTGGTGAATATGACATGGCAATGGACATTTGGGGTGGCGAGAATATTGAAATTTCGTTTCGCGTGTGGCAGTGTGGTGGAGCGATCAAAATTGTACCTTGTTCGCGTGTTGGGCATATATTCCGGAAACGTCGGCCATATTCAGCGCCTGATGGCGCAAATACTATGTTGAAGAACTCAGTGCGCTTGGCTTTGGTTTGGATGGATCAGTATAAAGACTACTTTCTGGAACACCAGAAACTGCCAAAGGATTATGATTACGGAGACATTACAGAACGTCTAAAACTACGGGAGCGTTTGGGATGCAAGAACTTCACGTGGTATTTGAAACACGTCTACCCAGAGTTGCGTCTCCCGGGTGAAGAATCCAAGAAATCTGACGTTTACCCCGTCTTTCAGCCATGGCATTCGAGGAAGCGTAATTATATTGATTCATATCTCATCAGGCTAGCGAAAACGGAACTTTGCGCTGCTGTGGTAGCGCCCAAGGTTAAGGGTTTCTGGAGAAAAGGCAGCTCGTTGGTTCTCCAGCCCTGTCGCAAATCGCCAGGTCAAATTTGGTATGAAACTGAGAAGTCGGAGATTGTACTCGATAAGCTGCTCTGCTTAGAGGCTTCCGGCGACTCGGTTGTTGTTGTGAACAAATGCCACGAGATGCTGGGTGATCAGCAATGGCGACACACCCGCGCAGAACAGACTCCCATCTACAATATGGCGACAGGCACTTGTTTACGCGCGGCCGAAGTTAAAATCGGTTCGGCCTTGAGCCTGGATCTCTGCTCAAAAGCAGGTGGCAATGGTGTGTGGGATATTGTGGGTCTTGATGAGACAAAGCTAATGAAAGCAAAAATGAAGCAAATATGACAAACTCTACCTTAAGAATGGGAGGGCAATGCAATACTAGACTGATTTTGAAGTTTTTACGCGCAACATATGTATGTACATAGATAGACTTTATAACCCAGAAGCTACTTGATGTACACAGTATTTCCATAAATCGTATCTTATACGAATGATAGAGTGATAGTTTCAAAGTATTGGCCGAGTGAATGAAAAGAAAATATAGTTCAAGCTAAAACTAGCAAATTTTAAATTTAAATTAATTTTGAGTTTAATAAAAGACACATTCCCGCCCAACGGACTATTTTAACTTATATAGGCTTAAGAAAGAAAATGTAAAATGAATAGTCAGCGCAACGATGCAATCCTTTTAGGCGACTTCGGCTATAGCATTCGCCATAGCTATTTACACCATTTAAAACCTCAACGAATCTGCAGGAATATAGTACAACAAAACACACGCAAACAATCGCGTTATAATTGAGCGTTGCTTTGGACAGTTAGAAGAGCGATCGAATCTCGATTTTGCAATACAAAGTGCGTGCTGCACTGGAAAATTTGTAGCAGAATTGTAAGCTGTGCCATATTGCCTACACAACAAAATTACTTGGCGACGAAAATGACTCCCGTAGCTTTGCAAGAAAAAGAATCAAAAATAAATACAGACCCGTCAGATAGCTGCTATCTTACCTTCATCATCTTCACTTTTTCCTTCCTTTCTTCTGCCTTATTCTCTTGTTCATTCCTCCTTTCTTTTCGGTCTCAACAAATTGAGTTGTCTAAGGGAATCAGTCTCTGTGTTGAAGCTCTTAGTTGCTTAGTCTCCTATTACACAAACCAACTTTTCACTTTCGTTACTTCTTTAATTCTTCGTTGGTGTTGCTGTTCCTCAATGCACGCAGCATCTCAGCACAAGCAACAGCGCAGCAACTATTTTCACATTCCTTCAGATATGGTTATAAGAAATGCTATAAGTCCAGCTGAAAAAATGGCTGTAACATTTAGAAATTTAGCAAGTAAAAATTTAAATTTTACAAATTATCAAACTCGGTTGTCTAAATCTTTTTGGTATGTAGAGATTCCGAAGGTGATCTTTGCAATATGGGAAATTTTAAAAGCTCATATGTAGTAATTTTTTTTATATCTTCATAATATAATATAATATTTTCCTATAATTTAACCAGCAAGCCCGGCAAACGTTATTTTAGCCTTTCTGGTATGTGGTGCACAACTGACTGAAAAAAAAGACAATACAAATGAGTGACGGCAATTAAAACAACAAAAAGAAAGGTGATACCAGAGAGTGTTCATTCATGTACACTCATGTGAATGTTTACTCTCTGGTCATACTAAAAACTTCCTTTTCTCTCTAATTCGAGCCAAGAACATTAGGAATGCGTCACAGCAAGAAGAAGAATTTTTTCCCAAACGGCGCTTACTTCTATTTACAACATGCAACCACACCTATTTTTGGGTTTGCCAGGTAATTCCAGTAGCAGATTTCAGCATTATAATGAAAGAAAGTTCCAAAGAGAACTAATATTTCATACTCTTTGGAAAATTCGTTTAAATTTCTGTTTACATTTCTTTATGACAACTGAAAATAAGGTAGACAGATTGATGAATACAAAGGAAAACGATCATTTCGCATGAGAAGTCGAGTCAGCCAAACAAAACATTTGTAGTGCGCTCACGCTCTTTTTGCATCACAAAAACAAAAACGAAGAAGAAGCATATAAGAAACAGTAGAAAACGCAGGGTGAACTAACTCATATAGTACATATTTAATATTCTTTGGTAATTAATTACATTTAAAAAAATGACCAAAAAAAAACGAAAGTGGAAAAACATTAGGGGCAACAGAGGGAAATAGCGACTTTTTGCCACTTTGTTTTATATACATATATAGATGTAACATAATAACTAATGTAAGTAGTCAATGAAAAAACCTTATAATACGAATAAGTAATAATAGGATTCCATAATAACTAATTAACATCCTCAAACCGTATGTCTATACCTTCGAGAGGATCAGAAGAAGTACATGTGGATGGCGACACTGGCGTTGTTTCTATGAGTTGAAAGAATGTGGGAGTGCTAGGCTCAAACGTCATGTCTTCTTCCACCGCTTCATTCAAAAGTTTTTGAATCGCCCAAGCGGTCCTTCTTTTTATTACATTGCTCCTGATGTTGCCCATCTCAAAAAGCACTTGATCTGCCAACCATTTGTATTCTTGTTTAGGTACTTCTGATCGCCGTTTCACCATGTTCCTTATTACATCTATCTTCTTTGAAACATCGTTATTACTGCTGTCGTTTTTTTCCTAAAAAACTTTTAATTAGTAATGAGTAAAATAAAACGTGTAAATGTAAAATGAGCGTACCACTTTAATATTCGAAGAAGTGTCTCGCGTGTGGCAATGTGGAAGCAGAAAGTCCAACATTTCGAAACACCATAGTTTGGGTTTATAAATGACGTCCTCACCACATCCACTTTTGCGACTATCCTCCACAAGGCGTAATTCTCGCAAATATTGCGTCCGAATACCATGAATCCGCTTTTTTACGTCTCTCGCGGTCACGTTCTTAACATGCTCTTTTAAATCATTTGCGATCGATTCAAATGCATCAGCCTTTTTAAAGCTATTATAATAATCCGCGCTTTGTACATTATATAAACATTCTTTATTTTGAAATTTTTCTATAAATATTTCGGTTGCTTCCTTTGACCACACAACTCGATTCATTTTCGCACTAATAATATTTGTAATAATTAATCTGCGCACAAACCCAAAAAATAAAGAAAAGAAAATGAATCTAAACCAAACGAACGCCAGAATATTAGACTTGTTTAAAACGAAGCAACTTTTCGTGCAACTCCTCTCTCGCAACACTTGTCTACAAAAAAACGAACGAAATAAAGCAACGGTGAAAAATCCGAACGAACACAAAGAAGAACGAAAAACAGTTGCGCGCAACTCCAGGTACAAGCAATACGAACTACCCCGTAAGCCACGTTCATCTTCTCTTCGTAACAAACAAGTGTTGCGAGAGAGGAATTGCACGAATTGTTGATACACGTTTAAACGGATCAAAGCGAACAGCGACACCAAAAAAGACATAGCGTTGTAAGCGACAGGTTGCTTTATCTAAACAGGACATACCAAAAAGTTGCTAGTTGTTGTATCTCTTCTATAAAATAAGAGTACCAGATAGCAGTTCCAAGCAAACGTGAAATCGCAGTCTATTGCACTAAACATAAAAATCTAAAGTTATTTGTATACAAATTTAGAGGGTAAAAATTAATACCTTTTGCTATTATAGTTTGCCAACACTTTTGGCGAATTTGTGACGCCGCAAATTGGCGCTTTATTTGCTTTCGCTAAAACACCTTATGTGGGGTCCCACTTTCACAAAATGGAAACGACTTCCATGAGCCGACAAGAGCCTCTTCTCAATTTAGGTGAGTAGTTAAACGCAACAGTTCATGATCGTTACAGTGACAAAAATCCTTTAACACATTGGCAGATACCAACGCGCGTCGCAATTTCATACGTTTCTACAAAAAACTAGGCGAGGTAATTACGATTCTCCTTTTGCACTTTGTCCTTTAATAATGACATTTTCTTTTTCACTGAACAGAAACCCAGCACCACGGTTCGTTTCTTCGATCGCACGGATCTTTATACAGTTCACGGCGCAGATGATTGTGATCTGATCGCCAAAATAGTGTACAAATCCACAGTTTATGTGCATGAGCTTTTACCTGAAGAAGGAGAGAGCCTCTCCTATGTCGTGATTTCCAAGTTAAATTTCGAATTAGCTGTGCGCGAGTTGCTGCTCGTACGCAATCTGCGTGCCGAAGTATATACACGACCCGTCTCCGATGGTGACTGGCTTTTACAGTATCGCGGTTCGCCGGGCAACTTGTTGCAGTTCGAGGACATACTGTTTGCTAATAGAGAAGTGCTTGTGGGCACATGTATAATTTCATTACTCGTAAAATTTGAAAGCGGTAGCAAGGCTCACGTTGGTATAGCAGCTGTGGAACAAAATGATTGCATTTTCCAACTCTTGGAGTTCGTTGATGATGACTTTTTTACCGAACTCGAGGCTACGGTCGTGTTGTTGGGACCTAAGGAGTGTCTACTGCCAGCGATTGATGGAGAGTATCTTACGGTAAAAACACTGTTGGAACGCAATGGTGTTATGGTGACACAGACTAAAAAGTCGCTTGGATCTGAAAAGAATGATTTAGTGCAAGATCTTAATCGGTTGCTACGCTTTGAGAAGGGTCAACAGGAAGATGCTAGCGCACTGCCCGAAATGCAAATGCTGTTGGCTTCGGAAGCACTCAGGGCTGCCGTCAAATATTTGGATTTGGTGAATGACGCAAGCAATATAGGTCACTACAGTCTAAAACCCTTGGATTTGAAGCGGTGTGTACTGCGCGTAACAAAACTTCAATTTATTCATTACACATTTATTAATTTGTAGATTTGTCCATCTTGACTCTGCTGCTGTTGCAGCACTCAACATATTACCCAAACCGGGCACACATCCATCGATGCCTTCTTACCGTTGGCAGAGCCTACTTGGCGTGCTCGATCATTGCCGTACGCCGCAAGGTCATCGTCTGATGGCGCAATGGATCAAGCAGCCGTTACGTAGCCGTGATATTCTTAATGATAGACATAACATTGTGCAGTGCCTTCTCGAATCGCCGGACACATTAAGTACGCTACACGACGATTACCTGAAACGAATTCCGGACATATTAATGCTCACCAAGAAACTTATGCGTCATAAAGCTATGCTCCAGGATCTCTTTCGCATCTATCAGGTAGTGTTACGCACACCGAAACTTGTGAATCTGTTAAACTCTTTGGAAAATACTACGGTGAAAAGTGTGATCTGCAACCCACTTAAGAGTTATCTTGAGGATTTAACAGGTCTCAAGCAAATGGTTGAACAAGTCATTGATTTCGATGCAATAGAAACGGGCGAGTATCTAGTGAAGGCCTCTTTTGACTCTGAATTACTTGAAATGAAGGAACGTATGTCGCAATTGTACGATAGAATGCAACGCCTGCAGGCTAAGGCCAACGATGACTTGGATCTTGAGCGAGGTCAGCTGGTGAAACTGGACAACGTTGCAAAAATAGGCTATCATTTCCGCATCACATTGAAGGACGATTCTGTGCTGCGCAAAAATAAATCCTATTCCATTGTGGATGTGGTGAAGGGGGGCGTGCGTTTTACGTCAGACAAGCTAACGGAGTACAGCGAGGAATTCAGTAATCTACGCACACAATATGAAGAGCAACAGACAACCATTGTGGAGGAAATTATCCAAGTCGCAGTCGGCTATGCAGCACCTTTGACTTCATTGAACAATGAAATTGCTCAAATTGATTGCTTGACCAGCTTTGCGGTAGCAGCAAACTTAGCACCAACGCCATATGTGCGTCCAAAAATTCTTGAAGAAGGCGCTGGTGAGCTGCATCTGCAAGACGTACGTCATCCTTGTCTGGAACTGCAGGAGCATGTTTCGTTCATAGCAAATAGTGTTAAATTTAAAAGTGATGTCTGCAACATGTTCATTATTACGGGACCCAATATGGGCGGTAAAAGCACATATATACGCTCAGTAGGCGCAGCTGTGCTTATGGCGCATGTGGGTGCCTTTGTCCCATGTAGCGAAGCTACCATATCAATGGTGGACTCCATATTGGGTCGTGTGGGCGCCAGCGATAATATCATCAAAGGTCTGAGTACATTTATGGTGGAGATGATCGAGACTTCGGGCATTATAAGGGTGAATAGTAGTTTTCAACTTTCGTTTAAACGTTTGCTCATATATTTTCTCGACTTGCAGACAGCTACAGACAAGTCTTTGGTTATCATTGATGAACTGGGCCGTGGCACATCGACCTACGAGGGTTGTGGCATTGCCTGGTCCATAGCTGAGTAAGTGTTTTATAGTTGACTTGAAACTAAAAATTTTTCTAATACTCGCCAATTATACATTTTCAGACATCTCGCAAAAGAAACCAAATGTTTCACGCTCTTCGCCACACATTTCCACGAAATTACAAAGCTCGCCGACGCAGTTGACACAGTTATGAATTGTCATATGGCAGCTGTAGCTGATAACGAGAACTTCACGCTTCTTTACCAAGTGCGTGATGGCGTTATGGAGAAAAGTTTTGGCATACAAGTTGCACGTCTAGCGAACTTTCCCGAACATGTTATTCAAAATGCACAGGCAGTATACAACGAACTCGAGGATGAAAACGCTGCAAAACAAACCGATGAAGATAAAGCACTGCTCGATAAGATTGAGCAGGCTGTGTCGCAGCTTTCGACAACCGGTAATAATGCGGACATCAATGAGAGTGAACTGACTAAATTAGTAGAGCAATTCGCTTGCGATATTAAGCGCCTGGATAGCGAGTATTTCAATGCTGTTCTGGCTACGAGGGGGTCCTAAAAACGAGGTAAGTTTAAACTTTAATTTAGTTAAATAAAATAAAATAATGCGATTCATACGGAATAGAAACAGAAAAACAAATTTGAACATTTCTTAAATAATTTATTTAACATTTATTGGTCTTTTTCACTTTGCATTCTCATTAAAATCGTTTTTTATGAATTGTAATAGTTTTTTTTTTTATTATATATGTTGTTTTTTTTTCATCTAATTTTATTTTCCTCTTTTTGGGTTGGACATTTTCTTGCGCTATACTTCATATATTTGTTTTTACAACATTTAAACACTCCAAAAAATAAATACATATTAGCAATTCATAAAAGTTAATTTGTTCATAATTACATTTAATAGTTAACTGTATGTTTTACATGTTTTTGATCGTTCTTTTTAGAGTTTATATGATTTCTTGTTAGTTTTAATTCAAAGAAAATATTTTGCTCAATGCAATCATTTGTTATTTGTCTTTAAATATTAAAAATACAAAGGCAATTGGTTTCTAAATTATTGTGGAGGCACTACGATTTAAGTGATTATATTTTGTTGTAACAAAATCTCATAAAAATTCACTTAAATCTGGCTAGATTCTCTTGGAATAGCTGCAAAAACCGTATGAATTGTGGGGAGGGCAAGCGTTCGTGCGCAACGTGCCCTTTAAGTTGGCCATATACAACGAACATGCTAGTGTGATTCGAACATATACTACGCCATATATTACGAACAGGCCCTCAAACTCGAGCGAATCACACAAGCAAATTCGACGTGTATGCATAGTAGAGGTCGGCCGAAAACACGTTAATTACATGGTAGACAAGGTGTGAAAGTATTGAATACTTTTAAGGTGGTCCTATTACACATTAACATACAATACATTTACATTATACATGTACATATATACTCATATAAAATTACTTGAAACATATATAACGTTTATCGTCCTGATATAATAAAATATACATACATACATATAAAACTCTCTTGTCATTTTTGATTGTATACAAGAAGAGGCTAATAAAATTTTCAATCTAGGCGTACCCAATGACACTTTGGTATAAACGTTTTTCTTTGCTCATAAAAAATCGAACTAATTTCATTTTGTTTTATAAAATTACAAAAATAATTAATTGTCTAAGTGCCTTTCTCCTCGGCTATTGCTGTTGTTTGGCATACAAAAATTCCGTTTTTCAAATATATTCGTATATAAAAATGTAAGGTGTGTTGGTGTATTTTATTTTTTAGCTAAGGTTAACAAATAATGATTTGTGGGGGTGGGTGGGTATGTGAACATGCTTTAAACACTATTTAAGTACAAATATACTTGTAAAAATGTGGAGTAGTAGGATCTCATCATATATAGTTAAGTTTAGGTTTTCTTTTATCTTTGGCGTTCGGGTTTGCTTTGGAGTCAAGAACTGAAATGAAAGTTTTTTTTTGTCTAAATGTTTCCTTTCAAATCAGTGGAAAATAAGTTAACAGTTTCTATAACTTATAAATAAACGCTTAAATAGCGACCCACATAAATAATTAGTATAGAAACCGGCACTAGCTTCCGGCTGAAGTCTAGGTGTGAGGCGTCACCGCAGTAAGTGTAGAGTTCCTCCTGGCAATGGAAAAAATGAATTAAAATTGGAATTACAATTTTTTAAAACTTCTAATTCCATAAAAAAAAATACAAATAAAATAAAAAAAACAAAAAAAAAATTAATAAAAAAAGTGTACAGTAGACGCTCAGAAATTAGAACTTCAATAATTCGAAATGTCCAGAAATTAAAACCTAAAATGTGATTGCATTGAATAAACTGAATGCTCTAAATTTCCAACTTTCGTTTCTAATTTGCGAGGCTTTTTTTTTGTAAGTATTTATTTATAATTGTTTGTTTGTTTAACTTTGTGTTACTGTTTGTAGCTTGATGTGACATAGAAATTACAAAAATGCGGATGTGGTGTGTTCAAAATAAAAAAAATAATAATGATTAATTACTCGAACAACATTTGGTCATGTTGTAGAGTCAGGGTCACCATAAAAAAAAAAAACATTAGTGGCTTTGTCTACCAAACCACAGATGGCGCCACATTGGCTGTACACGGCAGCAACAGGCCAATCACCTGCTCTGCGCCAAGAAACCATCTATCATGGTGCATAGACTGGCAGTTCGATTAACGAAACCACCACAGGCTCGATTATGAATAAATTGAACAGAATGAAGGACAAAAAAAAAACCAAAAAAAAACTCGTACAACTACACTTTTTGCTTATTTATTATGTGCATAAAAAAAAATCCGGAAATTAGAACACTTCAAAAATTCGAACTATCGAAAAAAGAAGGGGTTTGAATTTGTGAGCGCCTACTGTGTTTAAGCGTACAACGTTATTACATTCTTGATACAGTAAGTTTCTAATTACTAATAAAAGTTCAAAAACCCTCTACCTTGCGTCTAACGGCTAACTAACACCCATTGCCAATAAAATTTCAGGGTTTGTGTATATGGATTCGAAGTAAAGGTCTCTGTAAATTTTAGTTGGCGTAATTCTAGAAACTTTTTGAGCTTAAAAAGCTATGGCGGAGAGATAATTGTAGCGATCATTAGCATATGACAAAGTAAGGACTTTCGAAAAACACTCATTTGGTGGCTATACCATCCATAAATTCTATGGTATTGAAATTTGCAGGGTTTACAATAAACTTAAAATCAGTCCAGTTCAGTGTATGGCAAAAAGTAGACTTCAGCAAAAAGTCTCCGCGCTTTAGCTCAAAAGTTGAGGGACTAGTTTGCATACATGCAGATATATATGGAGAAGTAAGAATATGCACTATTTGGCTTAACCGATGTCTCCCTCGCAGTTTTACGATTTCCTCACAAGAAATGTGAAGATTAAAAAAAAACAAAAACGCGTGAATTTTTCACATAGCACTCACCTCCGGATGCTCTGTGTAACACTCCTCAATACGACGGCGTTCATAGAAACTCATATTGAGTTTGTAGCAGGGAAACTCCAATTCGTAGTCATCAATATGTTGCGGAACTGTGGTCAAATGAACGTTTTTCGAGGGCATCAGCACATCGACGACGACCAACAGAAGATTGGAATTCGGTATTTTCTTTAGATAAAATGGACGTGAATTTGGGACCTTAACGATTTCGTTAATACCCTCGACTGAGTTGGGTTGCAACGCATAAAGCGTTGAGCGTGTGTCGCAGGGCAAATAAACAGGATCCGGCTCAGGCTCCTGGAAGTGAAGCTCGCCATCGTCAACATCATCTTTGGGTTTTGCTTGGCCTTGTCCGGGGAAGCTGTCTGGCCCGGCATCGTAGTCATCGTCAATTTCGTCAAGATAATCAAGGACTTATTGCGAATAAAAATATATTAGAGCGAAATTTGTCATGTTATAGGTGAAAGCAACTTACAGGGCGCACCATCCACCCACCATTGAACGCGTTGGTAGTGCCAGAAGAGTTTCGTTACGATCCACTTCCAAGCGAAGTTGAGTAATGTAAGAGGCTAGACAAAAAGGTATTACTAGTATTATCATGAATAAATAGTGGACTGTTGATGGAGCTTACATGTAGCAGCGAACGACCATCGCTGGAAAGTTCTGCCTGTTCCTTGCACTGCGCCTGGTAATCATAAACGTCAATGCTCAAGAAGATGTTCTTTTGTACCATAGCTGCCATGACGTCGCTCTGATATTCGCCAAAGAACTTTCCGGTCGCGTTGATATTCTGTGCAAGCAGAATATAGGCATTGTTGTCGATTATATAACAGTCAACCTCATCCGCGATACACGTAGGTATGCAACCGTTACACTGCGCGAAAAGAAGGAATTTTCATTAGCCAAGCAGCTCCGATTGCTTCACAGCAGAGTCACTTACATTATCCGTGCCCGTGATATTCAGAAACCTCTCGTACATGTGTGAATGTGAGAACTGGAAGCCGACGACACACGCCGGCGCTTCCTTGCCGCCATCACGCGGAAAAATTGCATGCGAAGCGGTCACCTTCAGATCATTGTCCTCGACGGGATCATCATAATGCTTGACGGTATAAACAAAACTCTCCGTGCGCTCTTGGTGATGCTGCAGTATTGCGCTCTTATACCACGTTTCATCTATAGCCTCCGTGTGGTAGTCGCCGAATTCCTGGTCTGACTCGACCTCCACTTCGCCATAGATGAATTGCCAACGCGTTAAGCCACTCATGGTTGCAACAAATCGTAGCGTAGCACCGAATCGTTCGATCAATGCACGCTCTGCCGCGCTGGAAAACTGCCACTGGCCGTAGCTGGAGTTTGTAACTTTCGCGTCGAAGATAAGCAGTTGCACGAGCTCCTTGTTGCAGTAGTAGGCATCATCGCCGAGCGATTTGCGTCCGCAGTTCACTGAATGGTAATAGCGTGAAAATCATATACTGCATGCATTAATTCATTGGAACACTAACCTTCATTATTGTCATCCCAATCGGACTCATCTTCCGCATACTGCTCCGACCACTTCCAATTCTTATGCACCATTTTACCTAGGAAGTGTCTTAGTTCCGCCTCGGGCGTGTTGAACTCATGACCCTCTAGATAGTGATACTTGCAGTAAACCCTGTGGAAATCGCTTGATTAGCTTAGACGTATGCATTAAACGGACATAGTATTTAATGACGCACCAATCCGGATGCACTTTCCAGTTTTCGCCGACAAAAAACTCGGATATATTTACTTTCATGTGTGTGTTCTTCAGCACCTCCTCGCCTACTTTAATCCAAGTCTTGCCATATTCGCTCGGCAGCACAATTCCTAGCGAGAATGGTGTGTTCGGCAATGGTGCAAAAAAGTAGTCCTGCTTCTCTTCTGAAACGCGTCGCATTTTGTCGTAGTGGAATTTGACGCTGATGTCCTTGAACTCGCCTGTCTGATGACGTACCATGGCACTGCGCAGTTCCAATATAGAATCGCCTGGTTGGCGAGGCTCATTATCCTCAAAAAGCTGTTCCACCTCGGTGAAGTCGATGCTGTTGTAGTTGGGATTCATTTTTCCGCTGATCTGTAACGTTAAGGCGAATTGCAATGTAGTGAGTTATTTGTAGATCGAAACTGGGCTTATCAGTAGTTACTTACGCCAATTGGACGCAAATCTGGATGCAGCAGCACATAACCATTGTTTGATACTACGAACGAGTAACCATTTACCCCAAGCTTATGGTGAAAAATTGTTATTATTCAATGTGTTATCAGAGAAAAAGTTGTGGTCTCTCACCTTATAAGGCAACGTTAGCTTATCAATATCCTCGACAGGTACGTCTGTTCCCGCAACGCCAAGTAGTCGAGCGCGCCTTGAAGAGTTCTCATGTCTGTACGACCGATCGAATGCGGGCACCCCCACTGCAATCATCAGGCGTGCACGCCTTTCGCTGGAGTTCTTGCTCGGTTCGTACTGAAATGTACGAAATTCATTAGGTAAATTTTGGAGAGGGGCTTACCGTTTTGACTCATACCGTTTTATCTGTAAATGAATGAGTCCACGTGGGCGGATGCTCTTCGTCCTGCAGCACCAGTGGTGTTGCAATTACGTCTACATATTTGAGAACCTCCTCGTGGACTTCATCTAGCGTCTGTACATGCGAGTAGTATCCGCGATTCAGGCATGCCATCCATTGAATTTCTCGCACCTTGGTTACTTCCTTACCCAGCAGGTATGTGAATATGCGCACTCGCATACGCGATGTCCCGTTTTGACCGTCGCCCCAGTTGTATTTCTCGAACACATCAGTTGTATTACCCGCCACGCCGTCAGTGACCAGCATAATGGCCTGATTACAATTTGAAGTCTCATTGCAACGCCGTTCGACGTAGTACTTGCGCAGCAGTTGGAAGGCTTTATCATAAGCAAGTGTAAGATTCGCGTAACCTTCTGGTGAGAGTTTTTCAATGGCGTCATTAAAAGCATTGATATTCTCAGGGGTGGCCTGCACCAGAGCATCCTTAAAGCAGGGTATTATGTCGTTCACTGTGGCGGAGTAGTTGAAGATGGTAAAGAAATCGTTATTTGAAAATGTGTCCAATATGCTGCGTATGGTAAACTTTGCCACATGACTGCGAAAGCCCGTCATGGAGCCGGAGTTGTCGAGTAGTATGACTATGTCCTTGGAGCATGTTGCAGTCTCAATGTACCAAGAACGCTTGCGGCAATCATAAGTGTCTGCATCGAGTGAATTTGCACGCATCTCCTTCCACTGCGATGCGGGATAATGACGCAGAATGCCCGTGTCGGAGCCAAAGTACTGCCACGATAGCGCTGGATCGGATTGATAGTTCTGGCGAAAGACTTCATCGAGTTCTTCGGACCACTGGATTGTCTTGAGCACTTCCGGACTGCGGTCGTACACATTAGAGGGCACGTGGACGGAACTGTGCGCCGTATCGACAGAAATGTTGTAGAAATGTGTGTCCGCATTTAGTGACATATTCAAGTACATCCACTCATCTTTGTCGATGCTTTCGAGCAGCTCTTCGGCACGCTTACCATTGTACATGGAGTACTTGCTTGAGTAGTAGCGAAAATCCTTTTCAGCTGCGGTGCGGTTAAAGTCGAAGTTTTCATAGACGCTCTCCGCTTTCTTCATTATGCATTGGACGGCATCCATTTTGCGCGCAAGCATTTTCCCAACGTTAGCGGTGATGGATTTGATGAGTTCTGTGCCATTCTTGAGTTCGACGCGCGCATTGTATTCCTTGTATTTCTACAGAATGAGTGGTAGAAAAAGGAGTGTTGGAAGTAGAAGCATCGAAAAGTGTCCATGGGTTACCTACTGCTTTAATTTCCTGTGATTTCGTCATACGCTGTGCAAGCTCCCATAGTTCATCACCAAACTGCATAGCCCATTTTCCGACACTACAGAAAACACAAAGAAAAAATTTATATTATTAGAAGATTCGGCTGGCTAACTGTGAAGAGGACATATTAGATACCTTCAAAAATTAATAGCCTTTATTTCTGTTATTGTATAATCTATATACATATATAAAATTGGATGTTTATCTGTCTGAGAGTCTATAGACTTCGACACCGATTGACCGAAAATTGGTACACATATGGATGTTATAATGGAGAATATTTGTGTGTAAAATTTGATGCAATAGTCTACCGGAAAAGTCGGCAAATGCCATTCAACTTTTTTGTGTGAAATTATATGAGAGTATGAAAATTTAAAATATTGAAAGTCTGACAAAGTAAAATAATAAAAAAAATTCATTAGTTTTGGTGCATTCAAAACGATAAAATCAATTTAGTGTGTTCCAAATTCCGAGCAACCCTTGCTAGTTTTTTATTTTTTAAATATTTTTAATTTTACTGTTATTGCAGAATAACTTCAATTTAATAGAAAAGCACAAATACATAACAACTTTGTGAAGAGTGAACTTATCTAAATGTGATTAGTGATTTACATTATAATTACAATGATCTTTCCGCAAGATCCCTTGCTAGTATTTTATACAATTCTAATACCTACATTAAAAGTTATATTACTTCTTTTAAGCCACTAACATTTGCGTATACGCGGGTACATACATTAGCAGGCCGACGCCTACTCATACAGCAGCGAAAGTGCACGAGCCCCTGCTGGGAATCTAAAAAAATGCACAACTATGATACAAATAGCCTTTTCAGCGCCGAATACAGCTGACTTTTGTTTACGAATATGCGATTGAGAGATAAATGTGACAGTGGGCAAAACACGCAAATGTGTGTCATTGCGCGCAAAAGTAAGTGCAAGGTGGAAAATTGAGTGAAAGCCTAAATGAGCGAACGCCTCTAAAGGAGGAACATGTAACTATTTCGAGCGCATGTGAAATTAGCGGAATCGAAAGCAAAAATCAACAAGTGTGTAGGAAATATACTGTGCTCATTTTTGCTCGCTCTCTCCTTCTCATTTTGTCCCTCGCTGTTACAGGCACACAAATCATACATACATATATTATATACGGCTAGTACGTTTGTACATTTAACCACAATATGCTACACTTTGTTGATTTGTTTTTGCAAAATTTCTTCATAACAGAATTCGCATATCTAACATGTGGGGGTCAATATTGCAATTAATTCATAACACATTAATTGAAAAGAATAAGTAAGAATATTGAATGAAAAGGGTGCATGCTACTTAGATTACTGTTGCTTCTCAATATTGTCTATGATGCTTGTGAATCATAAAAGTGTTTCACTTTATAAAAGTGTTTCATTCCCTAATGTTTCCTCACGCTCTTCCTTTGCTTTGTTACCCGCAAAACCAAACCTAATTATATTTACTCTCTCATATTTTTTCCGCCCACCTTCTCATTTAACGAGTGCGACACACATGTTTCGGTATCGGCTTCGGCAGTTTGCGGCTCTATTAAAATGCATCTGATTGCACATGTACATACATACGCATTAAGGCGTCTAATAATTTTAGTTTCCATTGTGACAGTTGATTTAGTTTGCCGTTATTCATCTGTTTGGCGTCTCTCCGACGAGTATAGTCTAATGATAACAAAGACAATTGGTCAATATCAAAGGTCGTCAAAACGTCTTGTTTTCATTGCTTGTTCTGTTTTTAATTGTTGTGCTTGCCTGCGTGGGGTAGTCGCTGTCCCAGTTGTGTGTTTGCCAACTTTTGCGTTTTTAGGTTTTCTTGCGCTCCATTGTCTCTTAACAAGAACTTATGTTTTATTGTAATTGTTTTATAAATTATGTTATTTAATGAGTCTATCTAACAATAGGTAAATGTTTCTTGATTTGGGCATACACCAACCGGTGAATTAAAATTAGTTGACTTTCACACGATTTGTGTTAATAATATACACATATTTCGGACAGATAAGAGAGCATTTCGAGAAGTAAATACGAAATTTAGAAATGTGAACAGCAAGGAAAAGCTAAATTATAATTCTTTTACACAAAAAAAAAAACATTTTAAAATTTAAACTCTTTACCCATATGAAAGAAGCTTTACAACTGTCATTAACATATATGTCTTTGAATATATGTAACTGCATAGTTTTCGATTAAACAATAAATATTTTATTTCAAGTACTCGGGCGCAAATTGAAAAAAAATGCATTTCTTTTTGGCTGAGGCAGAGACCGAGGGGGCTACCGAAAAAATGATGAACACGCCCTTTAATTGAGTCAATATTAAAACCTCGACAATGACAGCGATGATGATGCTGGCGACGAAAAGGATGAAAGTGAAGAGAGAGTATACATTAGATATATTTATACTCTTCACATTTTGTGGTGAGTATTATAATTTCGTCATGAAGTTTGTAACAAAGGGAAGGTGACAGCGCAGACTCCAGTTGATTTCGTATGCCAGTGTATCTGTCTATCTATACACACATGCAAAGTCGCCCCTCAATTTTCAATCTATAGAAATGAAACATTGCCCAAAGTTTTCTTTTTAACATACGCTGGGCATATATCGAAACCGACTAGATCCGAACACAAATAGAAGTACTTATAATATAAACCACAGATTCATATTCAAGTACTTTTTGGAAAAAAACTATTTTCTTTATTGACCTATCGAGCTGAAACTTGTATTTGACCATTCACCTTCAATACCAGAGATTTACTAGACAGAGATGCTTACAAAACAATTAATAAAATATATTTTGTCAACACCAAGGGGGTGCAATCTGATGAGCTGATCAATTATTGTGATACATTTTCATATGAAGAGTATTCGAACTTCGGGATAGCCGAAGCTAACGATTTGCCTTGTAATCGTAATAGTGTTTGCTTACGCTTCATCCTCGGGAGTGGCTTGCACGAGCAAACCGCTCGGCGTTAGCAGCAGCAGCAAATGAAACGTGAGGAATACGGTCAAAATGACAGAAAAATGTGTCATCAACTTTTCGCATGAATAAAACATTTTTCTAGCATTTTCCTGTATTTGAAATGATTTGCATCGGTTTGAGCGTAGTAAAATTATCTTTTGTAAATATTTTTGCACGTTTTTTTTTTTTTTTTGTTACTTTTCACTTCAAAAATGTCATTTTGTGTTTCTCTTTTGGGTGGAGTCGTAGTGGCTCAGAAGATCAGAAGCTGCACACGCGGCGAATACGCAATTTTACAATACGAAAAATGATTTTAAAATAAAATTTTCAGTTTAAAAGCGTAATTTTCAATAAAAATATATTTCTTTCATATGCTTCAGTGTAAAATCCGAAATTTCGTTTTCCTCAGCTGTGCGTAAATTTTCTATATATAAACTTTTTCGTTGCTTTTCCTCATCGGTACGTTTAGTGGGCCCGCGTGTGTGTGTTTTTTTGCGCGTGTGTTTGTGTGCTTTGCCTGGTCTGCGCTGGCCCGTTGTGGGAATAAAACAGTTTTCGAATATTCCTAACCAAATTTTCACCGAACCGCCACGACCGTTAACGTTGAAGAGCTGCGGAAAACTGAGTGGAAAATCGTTATGGGGAAAATCGCCACACAATTTTCGTTGGACGCACATAGAGAGCGCCACAGGAGCGCATATGCTACGTGTTTCATTGTCAATTCGTTTCAATGTATGTATGACTTTTTGGGCAGGAAAAGTCATGCGATTAGTTGGGTGAGAGCATGGGCGATTCTCAGCAGCTGTTATTGTATTGATTGCTCCCATGATATTCTTTATTCCTCTCAATGCGGCACTCAATGCTTGGCACGTGTTTCAAAATTTCATTTGTTTGATTTCATTTTGGTATGCAAATTCATAACAAAGTGCGTAAGATGCTAAACACAGCACTTTGGAACATAAAAATGAAATATCCAGAACAACTAATTTAATGTTTACGAAACGTTATGTGTCTACAAGAATGTACTTGGCAAAAATAGTAATATAAAAAAAAAATAATATTAAAATAATAACAACAAAAATAAATCAATATGTATTTGAAAAATAATATAATATTAAATAAACCAATTATTTATGTCTGTATATACTTTTCCGTGCTTATCTGCATGATTCTTCACATTTACATAAAGCTAACTGTGTGTATATAGGGTGCCTTGAATGCCTTACGCTAAGTTTACAAACAAGTATTATAACGTTTATTACTTAACTACTTTGCATAATTCAATTTTAAAAGAAATACTTTTTGAATCATGTCAGCAAACAACTTCAAAACACTGTATTCATCCATCAACAAGAGGCATATTGACAAAGTAATCTATTTAACTTACTGCGTTGTACTTCAAGCTAAAAACATCATAGACAGTAAGCAAACAACACACACACAGTAGCGTACGACAAGTACAGTTGTCGACTGCCACACATGACAAAAGAGTGCCCCAGCTAGAGTAAGAGTACGCGTGGGTGTGTATGCCAATGTGCTTTGCATAGACTCTTAGAAAATGCTTGCCGAAATGATGTTGACATCGGACTTACTCAAAATATAATGAACTACACAGGGTTTTACTTTAAAAAACCACAAACCGACATGAAACAGTGGGCACATTCCGACCGTGGCTCCCCATGTGCAACACCGCAACAACGAATATGATGACAACTGACGACAACTGACAAGCAGGCAGATTGCAGGAAACGAAGAAGAAGAAGAAGAAGAAGCAGCTCAGCATGAAGGACACTTGCGACATGATTATATGCGACCAAACTGAGATCACAACGGTACTTGACAGCAGCAGCGGGCAACATGATGCACGCATACATGCACACTCGTACTCACGCTAAGTTGCATGGTACGCATATGTGGTTAAGTATACATTCAGACGTACGTACCAAGTTTCCTTCATAATAATTGCGGAAAGTGCAGAGACCGTTGTCGCTCACTGCAAATGGCATGCAAACAGTCACTTAGGACGCTTTTTGTGTGGTTCTCCACACACGACGATACTTCGTTACGCCAAAAGTGTCAACTTAAACCGCAACCAGTTTTTACACAAATGTTTTACTAAGCCTAAGATTTTTTTACATTAAATTGTGCTGAACAGCTGAAAGCATTCTCTACAATTTTGCTGACCTTTCAAGGGGTTGTGTTGAATTTTGTAAAACCTTCTGCGAAAATTCTGGGAATTGCCAATAATGTGAAAGCGCTAAAAGTGTTAAGGTACATACATATATTTAACATAGCAAGCAGCAAAAACAACAACAACAACAACAAGGAAAAAATACTGGTTCTAACCTATTTGGGTGAAACTAATTTTGTGTGTTTTCAAATTGCCACAAGGCAGAGTGCTGGCAGCTATGCTATACTTTTCTTTCACTGGTGACATCTTTTCATGAACCAAACACCGTGCTGGCAACATTCGCGTATCATACTTGAATTCGACTTTGCAGCAGCCGTAAATAGACTTCCAAGCCCATCAACAGTTTCCCATAACTTAGTGCAACAACGAAAAAGCTATACCTGAAAGATCTCCTTAACTGAGGAAGGTAGTTCTAATCTTTGAATTAAATGTATTTCTTAAACGATTTTTATGCTTTATGTTTATGTTACAATGGATAAAACATGGATTCATCACTACCCTTCACAGCCAGCAAACGTTATGTCGTCCGTATTCTGGGAACCGCATGGTATAAATCGCAAATAAAAGTGCTCCAAATGAGCAAGAAAACAAAGCTCTTGCAAATTATTATGAAATTATTATTCAACCGCTCCTTATACTTTTCGGCCTCACAATTAGTAACATCGTCCGTTTTGCGGATTTTTTAAGTGGCACCAGTAATCATACGAAAGTACTCTAACCTTTGAGATATTAGATTTCGCGGCATAGTAGCACCGGCAAGTCGTATTGCCAAGCAGGAGCAATTATTGCCTTACAGATATGCACTTTCTTGTTCAAGGGTAATATATTCCTACTGTTTAAGAGCCAATGCAATTACTCAATTCCCAGTTCGCGGGATTTCGTTATGTACGCGTTTTGAACGTTAGCCGCCTATCCAAATGTTTTTGAGCACGTGGGCATGTCGTTCATAAACAGGATTGGTCCCAAAACGCTAACCTGGGGGACTATCTCAAAAGAAAAAAGCTCGTCGAAAAGAGTTATGACTAGAATGAAGAGGTGAGCGCCAAAACTGAAGCCTATTTTCAAGGTTTCAAGAAAGGCATAAACATCTTATATCTAAGCATAGATCTTAGATGAATAAATTCGAATTTTCTCTAAAAGTGATGTCATAAATATACAACAAAAATTAATAGTTAAATAGGAAATCAGAGCAAAGCATTCGCACTGCATTTTCCTGCTTTAAATTTGAGTGCATTTTTGTTTGAATTTTTGCTGAAATTAAATAAAATGTCAAAGTGGAGAAATTCTATATTTTTGTTTGACCTTTTTCTGTGACTCTTCAAAAACATTGCACAAAAAAAAATATATATATATATACCATATATATATTTTCATACGATATGAAAACATTTTCTTGGCAATAAAATAACGTTGATGCTTGAATTTCTTCCGCTTGGCTGTGGAAATATTTTCATTCCACACGACTGTGTATTGTTTTATTGGCAGAATGGCAGGTTTCTTCTTGTTGAATCGAGCATTGTGCAGTGTGGCTGAAGTGGTCATACATTTTACTCTGTTTGTTTGTATATGTGTGTGCACGACGTTAGATTATTTTTTGTAATAGTATTTATCTGAGGTCTTTATGTAAAGAAGCGACAAAGCTCTAAATTTATAACACATTGAGTATTGATTTTCTCTGGTTGAGCTTCCAACTGATTAATTACTATCAATTTTACTCAAGTTTCGATTTTGTTTAGCCCTGGAATTTTCTATAGCGCAGATACTTTGTCTTGTCCTCGCATGTCTGTGCACATTTTTGGGGCGCAAGTCTGTTGTCCTCTTAAATCGATGCTTGTTTGCTTGTTTCTGTGCTTGCTTCTAATCCTGATGTAGAGCGTAGTATACTTACAGACTTAATACGACTATTGAGCAAGAGTTAAATGGTACATTTTAATATCGCTTAGGGAGCAACAAAATTCAATTGTAAACGACCTTTAAATTTCCACAATCACTTGGTTATTTCGTTGGAATTCAAGCGCAAATTTAAAGCATACATCTTGGCGTGTTCAATTGAGCAAATGGCCGCTCTTGATTTTCACTCATGTGTCAAATACAGTTTTCCAATTTAATTATTCTTCAATTTCAATATAATTTATCTTCAATGTGTGCATCGTTCAATCGATTTCTCTCTCACCTTTTGCCTATTCACCTACCACCTACTATCACCTACCACCCTTAAAGTCAGACTTTAGTGGTTGATACAGTCAATTATGCTGCTTGGTCGTATTTCGTTGCTTTAAACACTCGATTCTGCCTCTCTTCGTCGTTGAATGCCGCATTGTCATATGGCGTAGTATTGCATGATATTTATGGGCTTATATTAGATAGCCAATTAAAAACGGCGTTAACGATATTCGTATTATATAACATGTGTGTGGTTTCTCGACAGAATCTTGCCTTGTGGTTTTGCGTTGTATTGAAGTCGGCAAGAATGTTCACTTGCTACAGTTGATTAAGCATATTTTGTTGTCCTTCTGACTGAGTGTGTATCATTAACTTCAAATAAGTATAAGGCTTGCAAGTATGTAGTACCATATACACATACATAAATGGAACTTTGAAAGTGGTATTTTTTTATTTTAATTTTTGTTTTGTTTTGGATTGGGAGCTCATTTTTGAGATTGTGTATTACTGATTGACTACATTTGTGGTAAAACCTCAGCTCACCGATTTACATCCTACCACCGTTTGTGTGTAAACAAAGTAATGACTCAGTTTTTGAGTTAAAGAGTTTAAGCTTTGCACGAATAGTTATTTTTACCATGTACTGAACATTAGTTGAAACCAGTCGAAGCCATTCACTTGGAGGGGCGGTAGCCACATAATAAGCAATATTTATTATTTGTGTAAATTTTTTGTTTTCTGACGTATCCAGCTGAAATCTGGACAGATTGGAGAGATTATGTTTAAGCTAAGGCTTATTGCATCATATAGTTACCATACAAATTTATGGGTCCCCCAGCACTGATCAGTAATTAAACATATGTCGAACCAATACCTTCGTGTGCTCAAACACAGGAACATGCGATCATATTTTTAGGGAGCTCAGTGCTGAACTGCTGTATGTGTAATAATGATTTTTTTAATTTATTTTTTTATTTCTATTTTAATGGCACAACATTATGCGACGGATCTCCTGTAGCACAGTTCGCATATGCAGGTTTCTGTGTGGGGTGGTGTTACGCACAAACCAGTGAGCACCACTTATGCGGCGTAGCGCCTTGTTTTGGCAAGTTTTGGATATTCTGAACGTTGCTGGCCTGGCAGCAATGCTAACCCAGATTTGTATCGCTTAACGCCAAACTGGAGCCACTACTTATCTGCATTAAGGAACAATTTACTTGACGGCCGAAGTAACCAGTCAAGTCTACGTAGCTTGGCATAACAGTATTCGGTGTTGTTTCTGATATGGGCTTGCCATGTAAGGCGCTTGACCAGGATCAACCCGAGATAGCGAACTTAATCAACTGGACAAATGCCATGCCTCTGCATTTACTAAGATATTCCCACACTTAATTCTGTGCCCAGAGTTTACTTACTTTTTTGGGTCAGAGTTTTTTTATTGTACGAGTAAACACCCAAAAATTGTTGAACAATGTGCTAATTACTGTGTTGAACACAGTTTAATGCTGGTCGATGTGTGATAAACGTATGTACATAAGTTGGTCGATAAGAAGAGACAGAAATTCAAGTAAGCTAAAAAAGAGAAGCGAAGACAACTGCTTGACCACGTTATTCAATGGAGCGAAAATTGTGCTTAAATGAAATTAGCTGGAAGAGATGATAACATGACGAACGTTGTGGGTGTACAAATAAGTTTTGAGGGAATACGTAATTAAATAAGCGGCAATAGCTGAAGACACTGTGAAAACTAGTCTACCGTAATTGCTACTAGTTGTTGTAAAGTTTATTTTTTAGTTGAATTTCTCTCAAAATAAGATAACGAAAAATGGAGCACGCTTGTGATCAAACTCAGATCAAAGTAAGAATTTCTCATAACTCCACCAGCTGAACCCGGTTCACCAGACAAATACAACTTTTTCATGTAAAAAAAAAATATACTTAAACTAAGATTATGATGCTAGTTGCGCTGTGTAGGCTGATTCCTTCTTAGGGGGAGATCTTGCGGGTGTAGCCTCTTCAGTCTACGCATTGTTGAGATACGAGTGAAGGAGGACGCCAGCGGATTTGGGTGCCTCAAAAGTATTGAGTGATAGCGGCTGCTGTGAGAATTAATCACACCCATAACAGTTGGCACGGAGAGATCCCTGTGCAGCGTACCAAGGGGCGCTCGTAAATCTTCAGAGAGCAGGTGCCACTACTTGCAGAAACATATAGAAGAATAAGAAAACAACTGTTAATATCTATTTAAAAATCGGAAATAATATTGTAACATAATGCATTCATATTTGTATTCAAATTTTCTATTTAATTTGCTAGGTTCTCCGCAAACTGATTTGCTCTTCAGGCCATGCAGACTGAGCGCAATCGATCTAAATGAGTGCAAAAAAAAAAAAAAAAACAAATTGGTTGAAAATTACGGTCAGAGGCCACTTCGTTTTATATATGTAGAGATGAGTCGTCTTCGTTGAAATCAGCACTTATTTTTTTCAGTGCAAAGTGCGCTACAACCTATGTACACGCTACATTTCAATTCACGAATAACTTCAAAGAAAGCTCCACAGATAAAGCAACAAACTCAACTGAATAGCTAATATAGTTTATGTGATGAGCACGTTGAAATGAAATTTCCAAGTTACTGTGTAGGGCGCTTCTAATTGATTTTCATTAAAAAGGCAGTGGGAATGAGTAACTGTAAGCCACGCGATTTCTCATGCGATCATATTGAGCACGTCACATGGCTCACGACATGGCTTCTGAGGCTAACAATACATACTGATGTTGGCTGCTGTTGGCAATGCTGATGCTGTGTACAATGGTGACGATGATGATTATGATGATGTTGATGATGATGATGATGATGATGTTGATGCTGTGATGCTGCAGAGCTTGCCATGGCATCGGCTGCTACTATTAATGATGATTTACGAGCCACGTCGACGTGTACAAGTATGTCGCTACACTTTGCCGACAACGACATGCGAAAATCTTTTTAGTTGGGCATGTGACTCGAGGTCAATTTCGTATATGTTTACCCGCTGCCGCTTACCACCGCCGACCATTGTTCGTCAATCGTTCACTCATAAAAGATAGTCTGATTAATTGAACTTTCTTTATGTCAGAATACCATCTCGTCAGTCCGTCTATAGTTGCGTTACTTTGACGCTTGAGGTCGCTGGGCTTTAATTGGCTTACTTGCGTGCAGGTTTTTAATTATAATACATTCACCTATAGAATTTTATATGGTTTTCAAAGTCTCACAGTGAGAGTTATTTTTTTTTTTTCGTGTGATACTGTGGCAATTATTTTTCCATAATTGTCAATATATATTTATTCAATTTTCATTGAATTTTTTAGTAGTTTTATTTTGCCAATTGGCGCGGCGAATTCAGTTCAATGTTTCTGGGTCAATAAACGCGTACACTTTTTATGCGCTTACCTCGACTCATGTGTGGCTTGTGAAATCTATTCTAAAATCTGTGCCTTCAGTGAGTGCATGACGTAAGCAAAATACATTTTTTTTTTAGTATTAAGAATCTATATTTTATAGGCAACGTAAGTTTTTAGTTGTAGTCACACTGGCTTTTCATAATTTGTGTGCTTGACCTTTTATGTGAATCTCAATTTATGCTTATATAAGTACTACCTGACGGTACAGAAAATTAATATACCATCAAATAGTGTTTACTGTTTGACGATATGGCATAAAAATATGGTGGACAACTGCTGAGTACAACATCAAAAAGTTCCTGGCATCTCAAAGAAAGACGTTATGACGTACTATAACGCCCTGGTACTCCCTAGATCGTTACGAACAATACGGTACAGTGTGACCGCAGGATATTAATAGTTTTGGATCAAATAAACTTTTTCAGTGACAGACGTAGAGAGACATTCCCAAAACACCCTCAATTCCCTGGCATTAGGAGATCGTAGTTTTTTCTTTGATGTCAGGTTTTTGTCTAAGCTCAAGTGATTATCCCTTCGATGTGTAATATCAGTTGATATTTTGATTAAAATTATAATAGGTCAGCAACTTTACAGTCACCACAGCCAAGCCAAGTTAGAGTTATTTACGCCGAGGTGCTGAAATCTATTCCCAGAGAGAGAGTAGGCAATTGCATATCACATGAAGAATGGTTTCAGCCTCTTCAGCCTTGTAGTGTGTCTATCGAATAGCTCCAATACCTGTATAGATGCTCTGATAGATGCCTGATGAGGTCGAACTCTCAAACCACTGAATTGCTAAGAACTTTTTATGCCGTCTTGGCCACATTTGCCTCGCCGTTCTGTTCTGCTATATATATATATTTCAAAAAGCGCATGTTTCCCTCTGCAGCCCCTAATTTAGAACCAATTTAGTTTATTGTTTTTTTCTAAACTTAGATAATTATGATACGAAGGCAATAAATGTTCTAATTTTGTTTAAATTATTGGAAAAATTAATTAGGCAAGGTTTCAGCTTTAAAGAAGAAACCGATTTATAATGGCTTTTCGAATTTTACGTCAACAAAATTTTCGTTTCGGTTCTTTTCAGAAAGAATTTCTAAAAAAATTAACAAAAAAATATAAATAAATCAAAAAAATCCTTTTTCATAAGTCACCCTCGATGGAAAATATACGAACACCAATTTGGAGCCGTTTAAACAGGCGCAACTCTTCGGGTCACTATCGAAATTTGCCGATCGCAAAATTCAAAAACTATAATATAGAAATTGAAGGTTGCCTTTGGTCACTTTGGGGTACAATACATCCTAGTGCAGCAGTCTTTGCGTCGAAGAACCGTGGGCGTCAATATTTAGCCTGCTGTGTGCTCGCCTGCTGCGCAGCAAACATGTACCAACTTTTGAACTGGAATGCCCAACTACTGGATGCTATAATAGTTGAGGGTGATCGTTATTTTAGCGAAAGTGTTAAAACGATTAGGCAACGTAATTATAATATCTCGCTTGAAGATTTAAACCTGGAATGCGCGCTGGGCCCAACATTTGTGGTGCACATTGAACACGTGGCCTTTGGCAGACTCTATCAGAAGCCCGTACGAAATCGAATGAATCTTGCCAAGGCTTTGATCTACTTCTTCAGCCACCATGAATATGGCATTTTGCAAGTGCCGTCAATCGGTCGTGCTTTGGCAATTGGCTTCACGCCAGGCCATAGTGGCGGATATTTTATGTACGATTGCCAGTCGAAGGAGGCGCCGCTCTTTCCGAAGGGCCAAGGTGCCTCATATCTGCTGCGTACGCGTCAGTTGCAAGTTTTATTGCACTGCATTGTTGCGATGTTGAATGTAGCCAAACAAAATGTGGAATTCACATTGCATAAGGTGGACGTAATGCCGAAAGAATGGTCGAGCAAGCACGGCAGTTAAGCGTATTTAGCTGTTAGCAGGAATTTAACATCTAGAGAAGTTTATGTCTGGGAGTTAGATTAAGCAGGCACAACACATGTGTGGACATTGACTGTCATTGTATGACATGACAAGGGATAGTGAAAAGCAAAGATACGGGATGTGAGCAAAGCACACATGAGCGTTCGTTCGACCAAAGTATCGTCAACATAATATATGAACAACATGAGAAAAATAAATAAAATTCATATGAAAAGGGCGCACATGTCTTTGCTGACAATATTCGCCGTCTGCTTGCCATGCATTTGAAGGTAAGCTTTTTTTGCGAAGGATATGAAATCGTGCAACGTAGCATCACTGAATTTGTTGTCAACACTGTCTCCGTTTTCATTGTCCTCATCATTGTCCTCATCGGTACGAGCATCAAAAATTAAATTGACACGAAAATCATTGCATATTCATAGGCTGACTGCATATGTACGTAAAAGAGCAACATTAACGATATGCTTACGAGTGCTTATCCAACCATACAAGGCAATGCCTGCTTGTTTATACGGTTGTTTCACACAAACGTTGAAAAATGATTGATTGGATGCGGCGGTCAATGCCGTGGACTATGGTGTAACTACTGGCCAAAAGTGTGCAGTAAATGGGCAACCAAACTGCAAACTATACAAAGTAATCACCTTTGCGCCAATGTACTTTGAAAAACTTTTACAATTTCTTTGAGTGCTGCTAATCAATTTTTAATCAAGCAGCAATAACAATAAGCGTCATTTTAAACTAGCAATTACGTGGCACGTCGATCAAGCCGCGCCCCTGCAGCTGCTACCCATTTAATAAATGGCAAATGCTACAAATCAACAACAATAATTATTCATCTTCTTGCCACCGCACTCAAGGTCTAGACTAGCAGAGTAAGCAAGCGCAGCACAGCACAGCCACGCCTCGTTTGAGTGAAGGCAAAACTTTCGCTTAAAAATTTTATATCAACTTACGACAATACTCTTGAGTGGAGTGGAGTGCCATGGGTTTGGTTTCGGCTTGGCTTGCAACATAACCAACCTTTCCTAATAAAGTGTTGTATTTCCAGAGGTATAAAAAATTGCTTGGCCTTCGTGGCACCGTTCGCCACTGCCGTCGCCTGCCTCGCCGCTGTTGACTACGCTAGCAAGCATGCAAAGCTATATTGACGTGATGGTGTAAGGGTATAAAAGCTTTAGCTTATCGCTTGTCGTAGGCTCGGAAGCTTCGCTTTTTTTGTCTGCTCTTCGGCTCGCGCACACTGCTATAGCGCATGTTGTACGTGTGCTTTTCATTGAGCAGGATGTTTGCGCTTGCATGTGTGCGTCTGAGAGAGAGCGACAATATGCGGCTTTAGCTGAAGTGCATGTGTTGGCGTCACTTTGGCTAGCGTGTGTTTTACATTCGCTCAAAGTTTTTCGCGGGGAAGCTGCAAACTGAACTTTAGTGCGGGCGTTGCTGTGGAAATGCTGTAGCAGGCAGGGTTGCATTTGTAGGTGCTGTTTATGTTTCGCTTACTATCTTGTAATTTTAATTTTAATGGCCAAACATTGTTATGCATTGAAGATGTATATGTAGAATTGCTATATATTTTACTATATTTCAACATTGGTTAATTGGTGCTGTTGAAATATAAAGAAAGGCTCATTCTGATACTTATGTCGTTTGCTCTAATTATTTGAATCCGGCAACACTCAACGCCGCTAGAACGAACGCTCTCGCATTTGTTCTCTTTTCGCTCTGCTGCGTCCCTGTGCACTTACGCAAAGCACAAAAAACCGGCTTTCTGCAAGCCATCGAGAACAACACACCAATCTGCGACAATCAAGAGACAAGAGCAAAAAGCCGAATGTCAGGTGACTCAGAGACAGACAAAGAACAAAAATGATTAGCTTAGTTGCGGAGAGTGCTGTGGTTGGCATGGTACATGTACATACTTGCTCATCATTCATTCCTATGTGCGCGCTGTGCATTTTGAGCGTCTCATGCTTACTTCTTAGATAATATGCTTGCTCTTAATGACCAACACTGAACACGTGTCTTAGCGATGCTGATTGTCTATTTAAATTTGTTAAGTGAATTATGGCAATGCACCTGACTGTTATTTTATTTTTAGGCTTCCGTATTTACTTTGAATTGTAACGGCGTATTGTTAGTACATGCTAGAGCGCTTTTTGTGCAGCATTAAGTAAGCCTGAGTAAATTTGGCAGTGTGTGTTTCACTCTCTCGCTCTTTGTTTGTGCCCGACTTAGCTTTCTTCGTTGTCATACGAGGCCGAATCGTCGAGCTAGCAGAGCTATTGAGAGTGCTCACATGCTGAAGGCAAGCTCAGTTGGCGCAAAACGCGGAAACTGCACGCTACAAAATTCAATTAAATGAAGCTGGTGAAATTTGTATGCTTAAGCGGTTTTTATGTGTGTTGTTTTTCATAAAAGTGTGTGTTACAAAGTAAAAAGGAGTGTGATTATTTTAAAATAATTTTCAAAGTTGGTGCAAAAATTAGAAAAAATAAAATACGTTGAAAAGCAATTCTTGCAAAAAGCTCTCTAATTACTCCTATTTTCAGCAAACTTCTTTCGGCTCTCGCTTTAAGTGTTTTGTATGTGCTTGCGCCTCCGCGTAAAGGATAATGAGCCTGCTAGTGAAAGTCAAATGAAATTTCGCAATTAAAAAACAAACAACTTTTTTACGCGTTTCTTTTTGTGCCAAGGTATATATGTGTTTTGATGTCTGCGCGCGCGTGTGTGTGTGTGCAATTTTGTGCTCAACTTGAGTATCATTGAAATGTGCGCGACTGCCTCAAAAATTTGATAAGATTACAATGAAAATAAATCAATCGAATGCACACCAAATGAAATAAAATACTTAAATGGTGTACCAAGTTAACAAGCGAGCTTGCGTCAAATTAAATCAGGTGAGACTGAAGGGTGCCCAAAAAAAAAGCTGTTTAAGGAAAATAAATAGAAAATAATTTTAAATTAAATTTATTTTATTTTTAAATTACTCATTTTTATTTAACTTTAAATTAAAAAAATTAAAAGTACCTCCGGCCCTATAGCGCCTAAATTTTATTAAAATAAATAAATGTTCGTAATAATTTCCGCTTCCGTTGTGCTATTACTCCATACATATTCATATTCAAACTGATACTGCACACCTTCAACTAACACCTCATCACGTCTCAAATATCTCGTACACACATACACACACACACCGCGTCTAACGCCGTGTTCTTTGCTGGCCAATCAAAAATCGTCGTCTTTGACATTGGTTCTGGTGCGTTTAAATGTCAGGGGCATACTCGATATACGCTCACACTACTCCGCCGCTTAACACACACACACACACACACAAACACACCCATGCACATCCGACACACACACACACACATACACATCCTAAACGTCAGCCACCCATAAACGGGTGTACGTGTTTGTGTGTGCATGCGCCCGGGAAAATCACAGGAAATGCATTGAAAATGTTGAAACTTTATCCAGATTTCTTCCACTTTCATGATCTTTGCAAACTTTTACTTTTACTTGCATACATTTTCTGCATTCTTTCGTTGAACTCTTTTGCCAGTTGATTTCAGTTTTTTATTTGTTCGTTCCGCCGCTTCTTTATGGTGTGTAATTTTGATTGATATTAGGCGTCGCTTGGTGTCGAGAGTAATTTACAAAACTATTCGAGTTCTTTAGAATGTTTCAAATTTTACAAACATTTTACAATTCGTATAGTTGTGAGAATTCTTTTTATTGAGTTGTTGGTTAGTTGGAAAGCCAAAGCCCCTTGCCTTTTGCTAACTTTTGGGGGAACTGAGTAGATAATCTTTGCAAAACTCTGTTGAATTCTTTGCATGCTGGTGCTATTTTAGTAAACAGTCTAAAATTTTGTTTACGCTGTTTTGCATTTGATTAAATACGTTGTTCATTTTGTCACCCCGTTTTTGGGTTTACCCCAAGTACGATTACTATGTTCTTATTCTACGTATACCTGGCCATTTATTTCAAATGAATGGTGAATAATTTTGTTAACAAAGGAATGCTACCACAATTTAATACCTAGAATTAAGATTTGAAAATTCCATTTAGCATAATAATCATTTCTATTGTTATTTTTTCACCGGTTGCCTTAAACGAGCCCTTAATAAGTAAAATCCCCACAAAATCTTATATGAGCAAATTTTATCTGACATTTTTACTCTGAAAGCTGCGCTTTATACATACCATATAAGCGCAAGCAAATCAGGTAGCAATTTAAAAGAATTAAAAAAATAGACACAGGCTGTCATGTCAGTCCATAGCTTCCATAGCTTGCGCTCTGCATTAGAACGCAGTGTTGCTGCAACCACATGTACGGTGTTCCTTCTGAAGACAGCTAATACGCATGAATGGCTTTCATGTAACATTGCAGTGAATACACAAGAGGTACACAAATAAGGGAAGAGGGAACAATATTGGTTGACTGAATGACGGCTACTGAAGCGCCTGCAGCTGGCCAACACATTTTTACTCACCGCTAGCACGCGACCTGCTTTTAGTTGTGCACTTTAAGCCCAATATAAAAAGAAATGGAAAGAGGAAGAAGTGTGCAGCAGCAAGCTCATTTTTTCCCTTTTTTTTTACTGCTTATTCTTGCTATTTGTACACAAAAAGCCAACTTTAATGCGCGCAAAATAAAATTGGTTGAGATAGAATAATGAGCTCAGGGGCAATAATAAAATAAAAATTTTCTTCCAACTTTTAATGGAATTCCGCGGGCCAAAACTTTTGTAGTGTCTATGAGTGAAATCTGAGCTGACTTGAGCTCGGATATTTGTGTAAGCAATTAGCGCGCTTAAGGTAATTAAAGAGACACCACGCAAGTTTAATATGCCTTAAACAAAGCGGCCGGGTTTTCGGTCGTTTTCGATGCCGTTGCATTTCTTTGAGAAACTACTAAATTGTCAATTATTTCCAGTTGGATATATCATATGGGAAAAGTGAATTTTTCCATACTATTTGCTCTACTATAAATAATTACTGGCTTACAAAAATCATGCTTACTGTTTACTGCCTTTGTAAGTTATTGAGAAGTAGTCGAACAACTTTGTGTAGCTTCGGGTTTCACTCTACTTTTTTCCTTACTTCATAAGCATAGTGAGTAGTAGTGTGTGTGTGTGCGTGAAGAGAGAGCAAATAGTTATATTTTATTTAATTTAATGAAAGATCGGGCTGGACTCGAGAATGAGACAGATGAACTTTTTATTACAACAAATACGTTTGCTTGCATAATTTCTCTGTTGAGATTTTGTTATGCCCTTAGCTATAGCCTTAGAGAGTAAGGATTTAATCCTGATATGGCTTACAAAAACTAAAAAAAACCACCCCTTTTAAGCAAACCGAACTAAAAACTCAATTAGTTATCACGAAAAAGACGTTCAAGCGAGAGAGGCATAATGTGGCCACCGTTATTGGCGTAACCCATTAGATGGCGCTAGTAATATAAGTCATTTTTCTTTGATACTGTTTATTCTGGTTAGGTCATAAGGACACAGTTGTCAAATTATTGTATTGTCATCGATCCTTGATAGGTGTGCAAAGTTTCAGTTTAATCTGACGTTTTGAAGTGGTTGAAAATCTCGTTCAAAGTTTTGGTTACAAATTACAAACATACATGTGAAGCTTACATAAAGCATGTAAATAAAAAAGGAAGTACTTAATTTTTCATTATAATTTTTCGCACAATTTATTTGTTTTATTTTATTTTTGTTTTAATGGCAAACATATTAAATATCTCTTACCCAGTCTAGTGCTTACAAAATATCAGACTGGTATATATATTATCGTACATAAATTAAAATATGTGCAATTACGGTACAAATCACTTACGAACGTCTAACTGGATACAACGACCAATTATTAAAATCGAGCTTAGTAGGCCATACACTTTTATATAATTTGCATTGATATAATGGCTTATCAAAGAGTACGACTATATTTGGACCAAAAAAAATTAATAAATAAAGTAAAGAAATTTTAAAAAATTTAAGAAGGTAAAAGAAAATTAAAAAAATAAAAACAATTATTCTTGCTTGTGCTTCTCACACAGGGGCATATTGGTAGCTTGCAATTGATTCAAGGGAATTAATTTCTAGTAAGATGATAAATAAGCTTTGTCCGCATACTTGGAATATTACGAATTATTTAGGGTTGTAAATGTAAATATTTATGGCTTTAAAGAGTAACTTTACAACAATAGCAAACAATTTATGTAATTTCCTTGTAATTCGCAATACCGCTTAAAAGGTCTATAGGCTACAACAATAGCATTGAAGAAGCCATTCGATATCATTATAACCTGATTCGACTGCAATATGAAACTTTTACTGCTATCTCTCACCATCAAGAGGAGCAAGTATATGCTTTCTTAGTTTGAGGCTGACACGAATTTTGCAAGGAGCAGTGGAAATAAACTCATAGTTCATTGTTATAGAGTTTACGCTGAATTTAACTGCAGAGGCTACAAAGAATTTTGTTTCGTTGGAAGTTACGCAACACAAAACGGAAAATCGTTATTTATGCTTGACTTAATTAAATAAATATATAAATGAAAAAAAAAAAATAGGAAGCACACACCCTGCGAAATAATTCCAGGCCATGTTGCCTTCTGTGTGCATGCAAGGGAAATATTAATGTGACGTATGTTAAAGGTATGATCGTTGTGAATAAAATAGGTCAACACTGACACCACAATAAAATTCGGCCAATGTTTCTTTCTTTGAGCACTCAAGGGAAATATTAATGTGACGTATGTTAAAGGTATGATCGTTGTGAATAAAATAGGTCAACACTGACACCACAAAAAAAATTCGGCCAATGTTCCCTCTTTGAGCACACAAGGGAAATATTAATGTCACGTATGTGTAAGGCATCATCGTTGTGAATAAAACCGGTCAACATTGACACCACAAACAAATTTCAGCCAATGTTCCCTTGTTTGAGCACGCAAAGATATTGTACAATACTGCTTAAGACACGGCTATGGTGCATATTGTAGTGTTCATAAAAAATATTGGTTAGTATATGGCGTATTACTCATAGTGAAAGCAAAGCAACACTTCGTTGAAAATTTCAGTCTTCTAGCTTAGAAAAGTACAGACCGACTAAATTAAAGCGTTTCGCTGAAGTCACCAAAATTGCATGCACTTTTTGGGTATTCGTTGTCTCCCTCACTGTTTTGCAAGCTTTAAAATAAAGTTACATATAATAAATATTATT
This sequence comes from Cacoxenus indagator, assembly GCA_035041755.1. Classification (NCBI taxonomy): domain Eukaryota; kingdom Metazoa; phylum Arthropoda; class Insecta; order Diptera; family Drosophilidae; genus Cacoxenus; species Cacoxenus indagator. Next base: position 168,666 of record JAWNKX010000065.1, on the reverse strand, counting down.
CATAGAATCTGAAGCGCATAAAAAATCAGACTTGTGCAGTAAATCACTTCATTGGTTTATTCAAAAAAAAAATTTAAAAAAAAAAACAAAGAAGAAGTGGCAGAAAAATGCCAATTCAAATCAAATGCAAATGCAGAATTAGAATTACCGGATCGGTAAGCACTAAACCGAATTGAGTTCATACTACCGTACTCATATTGTGCTTTGTGTACTTACGTCGTGCACCTCACGCCACGCGCCGTGCACTTTTCACGGTTACTGACTGCATGCTTTGCGTGTTTCGAATTTGTATCCCTGTTCCGTGTCCGTGTCTATTGCACGCTTTTTTTCCACGTCTATTTTTGGTTTGTTACTACGTTTGTCGATGTTGTTGCGATGCTCCGTACTTTGCGCTTCGGTGGTTCGCTGGTGGCTGGCTGTTTGCTTAAATGAAAAAGGGCTGCGTGAGGTATGCGCGAGAAAAGCGAAAGTAAAAAAGTAAAAACGCAGCGGTGAAGAAGCAGTGCAAAAAACAAAAACAAAAAAAAGGAAAAATAGGAAGGAAAAAAAATGAAAAAATTGTTTGTGGCCATGTCCTTGAATTTGCGCGCGCACAGCATAGCGCAGTGTATTTGCACTCAGTCAAGTTGCGCTGAATTGAAAAGGCTTGAGTTGCGGCGCTCTAGGTGTGAGCAAAGAAAAATCAAGATTTTTGCGCTTTCATTAGGTTTTTCTACTTACTGGCTTTTCTCGCTAGTTGTTTTTGACATTGGACACTGAAATTGTTATTTGTTGTTGCACGTGGCGCACTTATTGTAAAAGCAGATAATATAAAATGATTAAGCAGCACTTAAGATTGGCGATTTCGCTGGACTATGATATTCTATGGCTTGACTTGCCTCCACTCAAGCACATTATGTAGCATAATTTAAAACAACACTGTTGCCACTCGTGTATAATGGATCTTTCCTTTGCACAGCCAATTATTCTATAGCATGCTCATACAAAACAGAACTGGAGTACTTGCACTTTTTCACTCGTTAAAGCACTTGCTCAAACACGAGTTCACTATTCATTGGCACAAACAATTTTAATGCCTCTCCAGAATATTGATCATCTTAATTAAGCAGCGACATAAATGCACTAGCCACATTTGAGCTGTACTCTATTAATTTTATTTAGTTAGTACCAATCAATTTTTTCATTTTTTAATTAAATTTCTCATCTGTGGTAACAGTTGTCGAATATCCAATAAATTAAAATGAATTTCGAATTTATTCAAATTGTTTGCCAACATAAATTCAAAACTTTTTGGCATCACCAACATTTCAATGATAAAAACAGCCTGGCCATTACGTGAAATCTAAGCAAAACAAGCGCCACGGCATAGAATAAATTACACAAAATCGATGCAGTAAAAAAATAAATAAAATGTATATAATACTCGTAGATGAATGCATTGATGCTATGTAAAATTGATGCTATGTAAAAATACAAGTTTGCAAACTCTTTGCCAATGCATGGCTCGAATTGCCGTTCAATTAGTGCGAATCGAATTTTCAAACTCAAACAAAAACAACCAGTCTTATTAAATATTTATGACTTATTTCCTAGAATTTGGTATAGGCTATTGGCAAAGCATAAATAAAATAGTATAAGTGACTAGATTATTACATCGCAAGTACGTGGGTCGATCAAAAAGTTATAAGTTATTGGAAGCTTACCACTCACAAGCTTCTGATGTGAAATGTGTGTGTTTTAATTAGCTCTGCGACGTCAACTATAGTACACTTTCTTTAGGCTACCGAGTCGACGCACACATTCAGGCAGACAAATGACTTAACCATATGTGGGCAGCAACCCAAACGAATTCGTCTGTCTTCGTGCGCGAGCTGATGACTATGTCTGATTGTATGCCAGCCTGTAGTTGTTTTATTATTATATGCGATTGTGTTACTATGTTTGATTATGTGTGAGCGTTACGCATTGCAAAATTTTGCCCTGCTGTAACCAAAAATGTTTCACTTGCAAAAAAGTTTATTTTTTTCTCTGATCCAATCTTTTTTACAAATCTTTTAAATATACCAAAAAGTAAGATTTCGTAAGTTCCTAAAATATTTTTAGGTGATGACCGAATTAAATTTGTAAATAAGAAAAGTCATTGCGGGAAAAAACTGGCGAATGCTGTGGATATTCAATCAATTCGAATTAGAATACCATGATATCGATCATCGAAACTGCACACAGGATCATATATCCTCCAATTAATGTTTTGCCTTTTCCCAACTAATCGATGTAGAATATTGCTCGTGCATCCCAAAAAAAAAAAACCGTGACCATCACCTTGCCGGTCGATTTTATCGTCATCGCCTTCTTCGGCGCCTGTTCGCCTTCAAAAATCCTTTGTCCTTTGACTGTTTCTTTATTTCTGGAGTGTATTGTCATGTTTCACGAATTGACATACACAAATATAATGATTTATTACGAACTTCATAACAAATAATTTGGTCTAATGAACAATAATGGACAATATCATTTCGTTGAATTCAACTCACTCTGATTATCATGAAAAGCTGTAGTGACAACAATAAACGTCATTCGAGTGTAAAAATTATAGCTCGTTAGCATGAAATGCTTTAAAATATATACTTGTATATTAAATAAAGCGCAAAAAGTACTAATTATTATGAACTGTCCACAACATATTTTCATGCATCATTACTCTTCAGTGATTTAGATTCTGTTTATCTTTTTTGCAATTCGTATGTGTGGTACGCTCTTGACTCTTGCCGCCAAGAAATGTAGGCGCAATTAAAATAATTAAAGACTTTAAAATTCTCTTGTGTACAAGTCACAAAAAAATAATAAGTAGAAAATAAATAAATGTTCTAAGGAATATAATACAACACATAAAAACTCAACTTATGAGGGTCATCCAATTAGTCATTACAACAGGAAACTAGAAATTTAAATTTTTTTTTTGGAAGATTTTATTATATAATATGTTCTATTTTCTCAGTTTTGTAAACTTTTCCGAGAGTTATACAAATTTTTTCGGCTGTTCAAAAATTGTGATTTTCAGAAGATCCGTTCCTTCGATGTGAAACGTTATGCGCCGAACCATTCACACAATTTTGGAAATAAAGAGAACTGGCCACCAAATCTGGTGAATGCAGTTAATGTCGTATTTAGACGAATGTTAACTCTGTAATTGCGGCCCAACATAGCCTTAATTAATAGCGTGCATTTCCTTTTCTAAAGGAGAGATTAAAAATAATGACGAGTATGTATAGAATTAAACTAGAGTATGGTGATGATAACAGTTGCGTCGGCAAGGCATTGACTCAGAAGTCAAGTATTACCTTGATGTTGCCTTTTTAGTGTACGCCTTCTTATGGTTCGAGTGAGATTGCTTGCTAGTGGGTCGAGGTGTGCCAGCAGTTTTCTTTGGTATCGAATGCTAGAGGAGTTAACCACCAACCGATTCGTCGGCATCTTTAGGTCTCTGTAGTTGAACGTAATTTTTTAGTTTCTGGTGATATAAAAGCGCTATTTGTTTGTTGTATCAAATCCTTAAGTGACTTACTGCTGCTCTTTACTACATTACTACCGAATATTTTATTAATAATCTCAGCATATGACTGGAAATAAAACACTTTACCAAGCATCGTAAAGCTCGCCTCGCAAAGTATGAAAAGCAGCAAACAATATCATGAATATTTCAATAAAAGTTTTTATTCATAAAAAGGCAAGCGAAAACATCAAAAAACAAAACTATAGCACTCACAGACAAAGGCAATTCTTTTTGATGCTCGACAGCGCCCAACGCGGAAAAGGCTTAAAGGCGTGCGAACCTCATTTGGCCAAAGATCACTACCTTTGCCATAGTTTTAAGTTCGCAATCTCGCTTTGGCAGCGTTTTAAAGCCATGAGTGCGCTCGTGTGTATGAGCCTCAATGGCTTCCGGCGTTAAAATGCTTGGCATGCGTGTATATAATATAAATATTGCATACTTTATAGAGCTGCCGAACTAACGAGCTGCCGCGTGAGCGAACGAGTGCGCAAGAAAAGGAAAAAAAAAATAGTGCGTTTAAAGAAGCAAGCGAACAATTGAGGCGCGTTTCTGTCAATACGCGTTCTTTTTACTTGCTTTGAGTATTTGGTTTTGCACTTTCTCTGTTTACGTGGTGTGGGTGTGCGTATATATAACTAGATGTGTGTGTGCTGCTGCTAAGTGTCATTTTCTTTTTGTATTCGTGTGAGAGGGTTTGTGTCTTTTTGTTTTATGCCGTGCCGTGCCCTGCCATTCTGTGCTCTACTGCCCTGCTCTGTTCTGTTCTGTTCTATTCTTTCTCGACTCTACTTTTCTTTTGTTGAAGTATGTTTGTGTCACAGGTTGGCTAGTATGTTTGTTCTCTGGCGTCTGTGTTTGAGTGAATTTTTGCATTTTATAGGCACTTGTGCAAAATATTTTTCCCACGCCATTAAACATACGTCATTGATTTTTCCGGGTCGCTTTTGCCTTTTAGTTCCAACACGATCTCGTGGGCGTTTACTGGTAAATTTTTATTAAAGTAGGTATTTATTAATTGGTTCCGTGTATATGGCATGCGGCAAGTTAATGAAAAAATAGTTTATTTATAAGATAGACGTGCATACCAATCGTTATCAATGACTTCGCGTCAGCATAAGAGCAACCACTTCGGAATTATTTATATTTAATTTTTATTTTTATTTATTTTTATATTTTTATTGTGTGTGTTCCTCGTTTGCAAACTGTTAAAGCTCGAGAAAAAGCGAATGTGCAGAGGAACAAAGTCATATTGAAATTTAGAACATTTAGAATTCTGTACTTGATTGCAGCCTCTTCATTGTTCTCGTGTATATGGTCTCGCACAAGAAGATGATTGCTAAAGTGTTGTTGTTCGCTTCCAAACGTGAGAAGTATCTGGTACTGAATATAATAATTTCCTTACAGTATTGAACCGCAAGAGTTTAGACTCGAATCTTTCAAAATTTTCCACATTTGAATTAGCTGTAGTCCATAAGAGCTGTATACCATAATACCACCGTAAATTGGTGCAGCATTAATGTGAAGTCTATTTTCTGTAGACATAATTTTACTTAAAGAAAGGTTATAGGCAGGTTTATATAAAGAGGATACGCGTTTTTTTGTTAAATTTTTGAACAAAAACTTTTTATTGAACAATTCTGTTTGCTTTCTTTTCTTGTTGGCTTCGTTCAAACAGTCGATTTGTGAGCAGCATAGGACCTAATTACCGAGGTGCCACTTTGATATCTATATTTCCGAACCGTTCACTCGCAGCATTTTCACCGTTGAAGCGGTTTTATCCTTTTTATACTCAAAAAGCATCACATAGCGCGTTTCTCAAATATTTCACTAATTTTCAAGTCAATATAGCTTTTTGCACGAGCGACGAATTACAGAATTGTCTTTACAAAAACTGTAGTCGGAAATATCACCTGTCGAACACGTGTTCATTTGAATCAATCGTATTAGTGTTACACAATATATAGGTATCAACAGTGATCAGAAGACGAGGATGCATTTTATATGGTCTAATGAAAATTAGTAATATTTATTACAAACTAGCTGAGCCTTCGCCCGCTTTACGAAGAAAAAAAAAAGTCAAATAATTTGAATATAAATGAAACAGATTCTGTTGTCGAGCATCTTGTATTCGCTGTGTGCGCTGTACTTCACTGTCTTCTCTAGTAACAGCTTGCCTTCCTAGTATTAGTAGATTGTTGACCTATTCTGATTAACCTATTAGCAAATGGTCAAGCTTTTGATAGTTTTTGTGCTTTTAACCATTCTCACGCATATGAAATCTGTGCTTTTTAACCAGGGTTGTATTGTATTGTATTTTATTTTATGCACTCTGCTAACCGACAATATTTTTGAGAAACGATAATTTCTCTTAAAAATATTGTCCGATATTGATAAAGGATAGCTATGATCACGCTACGATTTTAACACACTTTTGTTGTCTTAATTAATAAAATTATTACTATTTTCTAACATTTTCGTAATAATACAGAAAATCCGTTGTCGTCCATTTTACAGTGTGTTATATCAGCTGATAAGAATCTGTAAAAAAATGTGATTTTAAAATTGATCCTAATATGACCTACCGAGCTGCTGTTAGAAACCTATTAGAAACCTGGTAGAAATGCTTTTTAATAGGAAGTAAATTTGTGAAGCGCTTTCCCTAATAGCTTTCTGACAGTAACATACTATCTTACTTACTGTTAGGTTGCTGAGAAAACCGCCCTAAGACTAAATTTTCTTGGCATGGCTTTCGAAAATACTGGCAAAATAAATAATTATATTTTGAACATTAAGAAATCTCACTTTCGCTTTTAGATTGTCCGTTACTCATACATAAGCGTGAGCATAATTTTATTTAATTCTCTTTCCCTTCTTTAAAATGTTCTTTAATATGCTTGAAATTTATTTTGCTTATCAATTTCGTATCCCAATTATCTTCATTTAAAAAAAAATAACTGAATTGGTTGAACAGTACGGGCGGCAGAGGGAAACAAACTCTCTTTTACAAACTACAAAAGAAGCATTAAAAAATGTTTATCAAATCAAACTCTTACCACTGTCCGTACATTACTCAATGTATTGTTGACTACACATATTGGCAAGTGCAGTTGTCCACAAGGGCATAGTAAACAAATTTGTTCTGTCATTTATCAGAGAACAGCTTCAAACTAATTATAAAATCTCTAATTTGCATAAATGCGTCAGTAGTCAGTAATTGCCGCTCATGCATATCGGCGGCCGTCCGCAAAGGGAAATAATGCTAGTAGCGAGAACTGTTTGTGTTGCATAAAGCAGGGCGCAATAAATTTGTGTTGCGATTAAATCAGCGCAAAGTCAAAAATATTTTACTTACGCATCCTTATTTATAGCTAAAACATTTTCCTCATGATTTGTCACATTTAATGGGATTGCCAAGTTGTCTGATTCTGTTAACGAAAACAAATTTGAATGGAAATACGCAGCAGTCAAGAAAATCGTTTTTGTTTTTTTTTTAAAACGATTGCTTCCGAGAAAAAAACATTATTTCAGATTCTGGTTTTTTAAGCTTTCTTGGTCGTACTTCGCTCACAGTAAATTTTACAATGTGACATAGAATTGGGAAATTGAATCAGTTTGATTGATTACATCTGTCACATTTTCCAGCGCATGTATGTGTGTTTGTAATGCTGTATCCTGCTGCGTGCACACACACGTGCAGGCCTTCGCATGCATACAGTAAAAGACTTGCACACTTAAAATGCCAGTCATGGTACCTTTTTCAAAGCCCAAAAGCGTCACTGGCTTTTATTTGATACCAGCACACATCAGACAACCAAGCTTAGAATATGAAGCGCTCCTCCCGGTACGCCCTTTTCATTGCTCATACTTGCACTTGGTTATTTTGCTTCAAATTATTTTTCAGCTGGATATTTGTACTTTGCATAAAATATTTACTGTTTGTTCGTGTCTCATATCAGTCTTTGCGAGGTCGCTGCCATTGAAATTGTATGGCATAAACATTCCCAGAAATACGAGGATTAACTTGTATTCAACTTGTCTCATTTTGGCCAAGCAAAGTTAACGAGGAGACTTTTCTCTTCTGTATCTAATATTTAATAAAATAATTGGATTCCTTTTGTGGCCTGTTCTTCTGTCTGTAGTCGTAACTTATATGTGGGCGGCCCCTTTTTTTTTCATTTTATGGATAATAAGTGCTTATGTACTTGTTGAGTTTATCTTTATGAAGTCAGCTCATATTGCATTGGGATTGGCAATATTGAATTCATTCATACAGTTGATTGAAAAAGTGACACAAAGCCTTGTGTTTAGTTGTGTTATTTGATTGGAAAAATATTTATATTTTCATATTACTCTCCTTTACATGCTCTGTTGATTTTTATCTTTTTCCCTACAACATATTGAATGAATAGAATTTTCTTTGTAGTAAATTTGGTAAGCTGCGAAAGAAATTAAATAAGGTAGACAAAAAGCACATATTGGTGTTAATAGAAATAAGGACTCTGGTATGCTGAAAATATTTGTTTGATAAAACCATGATGGTGAAGATGCGGACTTACGACACATGGCTGCACACTAGTATTTAGGCGCTTGGTGTCCTCATACAACCATACGATAGAGAAAATGATCTATTGAGTGAACAGGGTTCGGTTTAAATTAGTGCAAAGTATTGAGCTTCGATTTTATTGGCATAACCTTAAAGGTTGATAAAATATTTTTAACATATTAATCTATATACAGTCGAACTTCTATATTATGAATTGATTTCAAGCGCACAGCTTTTTCGTGCTACTTTTAGTGTAGTTTTATCTCCTTATAATGAACGGAATTTCAGGGAAAAAAAATGAATAAAGTCCCATCACTAACAATTTTGTCGGCAGTTGCCTATGTTATCTACATTGGGGCGAATCTTCTGCTTCAATTGACATAGTTCGAACCTTTGTGAAAATGAGGAGCAACTAATGTCTTTGAAACTGTAAATGTAATGAAAGGTTTTGTTGAGGAAGAAAATAGATAGATAGATAATTCCAACTAAAGTTACTGATTATTTTGAAATTTTGATAAAATATTCAGAAAAACTCTAGAATAGTCTGGAGAGTAATCGAGTGAGGTTTGGTGCGAAAGTCAACAAAGAAACTCGGAAAATTCCATCCAATTACAATAGCTTATGCTTGTATACCGTTCATATATCCATTCAACACAACTGCCGAGTAACTGCGCGGCCTTTTTTAGTATCTAATAAATATTTATACGTTATTTATTCTAAATAATATATCCTGTATTTTTATTTCTATTTTCCGCTCTTGCTCTATGCTCGAAAAAGTTATTGTTCATCGGTTGTCATAAAACTTTTTAACAACGCCGGCAGAGACATTTTCACTTATTTTATAGAAACAATAACAAACGTCCATTGTTATTATTACTTAAATTATTATTACTACTATTTTTGTGCATGAGAAATTCAATGAATTTCACACAATTGTTGAGAGCATTTTTTCGCTTCGACCCTTTATTTTTTGTAAATAGTCCGAAAAGTATGCTACACATTTGTCTTTCATTGTGCATTGCATTGATGTCAGACGAATCGTTAAATTTAAAAAGTCGCATGCAAAAAGCGTTGATTTAAACCATTTTTAATGCGCTGTTGTAGCTAAATTGTTTAATGTCAACGAAGTTGGAAAGCGAAAAAAGCTTAAAAATTCAACGTGCTGTTTGCTGGCAATGTCCTTAGTTGTCAATTTGCTCAAATGCTGTTGTTTGTTGTGTTCTCAAACGCTGCGGGCATGCGTGTGCACTACTACCCATCTAAATTCGTGTGGATGCTGGTTTGTGTATGTGCATGTGTCGTATGTCAGATCAAGTTAATGCTAGACAAAATTGTGGGCATGACACTCTTGGGCGCCCATGTTATTTCGACAGACGCTTTCAATTAAAACGATCAAAGTGCTTGTGCAATTTTGCATATTTGCTTAGTACTTTGTGCAGTCCAAGAGCACTCGATTGGTTGGAATCGTTTTTGAATTATCAAACATCAAGAGTGTAAAGAGTAAAAAAGCGAGCATATGCTATAAAAATACTACACATGAATATGCGTAGCAATTAAATTATTTACTAAAAGAGTCGTAGTATGAGACTTTTTTTTCAATAATGAACGAGTCGCCATTTTGCATGAAGCACTTCATATGGTGTTGAGTCAATTTGTGCTCGAGTCTTTAGCATACTTTCAGGTACAGGGAAATGTTGAAGGTAATAATGACTAAATTACGGATTCAGCTTAGTACGAAGCCAGACTTCTAGCGGTTCTGCGTTATTTCTTTTGTGTAACAACTGGTGTGTGTAAATACTTTTGGCAAATGTCTGACGCCTTGAGGGCTACCAAAAGGTATAGCGAAATGAGATAAAAAAGTAAAAAAAAAGTCGAAGATGATGCGAACTACCTATTGGGCAGAGGATCCAATAGACAGCGTCTGTGAGGCTCCAGCGATGACTTCTGCAGCAACGGCTTTTTATTTTGCTGCGGTATTATTTGCTTGTAAAGGCAAATTACATATTTGTTCTAGGAGAGCTATTTTTCAGATCCAACGGTAACACACTGGCCTAAGTGAGATCTAACCTGCTTTCATTTAATGAATTCTTTTTTTGCCTACACTCTCAGTGGTAGCTACTGCAATGCTACGCGTGTGTCTGCAATCACAGCGAAGCCTAAGTATCGTCATTATATTAGGAAAACTTTTTCAACATTTCCCTTGCATTGAAATTACTTTTGAAACACTGTCATGGCAAAATATAAACAACAGCATACAACTTGGAGGTCAAGCGCAAACAAACACTCACAATCAGTGTACAAAAACAATGGTTAAAGCACTCAAAATGCGATGGTGACAGCAGAACCGGTAGGCAGGCTGCTTTGACAATTTCAAAAACAAGTTTTTGTGCCACAGTTTTAGTTGCACAATACTTCTTGTTGACTGAACACACATATACATACACACTCTCAACAACAACTAAGGTCAAGTAGATCTTTTGTCGTCCGCACTGCTAAACTTTTACAGATTTTCCACTAACTTGTAGGCACACACAGCGTTCATATATATCTCTCAAGAAAAAGAAGAAGAACGTACGAAGATGCCAGCTTTAAATATTTTTCACACCATACAACCAAATTAGCATAGATTTCATGTGCTTTGCTGCTTACAGTGTGTATACTGAGCCGACACCTGTGAGTATGAGCAATGAAGCGGTTTATAAAGCTTGACTAGCTCCTTACTGTCTTGTGGGACTTTTTGTGTCGAAAAGTACTTAGAGGGCAGCTACGTTCGATAATAACTTTTAATGCCTTTTTGCACTGGTTGTTGGCTCTACGAGTTGCAAGCGTTGAAAAGCGCAGTGCCAAAAAACCCACGTGAAAACCTGCATGTGCCAATGCGGAGCAAAGTATGTGGGCTTATGTGCTTTTAGGTATGTGGGTGTGTGGCTTTTGTGTCACGCCCCCAATGTAACTAACATATTTGCATAAAGTTATACTATTATTTTGTGCAACGTAACAACGAACAACACAGGCGACGAAGACGACGTCGTTGCCATGCAACTAAAAGTATGCAGCACATATGCAGCACATATGCAGCTGAAACCAAGCTGTACACCTGCTTTGTTGGCATGCTCCACATGCCTCTACAAGCATGTTGGCACGTTTCGACGTAGTTAAAAATATTCATTTGTTACTTGCAACAATCAGGAATTGACATACACAGTGGCGTCTTCCATTTAAACTTTGGTCGTTTGTGGGAAACTGGCTTGGCCTGTTTTCATCATTCACGCTATTCGTCTATTCACAAAATATGAAAGTGACCTTTAGAAACCAAAATTCTGCTGAAAAAGCTGAAAAAATCAGAACACTAACAGAAGAATACCGGAATACACTCAAAAAAAAAATTGAGAACTTAAACCAAAGCCTAACACAAACACAAACACAATCAGACATTGTCGCTTTAGGCAAGCACTGTAAAAAGAGGATGAAAAAGAAGTGTGAATGAGTGCGTACGTTTGCTTTTTGGTTGGCAACTTCATAAACAGTGTGAAGCGACAGCTAGCAAAGTAACGCACTAGAAACACAAGAAAGCAAGCAGCGAAAGCAAGCGAAAAACAACAAAGCAACAACGGCTGATGCGACATCAACGGCAGTGTGCGTTATTTTTTGTCGCAGCGCGCTTTCTCGTGTAGCATACATTTCGGTGCAACCAGCATTTCTTGGCAGCAGAACCATGCTCACTACTTACCCTTACTTGCGTTGAGTTGAATTTGGCCTTCTTTTTTTTTATTTTATTATTTTTGCTACTGCTGCTGTTGTGGTTGTCCTTTTACAACATTATTGTCCTTCTCTGGAAAGCTTTTTGCAAGTTATGAACAACAAAGTTGACATACAGCAATTTTTGCGACTTCACTGAATCTATACATACTCACTCGTATATACATTTTTTTCCCTTTAGTTGTTCATACTCGTACTTCTATTTTGTTTTCTTCACTGTACTGATCTGCACTGGCCGTGCAATAAAACGCATTCGGTGTAAATGATAAATTGTTTATGTGAGCTTTATAAATTAAATTAAGTGAAGCTGCAAGTTGTGGGTTTTTGTATTCAATTTTATAACGAGGCGCTGACTCGAGTGAGTTTTGTAGTGGCACAAAAAAACAAATAAATACGTTGATATACTCACACAAAATGAATAAAGTCCATAACAGTTTTCTTGCTATCTTATTGCCACATAAAAAATATACTGCATAAAGTTTTATTAGACAATAAATTCATACAAGTTTTTTTTTTATTATTTATTATAATTGTTTTATGTTATTACATTAAGCCCTTAATTTTCAAAATCTTTGTCAACTATTTAAATGCTCACATATGCAGCCGGTAGGTGTCGTTTAATCCTGCTGCGAAATACTATGCTCATAAGTGATGTTCCATACTAAGCCTGCCTAGCATAGCGAAATACACTAACACTGCCACCCACAAAGCCCGTGGTTTCTAACTCCTTTTTGCGACATGATCCACGCACATTATAAGGCCAATGTAAAGGACCTGTAGTTGGTCTACAGTGTGGAGCAAAACTAAGCACATGGTAGCAAGCATTTCATAGTGAATAAAATAAGTTGCATAATAGCATAAAAAAAAAAATATAACAGATTGGTGATCATTATTGAGGGTCCATAGACCCTTATTTTTAATTAGATTTTTTACTAGGTTTCGTATACTCTCTTCTAAATTCTGGATTTTTCCACTACAACTGCACACGTTGCCACAAGTCTTTCAGATTTGACGGGACTGATTAGTACTGTCCCAACCGTCTTTTCAGTATTGACCACAGATACAGTGACGAACCAACTATTCCGGCATGGCTTTAGAAGTGTGCTTTGGATGTGCATCCTGCTGAGATGCAATTACAGCTTCATTGTAGGCACACTTCTCAACAAAATCAAGGAGTTTGGTTTTTAAAATATGGAGGCAGTTCTTCTTTCTCATTTTGCAATAATTTAATACAGTGGCCCAAAGTGAAGCAACCCCAAACCATCACATGACTTCCACCGTGCCTTATAGTCTGCTTGATATGGTGTCGTTGAATCGATTCCCCAGCAATATTGCTTAACATCCGATTGGAAGTGATTCAATTTCGATTGATGGAATTAGATTACATGATTTCCATCTTAGTATTTCTTTCTGACAATGCAAGTTTGTGTTTCTTAACTCTAGGGATGTAGCCAATTTTGTGGACCGCTCTTCATGCTGCCCACCTGCTGGCATCTTAATTAATGGCAACACAAGCATCCTTTGATGTTAAGGACTGATCCTTTTACATTTCGGACATCATTACGCGAGCGTTCGCATCCCTTAAAAGTCTAGGGCTATCCTTAAAATGGTTTTCAGCCACAATATTACGCCTCTTTTGGACTCTTATGACAACCGATTGAGTTATTTTAAGTGACTCTTCAGGATTTTCAATATTGCTGCTATGCTGGTTGATTTCTTTCATCAACAAGCGCATAAGCGGGCCATGATGAAGTGCAACGTTGCGAACATACACGTACCAATGGGCAACCGTAATATTATATGACGCCTTGGACACAAGCGCAGTTCCCCAGAGAGAATACCATAAGTCTAGCTCGATGCACAAAAACCTTGAGGCTACCAGAACGAGCGCATAAAGAAGAAGGAGTACATAAAGTCCTGTCTAATATAAGAACCCACTTGCGCATAGTACAGTTTACTCGTGGCTCAAGTGTGTCGCTTTAAGTAGACTGCACTTCAGAACAGACGAGCCAACTTTGTTGTCAAAAGCTGTTCTCTAAGCCTACAACCATTTGTTTTCTTTCAAATAAAGAAGTAGAAAAAGACTCGTTCTGCAGTAAGTTATGTAATAGAAGAGGCGCCCATTTAAATGCCACTGCATTTCCGACTCACAAACATTAACATTTTTAGTCGCTGCGGCGGAAGAGCAAGCAGTACGTACAAGTGTCAAAAACACAAAAAGCTCTTTGCAATCTCAGCATACAATCGCAATCACAAGTAATTGGCACATGAAGGCTTCCAATCGCAAATGGCTTCATTTAAAATTATGCAACATTCAGTTAGGCAAATGTAGGCAATTAGTCTATAAATATTTGCCAATTCAATCGCATAGCCATGCGACTGAAATCCTAGGCCACAAAGCAACAAAGTACTGAAGCAAAAGTTTATGCATACACACACAAACACACACACAGGCACAATGAAGAAAAGAATAGGTAAAAACTTTCGCAACGTTCAAGGTCGATGGAATTAGTACGTACGGCGTTGTGTACGAGTGCGCGGGTATGTCTTTTGTTGCATTTGACTTGACTGTGTGAATATATGAGGGCGTATGTGCAGTATACATGTGCAGTGGAATGAGTCCTTTTAGGCGCTCTCGGGGAAATTTGCTTACATAAAATCCTAGAGTTTTATTTTTGTTGGCGTAAATTATTGTCAACTTTCAGACTACTTTTGCGAGTTTGGATTACATTTTTATTAGCCATTCTCATGGCAACTAACATTTGCACATTTGGAGCATACTTTTGGGTGTCCATGTGCAATTCGTCTGCAATTAAAAGTGATGCATGCGAGTTTGACGGAAGGAAAAACTTGCCAAAGTGGTGACAAAAGTTTCGAATGCTAAAATGAAGTAAAAAAAGCTGTGGACCGAATAGTTGCTTATATTGTGTGTGTGTAACAGTCAGTTGCTTTCAAAAATATGCATTAGTATTCTCAGCGTCAAACAGTCTACTGCAAATGGAGTCTTCATGTTATGTGTCATACACGACTGACATGTTCTGAGAATGTATCGCAACAAAAAATAAAAAAACGAAGGAAAGAAGTACAAAAAAGCTTTTTGTAATATCTTTCAATTATTTTCCCAACCACCCCTTCCATATTCATTGTTTATGGTGTTCGTCTGTGGTTGAAGAAGGAGCAAAAGAAGAATGGACTGCCTCATGGACAAAAGTTCAAATAGCAACGCTTAGACAGGCAATATGAATCTTCTGCTCTTGCTTAAAAGCCTTAACTATAATTAAAAGCATCTCGATCAATTACTTGGACAATTCAAATTATTTGCTTATTTATTTACTTTATCGAAGGTATAAACTTCTTAGCTTAGACAAGAACCTTGACACCTAAGAAAAACTCTACTCTTGATGAGATTGTGTGGTAGAGACGTATCTACCGACGGCCACTTATGTTGTGTATTAGAAATTATGCCGGAGATGATGATTCAGTAGCCTCTCGCTATATCTGCTATTGAAGAAGCTTATTTTGGGCCAAAATCATTGGTACCATGCTGTCACGATGTAAAATATTCTTAACGAATCAAAGTTCACCGACTGTACATCGTAATGTGCCTTTCACTTTGAATATTCCTGTTCTTGTACGAGGCAGTGGTCCTCCATATAAGAATGCCACATAGTCTGTATACTTATTATTGTCTGGAGAAATGTAAAAATAAAGAAATGTAGGATCATAAAGACCAACCTTTGTAACTGTGATAAAGTGTCATCAATTACATGAAAAATTAAAAACACGAATAAATTACATTTTATCGGCAATTTACATTCACAAAGTCACACGCATGATTAAATCTCATGTTACAAGCCATTTAAACGGTGAGTACAAATATCAGAGGGTAACCTCTTAATTGAACCCAAAGCCACATTTAAGTGATTTATGTGCGAAATTTAAACGCTTACATGGTTGTCGTTCCCGTTGTTACACGGGCACACAAGCTCTTTTCATCTTCAACGTGCATGACCATTACCCTCACCCGCAAACGCATAGCGCATAAAAAAATACAATACTAAATGAATCAGAATTATTAAAATGACGAAGAACTCAATGAATCAAATTAATTGTGAAAAATGTTGGCGAAACGCAGCGAGACAAGAAAGAAAAAAACAGAATTTTTACTTGATTTGTGTGTGAACGAGTGCACGCAAGCATGACTGTCTCACTGCAATGAAATTGTAAGGCTCCGCACTCGTAAGACCGTGGCAAGCGATGCACACGCGTTCACCTTTTACCCTTTTCTTTCTTTTTACTATACTATGTGTCTGTACAAACACACACTGTGTGTTTGAACGTAATGTATGCCATTGGCGAATTGTAAAATACACACAAAAAAAAAAAACAACGAAAAAATGAAAAATAAAACGAAAGAAATACAATACGAGTAGTCGAAAAGTAAAAGTAGGTGCATTTAATTAAGCTAACGCTCACACACAGATGTCGCCACTGCCGTGGAAGCTGTCGGCCACGCAATCAACGCTGTCGCAGTCATTCCGCCCGCTGCCAATGTTGTTGTTACTATCACATAGCATCACATCGCATATCGAGTTCATCGAGATCAACATCGACGTCAAATGCTTGTTCGCTCTTTTTCTGTTGCTGTTATTGTTGTTGTTGTTGCTGTTGGTGACGTTCTCTGCTGCTTTCTATTATTTGTGTATGCGTGAGCTTCATACAAGGGAACTGACTACCCTTGCTGTGCATCTTTGTCTGCTTTAAGTGAATCAACTCAGCAATGAACTTGCGCCTACATGAGATGAATTGCTGTTCTTTTTTCACGCTCGCATTTGTTCGTCCCACTCAGCCTAATGGAAAAAGTCGTAATGAGAGTGTGTGTGCTAGCGCTTCGTAGAAGACAGTTAGCTTGATAACTTTTCTACTTACGAGGCTGCTATATGTAAATAAGATGCGAGACAATGTTTAATATGATAATTGAATTCTTATCATTTCAACAATCATACCAATTATCTTACCAATTTAATATCAAATCAAGGCAATATTTACAACTTAATTAATTATGCACTTCTGGTGTACTAGATGGTATATGCTAGTAGCTATTCGTCATACAAATTTTTTTGGAATTCATTAGTGTTAATTCAATAAAGAGCGTCTTCTTCATGCAAAAAAAAGCATGCGATAAATTTTAAGGAAGATTAGAGAGCATAAAGAACGAGAGAAAGCATTGACAATAAGACAGAATCTTTCTAATTATGCGCTGACAACCAAAGACAACAATGCGTCAGCTGGACCGCTCGCGTCGGCATCGGCGGCTAACAAGGAAAGACCAACGTCTAATATTGCGTCAGCTAAGAGCATAGATAAGCACAAAGCGTGTAGAAAAATTATTTGAAAGCTTGCGAAAGTAAACAGAGCCACTGTAAATAAGCAGGGGCATTTTTCAATCGCTTGATCAGGCAACAATCCCAAACGCAATGAGCAGTGCCTCTTTTGACTGAGTCACCACGTAGTGCTGCTAAGTCACATTTACACCACACAAAGACGCTTTTATATGTTTGATTGAGTATGTACGGATTTGCTCGTTTTGAAATGTCGAAATTTGGACAAATTGTAATTGCGGACCATTATTGTGACAAATTGGATCGTGTATATAAATCTGTAATTGAAAAGTGTCCAGCGATTGTCAGCATGAAAGGACAATGCAGACAATGAAAATAATTAATGTATTGCTATAAAATTTGGATGATATCCAAATTGTCAGCTACAGTTATTTTGTTCAAGAACCAATTGATTTTTATCGATCCGGCATTCACAATTTGCACATTAAATGATAACGAGTGTGAAATAAAGATTTCTCAAACATTTATTTCTCTTAATGTAAGAAAATGACATTATATTTGAGTTCCCCTATAATAATGAATTTTACACATAGCGAAAGCTCTTTTTTTCGCAATACATTTTCTAACCCAGTTAACAATTTTAATTAGACTCTTGAAACTAGATATATGCAAAATACGCCATAAACAAGTTAAACTCATACACAGACACTTAAGGCTGAGAACACTTGAGCACGAGTAGTGGTAAACCTTTTTGGCACCCGACTGATTGCAAGAAGGCGCACTCGAGGTTTGAGTAATGCTCGAGTAGCATAGACTTGGGCGTAACGATTGTATGTATACATGAGGTGCAATGAGAAGACGTTGAGTACAGTCGACAGCTGTCGTCGCAATTATTGTATAAACTGTTGGCGTTCAATAGGGCGCTCGTACCCACACACAAATACAAGAGAAAACAAACGTGGCCCTCAAAAATGAAATGAACCTGCAGTTCAAACTAACGTTTTAATCGACTAACGGCGAGACCTCAAAACCTAAATTGTAGTGAATGAAATTCTAAAGAAATGCGTATATTTTCATTTAATTGTTGGATCTATGTACCAACATTTTACTCAACTCAAGAGAGGAGGAAGCGGATGGAGAGCATTTACTTAGTATTTTGTTCAGCTGAACTGGAACGTGTCCATCTCTCATTCAGTTTCATGCTTGCTGAAATAATTCCAACTTAATTGCGGTCAACACAGGCGTATATGTCTCGGCAACCTTTTGTTAAATTTTGTTACTTTTTTGCTTACTACTTTCTGGTATGTCGCACCGATTTCTTTTTGGGTATTCCTTTTTTTGCATTCATTTCCTGTTTATTTCTCTGTCCTTTTTACACATGTTATCACATTTTGTTAATGGCCTTATAACTTTGTCATGAAGTTTGTAACACAGCAAAGGAGACAGTAAAGCAGGCCGTTTCGAACGAAGCATGCCTGCGACGATCTCTCGGCCATCTTTAAAACACATGTGTCACTCATAGACTAGCGTTTTTGTTATAACTGAATCATTGTAAGCCTTTTCCAATTGAAATATTTACGCGCAACAAAGTTCGCTTAGAAAAACTTTTTAGCACTACAGTTAAACTTCCGAATGACGAATCCTCATGGAACCAAAAAAATCAGTTAGTTATATGGAAAATTCCTTATATGTACTGGTGATGTTTACTCGAAGAAATCTGGAAATCTGAAGAGCTTCGTTGTATAGAAGTTCGTTATAGGGAAGTTCGACTGTATAATTAAGGGCAGGCTTACAAACAAATCAAGAAAGACATTTGAAATGCAATTTGTTCGGAAAATTTAATAATTAAATAAAATGTCAATGCATTGTGTTCCACCGCGCAGAGTAGTTTAGCTATGTCTCTAAACTAAACCTTCAATTTTAGAGCTGAAGTTTTTCACTTTTGACGTGCGGTACACTTAAATAGGTGGAGTACATGCCATACAAATCGCAAATTTAAATTCAAATTCTTATTAGAAATATTCGTTGCTTGCTTATATATCGGTTGGGATTGATGTTTTTTAAGCTTCATTCACATTAAACCTACAAAATTTATATACTATAATTACTGGAGCATACAAGTATAATTACCATACAAGAGATTTTCGAAAGTTTCAATTCCATTTTTTTATCATCACTAAAATATGGCATGCTAAGGCGCTTCCCACTTACCAAAACAGTTTTCTCTTATGCAGAGTATTACACCTTTGGCATAGCCGAAGTCACCATTTTTGTTTTTGCCTTTGTTTATATATACGTAGGCAGAAAGAAGCTTTGATTTATTCTGTATCACCCTTCTGTTTTGTGTATGTGTGTGTGTGTGTGTGTGTGTGCAATTTTGCTTTCATATGCGCTTTTGGTTTTGGACCTTTTTATTGTTGAATCCATGGAATTTTTGTGCGAATTTTTTAGGCAAGACTGCGTATTGATCTGACATGTGCTCGCTCTGTCGACATTGTCAACGTAAATTATAGGCATGGGTATGACATTGAGCATGTGTGTGACAACGATGATGATATTTGCGTGTATTCACATCTATTACGGTTTTTTTTGCTAATATCAAAGCGAGCTGACTCGGTCATAAGAATTAAGTGGAAAAACGAGAATTTCCTATTATTTGTTTCCAATTACGCGACATATATTAATTAAAACGTTCACGTATGCATTCGGTGTTGATATTCGGTTTATTTGGCAATAACTGACAATAACTAGCCGCAGCTAAAACAACACCACACCACGATGGCTATGTGGCATTTGGCAAATTTTTCCTTTTTTTCCTTCAAATATTCTGCGCTTATTTACATATTTTGTTGTTGTTATTGTTGTAATTTATAGCATCGCTTTTATTATTGCCCACGCGCAATCTGAGCATTTAGCATTGCAAACTACCTTAAAAATGTCATTTGCGTCAAAATTTGTAGCATGCTTTTTGGCAAAGTGGAATTTGGTGGACGATTGCAATGGGAATGGTAATTTGGCACTTGGCAGAACTTTTTAAACGATATTTTTATAGCGTTGAAAATTTGGCAATTTGGTGAGCACCTCAAGGCAAACTTAATTGTTTTAAATAACACTAATAAGGAGAATGCTAATTCATTCATTTAAACATATATATATATATTTTTTTTATAATTAGACTATAACATTTATCGCAGTAAACTGCATAACACATTTGTCGGATTAAAAAAAAATAATGACGTGAAAAAATAAATTAGACTTAGACTAAATTAAAAATGATGCTAATTGCGCCGAAAAGGCAATGACATAGAATGCTGATCATGCTGGTGTAGCCTCTTCAGTCTACGCCTTGTTGAGATACGGGTGAGGGAGGGCGCCAGCATATTTGGGTGCGATAAAAGTTTGTAGTGATACAGGCAGCTGTGAGAATTAATCACCTCCATAACAGTTGGCACGCCAAGATCCCTGTGCAGCGTGGTGTTGCGGACGTACCAAGGGGCGCCCGTAAATCTTCTGAGAGCCTTGCTCTGACACGCCTGCACTCTTCTGATGTTGTAGGCAGCAGTAGTGCCCCAAATTTGTATGGCGTGGCGCCAAGCAGGTGCCACTACTTGCAGATAGATGAGCCTTTTATTAGTTAAAGATAACTTATTCCATGGGCGGAGAAGCCACTCCAGTTTCTTGAGCTTTTGGTAGCAGCGCGCTGTAACTACCTTAATGTGTGCACGCCAGGTAAGACGCTTATCCAGGATCAGACCGAGATACCGGATTTGCTCCATTTGCGGAATGATGCTTATGTTGTAAGTCACAACCAGACAGATGCCTTGCCTTAATATGAAGGTGCAGTTAGCTGATTTCTCAGAGTTTATAGCTATATTCCAACGCCTGGCCCTTGAGTGCAATCTATCCAGGTAGCTGAACAATTGCTCAAAAATATTCTTTCAAAAAATTTTGGAAAAAGTTGGAAGCAGGCTTATGGGCCTATATGATGTGACACGGTTCTCCGTAGCACCAGGTTTAGGTATCATGGATATCGTTGCACATTTCCACTGTGTGGGAAAATGGCAGATCCGCAGCATGCTGTTGAACAGAAACGTCAGCAACAACGCTCCCTTCCAAGGGAGGGCTTTCACCGCCTTGTTGTCAATATGGTCATGTCTGGTGCTCTTCTTAGATTTCAGTCTCTGAATTTGAGTCACAACCTCTTCAGGGGTGACATGTTTAGTTGGACTGTGGTCTAAGATACACCTCGATAGGACTTCAGCTGTTTCCTCAACGTCTCGAGGGTCAGCCAGGCTAAAACGCGTGAAGCGGCTCTCCAACTCATTAGCAAATGCTTCTGCTTTCTCGGTCTCCGTACGCAGCCACTGGTTTAGAGGCTCAAGGATTGGAGCATGTGTGTGAGGCTGTTGTTTGATGCACTTGGTGGCACGCCATTGATTGAAGCCAGACTTTTTCATTTGATCGGCATTAGCCAACAGATTGTTAAAATGTTCCGATCGCACAGCTTGCATTACATGCCTCAGTTCTCGGGCAGCTCTCCTCCACGCAGCCTTGTGAAATTCATTCCGTGATCTCATATAGCGACGACTCCAGAATCTCAGGTTTTAAGAGAGCCTGAGGTGGGTTGGGCGAAAAAGGGAATCGGTGTGAAGAGGCTAATTCGGCGGACTTAACTGCATTATCTATATCCTTGTCCGAATTGATTCCATATTGAGGTTGATCCATTCGTTTAGACGCTGATGAAAGACCGTTATGTTAGCGTGGGGAGGGAGCAGTCTGGAAGCTCAGTGTTTGCATCAACATTTTTTGTTTACATTTGGAAACAAATTAAGCCCTTCTAAGTTCTTTCTAAAAAGTTCTATCACCCCCTTCTTCTTCAGCCTTCTTTTCACAACGTTGCAACTCTATTTTCCTTTCTAACCCACGAAATTCAATCTTTAAATTGTGAGCCCAACACTTCCCCAAATATGAATACATATGAAATATGAATATGAATATGAATATATGAATACATATAAGAAATCAGAAATATTTGTATATAATTTTTTTCTTTTTCAGTTTTTTTTAAATATTTTTTTAAACCCCAAGGAACGTTCTTAAATATTTTCTGAGAATATAAAGTTACATTGGTGCGTTAAGTATATAGTATGACAGGTACAATATTATAGGAAAATCTAGTCGTTAGAGTCGTTAGATTTATTCTTATAATTTAAATTTATAATTTTATAATTATTTATAATTAAAAAATTTGAACATTGTATTCCGCTGCTCTATCTGAGAGCTGAATTCCATTTGTCCACCAATCCAGGTTTTATAATTGCCTTATATCATAAAGCAGAATCTTGTATCCTATCTTGTATATTGTATTCCTATTTGAATTAAATTCCACATCAGTAACACTTCGTAAAAAATTATACTAAAGAAAAGCTGCGAACACTTTATTTTTGGCGAGCCACAACCACAGGAACTGAACTTTTTTTTTGAACTATATTGCTGAGAGCCCATGCGGAACTGCAGTCGTCTGTTCCATCTCATTAAAGCTATGGAATTTCACATTTGGTTCTGAATTGGGAATCCACTTCAATGAAGCGTGCTCTCGGATAATTTATTTATTTATTTCTTGACTGAATGTTTGAGAATAAAATTACTTAAAAAGCAAAGTGACTTTTACATTTTTTTCATAAAATATTTTCCATTGTTATGGTCATCTTTCTGTCAATACCATAATCGTGTCTTTGTAGAAATTCGGTAGCTTAGCGTAAGTGCACTATGTCTATCGCCCCAGAGTTGGTGGGTTTGAACCCTACTTGAGGCATGGGCCACTCACTTTGCACGGCAATATAGATGGGACGGTAGGAGACTTCACAGTGACTTGTTCTTAGTTGTAGATGCTTCGGCTTCAAACTTAGGCATTCTATCGTCATCACTGTTACTTAACACTGTGAACTTGTTAGACGAGTCAGTGGTGGGGTTAGATAAAGTTATTTGTTTTTGTTTACTGAGTGCTGAATTAGATCACCAGGGATCGCTACTCCAGGTCGGTGTTGTAGCTGCATAACCACCGTTAGGCAGCAATTTTCTACTTACTTTCTGCGTCACACTTGAAACAACGTTTAGAGCTCTTTTTTGTAAATTATTTTACTAAAGGATAGTATACCATGTATACTATACTATACTATACTATACTATACTATACTATACTATACTATACTATACTATTTAAATAAAAATAATAATAATAACTGTGTTATTATTCTGTGTTCCTCAAGCATCTTGTTTCCGCTGTGGCAGCAAGGTTCAGTAAAATTTAATTAGCCATCTTCAAAGTTAATAATAATAATAATAATAATATTTTGGCGCGACAGGTCTATGGGACCCAAGGCCTAGCTTCTCGCAACCATTCGCTTTGTGTGGGTTTTTCAATTTTTGGGACGAATGGAAGGGATCTACAATTTTACGCCGAGTCCAAACGGCTAATTGAGAAGCTCATTCATGACAGTTTTACTCTCGGATGTTTGTCAGACGTTCGTTAAGATGTAATTTGGCCCTCTCGGGATTCGAACCTGAGCCCCTCGCTTAGTAGCCCAACACACTACCACTAAGCCACTGCGCCAACATTTTATCAAAGTTAGCAACATTTAATGATACCCACAACTTCAAAGGCTCTTTTCAATTGATGAGATACATTATGGTGTGAAGAATATTACATTTTCGGTAGGAAATTAATTTTTTTAATATGTTAGCAAATAAATCATAAACATACCATATATTACGTTTGCATTAATACAGTTTTGCTGATCTATAATGCATATTTAATACCCTTAAAAGGATTGCGTAAGAAAGGCTTTGTTCAACATCAATTTTAACCCTGCTATGGTAATTTTTCAAAGAAAACTGTCCGCACCTGACATTTAAACTACACTCAACTTTAAAATTTATTATCAGTTTATGCTCAGTTAACCGCATTGCCGCGGGTGTCCGCGGCGGCTGTGCATAAAAGCTGAAGCCATAAACGCCATGGTTGCGCAGCAAGTAACGCCAACTCACACGACACCGGATGCTGTAAATTAAGCCACAATACAGCCGAAATGACCTTAAGATTATAAGCCGCAGGCAATCCTTTATGGCAACGCGAGAGCCAATGACAAAATATAAATTAAATTATACTCATGGGAAATAATTGCAGCCAATAGGCGAGTAAAATACAGATTTTAAAGCACCCGACCAAGGATTCGTGGTCGCGAAACTTTTGAAAGGTGATTCCTTTGCGTAATTTAAGGTTTAAGAATTTGCGAAAAATATGCGGAGGTTGCTGGGAATATAGCTAAACTGACTTGAATGGTTGAATATGAATATTCTCCCAAGCCAAAATCACAAGTAAAAATTAATACAGAATTATTTTTATTTCTTCAATAGCTGATTGCTGTACTTATTGCTTAGCTTTAAGCTGAATAAACAAATGCACTACAGCCAAAACACCAAAACCTCAGCATAGCGTATAAGCTCGCTCATAAAATCAGCTCTGTTTGATCGATCAAACATGTTTGATTTTTCAGCATGCTTACGAGCTGAAAAATGAAAGTAGTTACAAAGAAATCATGGACCGTGAGGGACTGATTAGTGAAATTGTTTTAAATCCGCCTTTGTGTGTCACTGAAAAAATTTGCGATGCAATCCCAAATAATTTAAAGCCAACTAGTAAGTTCACTCCTCACTAAGTTGTTTGTATTTGTTCTTGTCCTTTAAATTTAATTTAGCAATAACATTGAAAGAACACCTATATAAAATGAAATACATTTAAAAAAAAAAAGTTCTTCAATATTATTTATATAAATAAATTATTGGAAGTTCAGCATGTTATTGTGAGCAGTTTGCAATCCATATTTAAACGACTACAACAATACTGATTTGCATACCAATTGAAAAAATTATAACTTGATTCAAATTTTTAGTTAAAAATTCATGCAACATTGTACACAGAAAGGCCATTTTTCGCAGTGGCCTTCATTTCTCACCGGTCCTTGCATCAATTTTGCGCCTTTCACAGAATTATTGATACGTAAGGGCATACAATAAATTGGCTCAATTAGGTTGGCTTGCCTTACATTCTACGCACTGACACGCATGCGTCCAACTTTTTTTTTTGCTTTTATCATTCCCAACTGTCAATTAAGCGACAACCAACAAATTTTGAGCAAACAAAAAAAAAAAAAAATTATAAATAAGTAAAATAAGTAAAATAAGATAAGAATAGAAAAGAAAAAAATAAATATCTTGGTAGTTGATCACTTATCCAGAGATCTGAAAGGGCGATCCAATGTTTTCGTTGCGTTCAGTTGACAATAAAATATTTCATAAAGAAGAGCTCAGTTAGTAGAATGATTCACACTACGTCTCTTGTGGTATGTGCAATTTTTAATAACTAAATAATACTTTATTGACGTAATACTGTGCATCTACATAATACATTTTGCTAATGTAGGTGGTGCAATTGCCCTTGCGACTGCGACTCACTTCCTACAGCTCTATCTAATATTGGCAGCGTAGTGCCGCGCGCCAACGAGCCAGATCTATCAGAATACCAAGTTTTAATTAAGTATTATTAAATTAATTAAAAAAATGAAAATTCTCACAAATAGTTTAGCAAAATAATTGCAACTCATTCTTCATTCTGACAAAATGCACTGTCGACAACATTGCATTACCTTAAGTACTAATTAGCTGCTAATGCAAGCTGCTTTGGCAATGCTTTTTGCTTAAGCTTTCTGTGGGTTTCGTCGCTTGGTTTGATTACATCAAAGCATTTTCGATTTGAATTAGCGCTCGTTCAAGGGCATGATATTTAATTATCTGAGTCTTGTTAAATAATAATGAATGCTGTGAGCAGTGGGTTAAATAATAATGAATAAAAAATATAAATAACTAAATAAAAAAATATAAAAACAATAAATAAATAAAATAAAATTTTTATTTTATTATATAAAATAATAATAAAATAATATTAATAATAATATTATATAAAATAATAATATTTTTATATTAAATAAATAAATAAGAGAATTTAAAAAAATATAAAAGAAATTTTAATTTGCAAATGAATAATAAATAAAAATAAATAAAAATAAAAAAAATAAAAAAAATAAAAAAAAATAAAAAAATAAAAAAAAAGTAATAAATAATAAAAATAAAAATAAACAAAATAAAATTTTTAATTGCAAATGAATGTTTTATTGAAAGTATTGTCCAACACTAGCAACTACTTATTCCCCTCTTGTAACAGGTTATCGATCAGATGAGTTGATAATCGGAAGCGACAATGTCTGCAGAATAGGGTGGACTAAATACGGTAGGACTTGCCAATTTGTGTTGCCAGATGTTCAACGTTACCTTAAGATATTTAACACCTGAAACTGTCAAGCATATCCTACTGGTGGCGGCTCTTTCGTCAAACGGGGAAACTTATTTCAAACTTATTTCTATTCCGACATTCACTAGCGTGAATGTTAGTAAATTTCTATCTTATGCCCACTACGCGAACTGAAGTTGGACTATAATTTACTTGAGAGAGAGTTATTGAGAGTTATAGATATAGGAAGACCGAGAACTCATAAGCGTAGTGAGACAACACATGAAGCGGAATATTCTCATAAACATCAAGCGTCAAAAGATTTTTCTAACAGCCAACGCAAGAGTTGTTCAAGTTAGATGTAACGAGACATTATAAGATAGACTGACATCTGTCAGTGGGGAGCGACATTGCGAAAAAATGTTGAAGACGTATCCTTGTTGAGCTAATGTACAAACTATCTACACATTCCGCAGCGTTATTGTGCATTCACGCACACACACGAGTACACATACACATAAAAGCCTTTAAATAAATATTTTATGTATATGTATTCATAGCCTAGCAAGCGATTTGCATGTCAAACGTTGTCGTGTTTTTGTCAACAGGAAGCGGAAGCAGACAGCCGTGTTTGCTAGTTTACTGAATCTCTGCCAAGTCTTTTTAATAATTTCTATGCACGTAATGCCACAAGGCTATTTACCCACTATAAAATTAGAGTCTAAAGCAGAATGGATGAATACAAAAAATGACAACAAAAATATAAAAAATAAAAATTAAAAGTAAAAAGAGGAAACAACATTCGCTGCATAGGTGTGTGTTTGTGTGTTTAAAGAGCTGTTTGTTTACCTTGTAACCAGCACTGGTGCCGTGTGGGCACCAAAATGAAATGCAGTTGAATTCAACTATACACAACTATATACTTTGCGACCGCTGAACTTTAATTGCAGTTAAAGTGAAAGGATTAGAAAGACTACTAATGTGGAATTATTATTTGCAATTATTGCAATGCTTATGTTTTATAAGTCTTTGATACAATCAAACCTCCCTATAGCGAATACTCACGGAACCAAAAAATTACTTCGTTCTATGGAAAGTTCGTTATATGTACTCGTGATGTTTACTCGTAGAAGCTGTGTACTGGAAATGAATTCGTAATAGGTAGAGCTTTGTGTATAGAAGTTCGTTATAGGAAAATGCGACTGTATCAAATATTTTTCACAAAGACAAACTTAAATTAAGCGCTCACCAAGGCATACACTTTTCTGTCTTTGAAATTGTGAAAGTTCTTCGCATTTCATGCTCCTTCGATGCTAGCGTCCAATTAAGTTGAAATTTTTTGTAAGCAAATTCGCAATGCTAAGACCGACAGCAGCTGCCTAAACTTGGCAACTGTTGCTGACGTCAAAACACAAGACGACAGCATCAACGCCAACATCAACACACCGACACCGTCACTGACAATGCCAACTTAAACTCGTCTATCAATGCTAACGCGCTGTATTGCTTCCTCTTGGTGCAATTGGTCGTCCTTAGTCGGCAGCAGCTCCCACACTACAAACACATTTTCCCGCTTGTTTTCCTTGCATTTCATGGTGTCTTTTGATTTTGAGCTTGTCTCTTTTTTGCTTCAACGATTTGGTGTTTTGCGCAGCGCCGTCATCAACAGAAAATTCTCGCAAAGCGGAAGTTATAGTCCACCAAGAGCGCTTCCTGTGTAGCATTCTATAACTAAGCGTCTGGTTTGTTCATTCATTAGTCAGTTGGCTTTTAGTAGAGTCTGTTAACAAGCTGAGCCAAATGCTGTTGGTGGTTAGGTATTAAGCATTGAAGTTGGTGGTAGTGATTTGATAGCTGGTTGCCTGCATTGCATTTGCATAAGCTAACGTCGTATTTATGATATAAACCGATGTTTTTGATGCAATATTGTTAAAGTGCATTTCCGAATAAAGTCGAATTTTATTTGTGTACTTTATATAGTTCAATAAATTTAGTGACTTTTTAAATTTTCCGCTTAGTAACTTCAAATGAAACAATGCTCCTAGACTCCTTTTAAATTTTGAGCAACTCTGCACAATTTCATTGGTTAAGCAGTGCTTTACTGAATTCCGTTGTGCTCGTACCAGCAGCAGCGACGCCTAACATGCAGGTCGCACAGAAAATTGTATCATGTCAGAAATCGTTGATGAAGCCTTTTGAATGATGTTGTACGCTCAGAGAATGAAAGTTCATGAGGAAGCTAACCGTGGATAAAATAAAACATGGATTCATCAGAACAGAAACCAAGCAATAGGCAAAGCAGTCGACTTCTTCTCGTGAACGTGCCAAAAAGCAAACGAAAATCGAAAGTCTGTCGACCAACAAGGTCATGGCGGCTGTGTGTCATTCAATCGATTACCCTGAGAAGTGTTGTTTGACAGATGCAAGATTGATTTAAAGCAAAAACAGCTACATTTCGTGCAAAGAAAGGTGCTCTTCCACGTGCCTATTCGCCATGGCCAAAATCCATAAATTGGTCTACTCAGAGCTACCGTATACAGCATATTCAGCGTATTTAGCACACAGCAACTATTCACTGTTTCCAAAGCAGAAGATTTGACTTGGCGCTAAGAGAGATTTGGCTTGAATGTAGAGGTTGAGAACATTGAGAAACGCTAGTATTTGAAATGTATAAAAGGAGACTATCTTGAAAAGTCAGACGTTTTTTTGAAGAAATATAATTTTTTTTTTAAGTTACTATGTTATCAAACAACCCTCGCATATTCTTGACATGTCATCAAGGTACCACTAGCCACTATTTTTTTATTTAATTCCATAACTTCCTTTTTTTCAATAGCGTTCTGTGCTCAAAGGTAGGAGAAGACATTTTTTCTGGATCTCAATGTTGAACTGTTGCATGTGTAGTGGCCATCACTTAAACATACGTCAAATATAATCTGCAATATCGTTGTGAGCTCAAATTAGGTAACGTTGGCTGACATTTTTTTCGGCGGTGCGTGAAGGGCATGACTTGTTAAGCCTCAGTAATATCATTTATTTCTAACAAATGATTCTAAACAAATGTTCTAAACAGTTCTACCTTTAGATATGGATTGTAATATATCCAAGTTACAAAATTTTGACCCAAAAATCAAATGCCTCCAATGCTTACGTCCGACATCCGACGACGGGTTTTCTTGATCTTTGAAATAACAAATAAAAATAATAATAAATGGAAAATCTAATAAAAAAATTTTTAAATGCGTCAAAGAATTCATGTATAATATAATAATCCTTAAATAGGACTCAATTTCAAAGCTAAAGAAATTGAGCAGCGCCTAAATATATTATACATTATATATAAAAGAATTCTTCTTATTTTTTTAGGTAATTCAAAACACACACCAAAAGTCAGCGGCACCGATGTAACACTGTAGACGGAAACTAGACGGCGACCGAAGACGTAAACACTTGCATAGAAAGAGGAAGCTAAGGAAATAGCCTTCACATTGGATTACGCGCAGCTTTATTTTAGACCGGAGCCAATTAGTGGCCACATAACGCAACAACAACAACAACAACAACAACAACTACAATTACAACAACAACTGCAGCAACGACAACAAGAACAGGAATACCGTGACAACAGATTAACAACACCCACGCGACTAATTAATCACCACTCTCCCATAATCCACCAACACCATAGCCGACAGCAACGACAACAACGTAGTTCTTACTACTTTAGCCTAGGTGGATTCGGTGGCAGCCATTGGCAAACCTTTACGTCAGCCACAACACCACAACATATCGGCTTTAGCGGCCTAGGCGGTCTGACGCCGATCGGACGTAACTACCGACTCTATCAACAATTGACTGCTGAGCCGAACGGCGGCTATCCAGCAACGCTAATAAACTTCGGACGTACATCGCCGGCAACTGCGCATACAACGCCCTTGTTGGCCACCTCAGTGTCGCCAACATTTGCAGGTCTACTACCGCCCCTGCCGCCACCGCTACCGCCTGTCGTACCGCGCATAGCTAGCGATTATTACGGCTACGGCGCATGCGGCTTGGGAGCCGCTGGAGCGCCATATACAGACTATCGGCCTGAGCTGCAAGCTGGCGACTACTTCTACAAAAAGGCGTCGCCGTGCAGACGCGAAAACAGTTACACGCAGACAGCTGAAACCGACTACGGCTATTTGCTGCAGTACTCCCAGACACCCTCGCCCACGAAGCGCAGTTCAATCAGCGCCGGCCCAGTTCATTCAGACTACGAATCGGACACGCCCGACACGTGTGACGCTAGCGGTCTTGATAATCTACCGGATTTTCTCTACAGCGCGGAGCAAGAACGCAGCCACAAAACGCCGCCGCAACAGCAACAACAATTGCAGCGCGATCGGGAGGAGCAACAGCATTCGGTTAATCAACGGCAGAACCAGCAGCACTACTTCCAGGAGCAGCAACACCAGAATCAAACACACACGCCGCACCACGACGAGAGTTGTGAAGAGCTCAATAATCTGCAGGCGAACGAAGCGACCAGTTGCATTAGCAACAAAAGAATGATGGTTAGCAAATTGTGGAATAGTTGCTTTCCGGAGTTCACACCGGATCATGTTCATCGGCATAACTTCTATTTGTGTCAGGTTTGTCATGAATTGCTTAAGTCAAGCCCACCTTAACGTTCGCTTGCCCTCTACCCTTTTCATTTTCAGTGGCAGCGTAACACACAAGTGCGAATCGTTTATCTCTTCTATCGATGGATAACAGCCATCGTATGTTTGGCCGCCTTAGTTTGTTCGCTGCTGGATATCGGCCGCACGGAAGAGCATTTCGAACACCACTATGCTAAATGGTGGATCTACTTGACCCACTGGGGCCTGCTCTTCTGCACGGTGCAGGCTTGGCTTGCCGCTTGGATTGTTACGCAGGGCATGATGGTGGAGCGCGAAGACTTCGAGTTAGTTCGACAAGCCAAGAAAAGCCGCCTACATCATCTGTACTGGGTGCTTTACACATGTGCAACAGTTTACTCGTTCATAATCACCATGTGCTATTGGATATTAGTACATAACCCTGGTGAGTACCTTAGCAGTTTAGGTTAGATTAGACCGTCCCCACTTACGGCAAACATAGGCCCTTTGTGATGGCGTACCATTTGACGTCACCAAGAAGCAACGCCACCTTACTGCCTCTAGTGAGTTATGAGCCTCGACCTCTGAGATGGCATCCTTAGAACACTTCCGCTAGGCTATCGAGTCACTCAAACGAGAAGCAAGGCAACATAGAAGTGTGGTAAGAAGACGTTTGACATGAAGTCATTACCCACGTTGCTTAGCGTATTGTAAGTGCCTCAGAGATTTGTGGTTCGTACGCATAGAGCGGTACACTTACTTCCTTGTTTAAAAAAAAAAATAATAAACAGAATTAAGAAAAATTCCACCCACACCCCATTCTTCAACCTCCTGTGTACCACGCTCATTACTAAAGACTGGTGGTTAAATTGATGGAAGCGCCTTGATGTGGCCCAATGCTCCCAAGAGGAGTGGATAAGGGAGAAAAAAACAGATGTGAAGTCATTCAAAGATTATATTCTATCAAATATTATTGAATTTGATATTTCAATATAAAATATATTAAAAAGGGACCCAGTTTTAAAAATGTATTCGATTTTCTGTAGAGGAAAAGTGCTTTCATCTATTTTGGTTAGAGTCCAGCTGAAGCACATACTCACAAACAATAACTGACCGATAAGCCATCGCCACCAAGCCAGCAAAGTTGACAAATAACAATATCGCTCCATAGATATATTCCTTCCGTCGTAATCCATTGGGGCGATAACCATGCACTCGCTGTGAGTTGTAGATTGTCCAGGGCACGAAGATCAGTATCGACAAACATACTGAGATATAGATCGGGAGGCCGACATTTAGCACAATCGTCACGCCCGCAAAAATTACCGTTAGCCCAGCGCAGTGCATCAGTATGACAACATTTGCCGTAATCACGCCTGGCTGTACTGCACCCATGCAAATGCAGTAGATTAGAGTCACCAGCGACACCAAAATATACTCCCAAGTGAGCCGCGCATCGACGGTGACCAATAGCACAAGACTCTCCTCGACAATGGCAAGCATAAGCCAACTATAGCAGGTTTTGTGCAGTTGTGTCTTGAAGACGACATAAATTGCGTACATTGTGATGAACGAGACTACAAGAACGAAGGCGATGAGAAGCGCCCGTGCCGGCTGATAGTGGTCGCTCGGCAGCAAGTAGGCAAACAGTAGCCACTGAGTGATGGCAAGCAGAACGGAGACTGTGGCTATGGCGTAAGTACGTTGAAGATATTCTCTGCGTGACAAGCGATCAATTGTGACGTGTGCACTCACACTCAGCGCAGCAGTCGTGGCAGGCACTTGCGGATGCGTTGTTGTCTTTGTCGTTTGAGACTCTGAATCGTTTTCCGTTTCCGAATCGCTGGCACTCTGGACAGGTGTGAGTGTTTCTGTTATCACAGTACTTGTACTCATTTCAATTTGTTATTTTTTTAGTACACCTGGTCTTCATTATGTCAAAAATCTTTATCTCTCTCTCTATCTCTCTCTCTCACTCTCAGACGCTGTGTGTAGTTTTGCTTTATTTCTGCTGTCAATTTTAAAAAGTAAACAAATGTATTTCAAGCGGATTTATAACGAAATGGAAATTTACGCAAAAGTTTATATAATGTGTTCGGTATACTATTTACACGCGATAATACAGGCGTTTATTCTGCAGCTTTTGCCAGAGGAGGACACGCGCTATATCTACGTATACATTTTAGTGCCAATTACAATCGTGTGCTTGGTGGGCGCGTACATCGCCATCTACCTCAACGTTGAAAATATCGAATTGAAATGTCTATGCGATTCTTTCATGTCGACTCTGTTCGTGATGGTCAGTACCTTTGTCATAGCACTCTCAACGGCAACGGCTAGTTTCGGACGTTTGTTGGTGTGTGCGCTCTTAGCTTACATCACCGTTGCCGGTGGTACAACACTGGGTCGGTTTAAGCCCTCGTATTGTACGGCATATGGGTTTCTACTGATGGCCACGTTGTCTACAGCTGGCGCTGGATTGGTGTTTTCGGAATTGCATAAATTACTGTTCAATGAGCTGTACTATGACTTCCTGATTAGTGATGCTATCACCGTATCGATGGTTCCCATTATCATGTTTCATTCGCAAGTCCTGCATGAAATGCACTTGCTGCATCTGCCAAGTAGGGATATGCCGCTGACTATCTTGGTTTTCTTCGCTGATTACATGGTCGTATTCTTGGGGAATCTCTGGGCACCTGAAATTGCAGCATCTATTAAATTTAATTGAAATTACCAATAAAGCCGAGTATTACTGGAAAGTTAATAAAAAGTAGAATATTTTAATCCGACACTTGTATCGCGCAGTGATCGAAATTCGACCGCACGCATAAATACACTTAATCTTTATTTTGTATAACTTTCATTAAAGTATATTGACGTTAAGTCGTAAAAAGGTAAGGTAATAATAGGTCATATAAAAAGTCTCCGCCACTAGATGGTGTTAGTGTCCATAAATCTGGCAAAAGTTAAAAGTTACACTGATTTGAATATAAGTGAAATATCTGAAGAAATACTCTGATGCTTTTTTACAATAAAAAGGGGAAAAACATGCCGAAAAATGTGTGCAGTTTACGCTGAGAATGCTTTGA
Source organism: Cacoxenus indagator (assembly GCA_035041755.1). NCBI lineage: Eukaryota > Metazoa > Arthropoda > Insecta > Diptera > Drosophilidae > Cacoxenus > Cacoxenus indagator. The sequence goes on along the minus strand of JAWNKX010000065.1, from coordinate 134,409 downwards.
GCGAACGCCGGACCCAGAAGTGATTTGCTAGGTTTCGTTCCGGAAATTTCGTTGTAAAAGATGCAGCTCGCACTGGTCGGCCTGTCACTGAAAAAGTCGATGAAATTTTGCAACTGATGGAGCGAGACCGGCACGGAAACTGTCAGGAGATAGCGGAGGCACTAAACATCAGCCATATGACAGTTTGGAATCATCTAAAAAGAGCAGGTTACCCAAAGAAGCTCGCTGTTTGGGTGCCACATAAATTAGCGCAAAGAAATTACAAAGGTGCTGAAACGTAACGAAATAGAACCATTTTTGAAGCGAATCATAACCGGCGATGAAAAATGGATTAAATACGAGAATATCCAATGCAAGCGATAATGGTCAAAGACCGGTGACCTTCCACAAACGAAGCAATCAAGAAAGAGCGACCAGAATTGGCCAACAGAAAGGGAATTGTCTTCGATCATGACAATGCTAGGCCAAACACATCTTTGAGGACCCGAAACAAATTGACGGAGCTTGGTTGGTAAGTTTTGATGCATTCACCGCATAGCCCGGACCTTGCACACTCTGACTACCATTTGTTTTGTGGTTTTGGTCTCTGCAAAACTCTCTTCATAGTAAAAAATTGACTCGACCGAAGAGCCGCTGAAAATCACTTGGCGAAAGTTTTCGCTGATAAACCACAGAAGTTCTACACCGGTAGAATTATGAAGCTACCCGGCAAATGGCAAAAGGTCATATATAATAATGGCCAATATGTACTTGATTGAAATTGATTTTAAATAAAGAAAGTGTTTGTTCAAAAAAGAACCCAATAAACGCGTAGACTTTTTATATGAACCAATATAAAATGCGCTCGAAAAAATCATGTCTCTGTATTAATATATAAATAACACCCTTAACAAAAAGCCGAGTCGCTGACGTCCTTAACATTTATTGTTTTATTTTCCAAATATATTAATGTACCATTTCGGCGATCTCTGGTGACCAATATAAACCCATAAAGAGCGTATAGAAGTCTACCAACAATACCAGACATATTAACGGTAGATATCTGATGGGTAAACGCTCGGTATAGTGGCCATGAATGACGTGCGAGTGGAAAATAATAATGGGAAACCATAGGACTAGTACACAGCAGCGTATAAGGTTTTCCGCGTAACTCTCGATATCCAATGTCATACGCATGATTAATATAACAATCAATGCTATAGACAGCAAGCCGCCTGTCAATGTGACGGTGCAGGTGAACGGCGTAAATGTAACCTTGTCCACAAAGCGACCCATAGTGATGTATATGCACAGCACGATATAGGCCGCCACTGAATTGATTAAAATATACCCAACATCAGCATCGGGCACGAGAGTCAAGGCGATGCCGTACGTGCCAACCAAGGCTATGAAAACCGACATCAGCCATTTCCAGGGCGCGTGGCTTAGTATGCGCGCGTTGATATAGACAATAAATAGCAGCAGCGACGTGACGATCAGCGCGAGAACAATGTGACAGAGATGTGCCGGATGTGGGTGCATCAGCTGGACAAGCAGGAACTGAAACACTGCGTGCATTATGTAAAGACTGGTCACGACATAGACACGCACGAAGAATTTACGAAATATGCGCTGGCGCCGCGCTGGCACGTGACGCCTCTGGGCAGCTTCATGTGTTTCGTTCCACGGCAATTGAGGCCGTGTTGACGTTGGCCTATTTCCATGATTCGGACCATCAGTTGTCGTTGCTGGTGCTGGTGCTGGTGCTGGCGTTGTTGCGAGCGCTGATGATACACGTGCTAATATTGTGCCTGGTGCTGGTGTGATTTCTTGAGCTGAGGTTGTGCCTGTTGCTGGTGTTGTTGCTGGTGTTGGTGGTAGCACTCCATCTGCTTCCGGTTCGGGTGCATCATTAATATTATTCCGGCTCATTTTGAAATTGGATTTAGTTGAAAGCGACTTTAGATAAACAAACACTGACTGACAGCTACGAAATGCCAGCTTCAGTTCGAAATAATTTTCACTTACTTTTTTGAAATACAGAGAGTTTTGAAATATTTTATAGCAACAACAATCGAAATCGAAATCGAAATGAGTCGTAATCAGCGCAATGCACAGCAACATGGCAGGCAATCGTCACAGCCTCAACGCCAACAGCCGCGGCACCAGGACACAATGAGCACTCAGCAGCAACAAGAAACAACCGAACAAGAGCCTCCGGCAAGTCCACCAACGGTGACGGAGCAAGAGTCTAACAGTAGTCGCCAAAGGCAAGCGGATAAGCTAACAAGTCAGTTGAACAATGTGTTTGGCGCTCGTCCCAATACGTCTACTGCGGTTGATAAAAGTACCGAAACTCGTCAGGAATATAGTGTACTCGAAATTGAGGAGCTTCAACGCCGCGAGGAACTCTATATGGAATACTACAATTTTCTACTTCGGCTCTACATCTTCACGATATTATTTGCCGCACACTGCGTTGTGCAGTTCATAATCCTGCATAGGGTGCATGAGACCCACACCGGCAACTGCTACATGGGGCTGACGTGGTTCTTCATTAGCATGGTGCTCTATTGGCTCTTCGTAAGCTTTGATGAGCTGCGTTTCGGCTTCCCTGCCAATTGGGTTATTGCCGTACTTATTGTCTTGAGCGTGACCTTCAGCATTGGCATGATAGCGATTGTTAATCAACCGACTCACGTCCTGTGGACGGCGCTGTGGACTACAGTGACGCTGATTTTGTTTTCGGCTTTGGGCGTTTTTTTGCCGAGGAGACTAGAGCCGACAGTGTGGATCGTTATTGTGACGACAATCTTTGTCAATGCCGGCGTCTTTGGTCTGATGTTGGTGCGTTGGCTCTGGGAGGTCGGAGTGGCGGCATATGCTATACGCTTTGCGGTACTCTTTTGGGCATTGCCCATTGTACTCTATCACTCGCAATTGATACATGGTCAGCGTAAGCATGAGTTGCCCACCAAGGATTTGCCGCTGTTGATGGTTTTTCTATTCATCGACTTTCTTATAATCTACGTGGGTCTCTTTTGGGCCGAAGGTGTATCAAATGCGTTGATTGCTATGTACAATCAGCGGATGCAGGAATCAAGTTCCAAGCATATTTCCAAGACATTTTCTATATAAATTATGTTTCTTTTTTTTTGTGCCAATTAAATTGATAATGAATTATGTAACGTCTAAAGGTTGAACACCATTACACTAAATTAAAAATTAAACAGTAAATATGGCTTCGCAAACATTTGGAGACTAGTGACGGTGGTGTACGAGGTGTGGTTATTACAAAATATAATATATGTAAGCTTAGTGTACGCGTAAGTGTACTAGCTATATATGTTATACATATAGCAGCTAATGACTGACAGCTTAATTAGTCTTCCAACAAACTGTTGTATTGCAGCCTGCGGCTTTCGAATCGTGTTTCTGAGTAAGCTGGCATCTCAATTAGTTGGCTCAACCCTAAAAGACGACACCATTTCTTGCTTGCACACATGTAGACGCCGTTTTTCACTCGTTCATTCTGCTTGCTTTTTCAGAGATACACAAAATCGATGCGCTCAACATTATGGTACATGTGCTCAACTCGGTTATCATGCTCTTTGATTTGGCCATTGTCGGACATCCAATTAAGATGAGCCACGCCTACTTCACAACCGGCATCGGACTGGGCTATGCCATATTCACGGCCATCTACTACCTGGCAGGTGGTACAGATAGGTGGGTAGAGCTTGGTGTTTAACAATTGACTTTGTTTTCTCGTGCAGCAATAAACATGCGAATGCATTGCATTACAGAAAAAATCAAACCGCAATATACCCGATGATGGATTGGAGTAAACCGGGCAAGGCGATTATTGTGACCGCATGTGCGGTTATTTTCGTCTTCGTTGTACACTTTGGCTGTTATCTGCTCTACCGTGGCCGTGTTTGGCTCTTCACGAAGCTCTGCATACGCAGCCGCCACAATCGTGATGGTGATATGGGCGAGGGACTGAACGATGATTCTGGTTCACGTATGGGTGGTGGTGGTGGTGGTGGTGGTGGTGTTATTGGTGGCGGCGGCGGCAGCAGCCAGGACTATGCTCATCAGCAGCAATATCCGATACCGCAAACCGAGCAGCCACTCCACTCGGCCGTACATTATCAGCAACAACAACAACAGCAGCAACATCAGCAGCAGCATCACCAACAACCGAGTCATTTGTCCACGTCGGCGAGTGGCTACGCCAGTAGCTCGCCACAATATCATACGCCGCAGTATTCGGGCTACTTGCAACAGCCCGTCGTACAGGGCGTAAATGTGGGCGTAGTTAGTGCCAGCGGCGTCTACCAGCCAGGTGACAATGCCAGTGGTAAGCACAAGAGTGCCATCGCTGGCGGCTCGTCGGCACTCAGCCGTACGGTAGCACATTTAGACACAGCACAGCGTGAGCAATTCCTAAACCCCAATAAGATAGTCGAGTATAAAATGTAAAGGCGTTGCACCCGGCACCGGTATATGTTCCACTTGTCCAGAACATTTTTGGAGAAGCATTGTGCCCAATGTCAATCAGCACGCGATGCTGCGGCCGCGATCGAAGAGGAAGAGCGACGTGTGCTTGAACAGTGCTGCTGAACAACGTTGGTAATGTTGATAATGGCATTGGTCAGCTGTTGCACCTGACATTGGGTCTACACATACACACGCTCACACTCACACACATGCACTTGCTGATAATTTGAACGATTATGTGATGAGTGTGTCACTGTTTACTTCATTTCCTAAACGGCTGTATGTGTTTATAGTTTATGCTGCTCATATGGCAAGTAATTTTTAAGTGCTTCTTGTTTAGAGCTTTGAACTGATTTTACTTGTGTTTGTTCAATGCATTTGCCAGTAATTGTATTTCAAAAGTTATTATTAAGGCGAACAACAAATTAGTCCGATGGAAATGGGCTTAGCTAGCCTATGCGGCCGATTCTCATAAATTTCTGCTTTAGCTTTTTCGCTGGACGAACGTGGATTTGGTTTTAGAAACCGCTTCCTTAATTAGTTGCTGTCTTTTGTTTAATAAATACTGTAGTTGCCACAACAAAGATCGAATTGTTATGTGTAGAATCTCATGCTATAAAATAAAATACAAAATATATATGTATATAAATATATGTCTCGATCACGTTAAGATTTGAAATTCAATCAAAGATTCTGAACTAACGCATAACGATTTTAATAATTGTTCGGTTCCTCAAAAAACAAAGCGATATACACATACATATTTCCTAATCTGTCGAAGATTATATTATGTTTTTGAAGAGTATGAAACCGAGACTCTTACTAACACATTTTATATACCGGTGCAGGTGTAAATATCTAGACACACTCAGTGTTGAAAAGCTGCCAAACTGAAAGATATAAACCAAAGCTACCATTAATATTTGCATTAAACGATTACGTGTTCAGAATTTGACTTAGTTTAGCAGCCGTTCAACACACTGTGTATGTTTATACGATTGAATTCAAATGCCTTTAGATGTACAAAGATGAATTGTGGGAAATGAAACTAAAAATAATTTATACTTCGCTGCTGTTGTAAATTCTTGGCTTGAACTTTGGCTACAAACGAATAAATAAATATATTAATAAATAAACAAATAAATAAATAAAAAATAAAAATAATATAAAAGTAGATTAAGTATCTAAAATCAAATGCTGTTAATTTGTTTGCATATAATCCATTTAATTAAATTGAAGAACTTGAGCTAATTAGCGATTTAAATGAGAAATAAAAAGTGCAAAAATATAAACTAAATTAAAAAATCAAAAGGCGAGTTTTGAAATCAAACTATAAATGCAAAGCATATAATTAAATAAACTAAATGAATTAATTAATAAATAAAAAATAGTGCATTCAGTATTGATTAAAGCAATTGAATTGTGCGCATTTGCACTACGGTGTCTTAGTTTGAACCCACCTTTGTTAGAGTAATTATTTGCAATGGTAAATCTTCAATGAAAATATTCAGCACACAACAAACTTCAGTTGAGTACGGTCGTTTATTTTCGAAGGTAATTTTCTGCATCTTGCTTGTTTTTGATACAAATGAAAATGACACAAAGGAGTAGTAAGGGATAAACATGCAGGCATTATGCTCAACGCGGGTTGAGCTATTACAAATAGAGAGTCGTACAATAACAGAAAAGACAGGCCACTTCCAGAACGTCATATCATTCATGCATATTAAAAGTTTTAGCTAACAACAGAGCTGGACTAGCCAAGATCAAGGTAATTTAACCGTTATAGCATGGCAGAGTCAAACCAACTTCACGATTTAGATCTTAAAGATAAGATGGAATGGAACGAAAGTTGCTACAAATAATAATAATAATAGTGAGTAAAAAAAGTTAAAAAAATTATAATAAAATAATTAAATTGTAATAAAAAACAATTATAAGAAAATTTAAAAAATAAAAGGAAAAATTAAAAATAAAATTATTATTTGTTGAATGGCTTCAAAATTCTACCAAAGATGTATCGTGCGGTTTCGGTTGTTGGTCTATGTGAACTCTACCAAGCATGTAATATGGATTTTAAACCTGCATCTTATTTTAAGCAAGACTTGGTCTAGCACGAAATCAGCAAGTTTTTATTATAATTTATTATGCATAGCATTTATTATTATTCATATATGCATAACCTATTTGGAAGAGCTGAAAATTATAACTTCTTTGCTTTGCTAAAATGCGTCTCTCATATACGTTATTGTTATCATATCCATTAAACATATAAATTCAATAGCTCTAACTAATAAAAAACCAAGACCTGCAACTAATTACATGCATATATTTATTAGAATTGTCAAAGAGAAATAAAAAAAAGAAAAAAAAAACTACAACAACAAAATATATGTTCATATGTTGAGAAAAAGAATATATGTATTGGAGCAGCAGAAAAACTATATATACACACATTACATTTAATATAAAGAAGTTTTGTTTAAATTTAGTACTACTGAAACGCAATTACAAATGTGATCATTGTAATTAAAAATACTAATGGCGACACAATTGTGGATGAAATCGAAGCTAAGAAAAAATATAAATAAAAAATAAAAACAATTAAAAAATAATGCATACATAAAGGATCATGAGAACTCGTCAAGAGGAATGTGTTAACAATAAAAAATAAAAATAAATTGAATTATAAAATAATTCAAGAAAACCTATATTTATATATATATAAGTATTTAAAAGAGTTTAAAACAATATATAAGTGAACACATTTAGTCATTAGAGTTACCCAGTCGGATATTTTGTACGCGCTTTCGTGAGTAATTAACAGTGATTTTCCGCTTAAAAATCGAATGCGAAAAATAATTATTAAATTCTAAGTTATTCCTTTTGATTTACTTTGTAATGACGCAAGTAAGGACAGCGCAGCCAGCTAAATCTTTTATTTCCGAAATTCAGTCGCATGAAAATATGTATCTACACGTATTCAAATTAAACAAAAAGTTTTTAAATAAATAAGTCGGTTATGCAAATACAATTTGAAAACCGACTTGAATTAAAATAAATTTATTGGAAAAAAACTATCGAGTCCCAGTAGTGCCGTATAGTAAATAAACACTTTTTTTTTCAAACACACTACTACTGAGTATGCTTACGAAGTATGTAACGAAGCAGGAAGAAACAGGCAGTTTCCCACAACTACTTACAAATAACTCATAAAAGTAGGCAAGAGTCAGCATTAGTTTTGCTTCCAATCCATACAAAAGCGAAAGGATAACGTGAGGTTTCGTAATTACTTATTGTAGAGAAAATAATGTGGAGAAAATGCATTGTTTCCTACTGACATGTCCGACTGGGTAACTCTCCAAACCACTAATTTTTGATAGATTTACAAATGCATAAAGAAAATCTGCAAAAGTATTATTTATTCAGAACTTTTTGGGTTTACATTTTTAACAGTATTGGACAGCGACATCTTAGACAACCCTGATTGTCGTTAAAGGGCATCAAAATTAAAGTACCACTGAATACCCGTTTTGGGATAGGTCTTTGGTGCAACGCTGTTTAAAATTTAATAATTTTTTAAGGCATATATGCGTAAAATTGTATATGTATAGACTGAGTATTTATTAAAATTATTGATTTAGTTTAATACACGAGAAAAACCGTTTAGTATTCACATAAAAAACTGCTCAATTTCGAGAACTAATTTTCTTATTAACAATTACACACACACATACACAAACAAACACAAAAATAGCAATGAATAAAATTTTTGCACATATCAATAAGATTCTTCTAATTAAAAATATTTTGCTCATACAGAAGTACCGACGATGAAATCCAAAACCAAGTAATGGACATCAAAACTCATATTCTAAAATGAACATTGAAAAAATTTACCTCATCAACAGAATCGAACAAAATAATGTAGAAGAAGTCTTAAAACAGAATCATAATTAGACGTAGTAACAACGTTGGAAAGCTCATTTATTTTTTTGTAGACTTACGTGTATTGTAGCGGAAGCTAGGAAGTGCTGTAAGTGAGTAGCACGTAAATGTACGTTTATGTTCAAGTTGATGTATGTAGTGATATAAAGCAACACAAATTTATACGTACGATTACAGTTTACACAGCTACGTGTACGTGAAACAAATGAGAAATGGAAAAGCTTTAAGAAACGAAAAAACGTGGAGAGGACAAATTTTCAAAGGGATAGTACTTTTTGAGTTAACCTACAGTTAACAGAAAATATATTCATTATTACTATAACTAATGCAAATTTGTAATTAAATACATGACGAACAAAAATTATTAATTTCAAACTAAAGGAAATAAAAAGAAAGACACCCGATCTAAATATGTTTAGTTCTTGAAATAAATTAAATTGTCACACTTACCCTAGTCGTCACAAACAACAAAATACATTAAAAAAAAAAAATTAAAAAAATAAATAAAAAGCAAATTAACAAATAAGATTAAATAAAAAAGTGAGAAACGCTGAAATAAAAACAAGAAGAGGCATTAACTGGCAATACTCTTCACACACTCCCAGAAAAAATGTCTGCCCACTTTCCAATGCTTGAGCACACAAATAATGTTGATTTGACTTATGTTTAGCACTGCAATGGAACCATAGAATATTGGTTTGTTTGGTGGAGCACCGCCCCACGTACTTCCTGTAAAATTTAAACTCACTCTACCTAAAAAAGTCAAGGTTTAGTTTCCATACATATAGACGGACGGATAAATATACAGACGGACGAACATGACTAAATTAACTCTTCTTGTTACGTTGATCAATAATACATATACCTAACGGGGTCTTCGATATCTTCTTCACTTCATAAAGCTAATCGCTACTATTCGCTGTGTGAGGAGTATAATAAAGTTAAAACTTTTTACATCTGGCCAACCTTCCAGATAGATAACCAAAACAACACAAGAAAATAACAATTTAACAAAATCTTTTACGATATGTAAGAAAGGAGACGCACGCAAATGGGGTAAGAATTATTTTAAGAGCGCTCAACATGAATGAAATATACAAACAAATAAATTTTAAATAGATTTGAAAGAGAAACGATAAACAAGAAAGCCCCAATGATTATTGTATGTATTGTATTTATCAGTAATTATATGCATTATGTATTTAAACAAAATGTAAATTAGTATTATTACAATAAAGAATCGTAAAAACACAATTATATTATGGATTTTATGACCTTCCATTCATCCGAACCAGATCTCTCACTGTGCCTCATGGGACAACGTATGCGACTACGGAAAGGACTTTTAAGCTAAAAATTCATCCACTTACTATATACCTGATATTTTCGTATTTTACCCAATAACCACTCTTCCATAGAGACACTAAGCATAATACGCGTCTTAATTATTTAATCAAGACTCAAACGATCGAGCATTATGCACTCGTTCGGTTTCAAGTATTGCCGCATCTGTTTTTGAAGTCGTGTCTCCTTTTTCTTTGCTTGAAATGCAGTTTTGACCAATTGCTTGTCGCTTGATTGGTACACAATGGCATAGGAACACATACGCAACATTTTTTTATGCTACTTTGGCATACGGGATAAGCAGACAGGCAAACATTTGTTTATATTTTATAAACTGATATAAGTTAGACCGAAAAGACTGTAATTACCGTTTCAGAAAGGCTTAAGATAGTCTCTACTGTATCTGAAACCTTGTGAGTTGCTGGAAAACTTGAAAGAATCATACGTTGATTGCGCCTAAGACAACAAAACTGCGATCTGAATTTATTGTTAATAGTTTTTATTAAATATTTAAAATATTTCTCACATTTCGCAATTGAAATTGGTTTTAACTATTTTACAAAATCTATTACATGTTTAATTGATTTTCTCGTTTTATGTTCTTGACATTGTTTAATTATTGTTTATAATTTGGTTTGCTTATTGGGCTTAAACAGTAATAATGTGGTTTTGACTTAAATAAAATTATAATATTACAAATCACGTTATATTTAATAAAAGAAAAAATCGTACAAAGCAGCGCTTCGGCGCATTATAACCAAATACAGAAGAAGTCTAATTAAGTTACATATATGTATATCACGTGTGGCAATAGACTTGAGTGGATAGCCAAAGTGTAGGGACCAACTTGCGTTTCATGGAAAAAGACATATACAAATATTAAGCAACGTTGGAAAAGATAACGTATTTTATGACAAAGTTGGCGCTTACAAATTAAATACAAATACAACAAAATACAAAATTTTTGAATCGTATAAATTAACAACAGCTTAGCTCTACAAATATTATTAGTACCATTTAAGGTTGTGTTTCTTAAGAGTGTAGCGAAGGGGAAGCCAATTCCATTTTAGAGTGCGAGTATTGCGAGCCTACGACAGCTTCAAGTAGGAAGGCGGCGAGCATTTCTTACGCAGGAATTTTATTATGTACAACGGTAGGCAAGAGACCAAGGTGATTATAGACACCTTCCAGAGGAAGTCGTATGACCAAATAAACTCCCAGTCTGTGTTGAAGGAAAATATGATAAATACATTGAATGTCAACAAAATGAATGTAAAATTCGCAACTCACCAAAATACTCGTGCAAAACAGCCAGGGAAATGAGATAGAGCGCCAAACTGAAAAGCTCCGCGAGCACCATTAGCCTGTGGGAAAGTGTTTGCATAAATATTTTATACGAACGTATAATCATATTCAATATTAAAAGTCACCTATGCCATGTGCGTACAGTGAGCGCCACCATAATGAGCTCTGTCATGATCAGAGCGGAGAAGCTTATCGCCACAATGTGTATGAATTCATCCTCGAACAGAATCAGCGCGCCGTACATAATGACGCCACCTTGATATATGCTGATTAGCACCCAAATGAAGAATGTTTTATAGCTCAAACTGCGTCCCTTTGAGAGGTCTTTGTACAGCTCTGGATAGGTAACTGCCGTTGTCGATGTTATATCTTGATCCAGGACCAAAGAGAATACTGGGAACATTGTGTACAGTGTCGAGTAACCAACCATCAGAAATCCTTGATACAATGCCACCGAACTTAGGTAGAAGACCGCCGAAAAAACCGCCTGTAGCGTTGAGATTATCAAACCACGATGAATGACAAACTGTGAAAGTGCCGCTGAGCGTTTGTACGAGCGACGACCATGGACAAGCAGCAATTTGGCAATGTGTGAGAACTGCGGTATACTAAAGTCACCAGCAAGCGAAGCCTGCCTGCCTTCTCGTCCTTCGATGCCAACGCCGGCGTCCGCCTGCTGTATCATGCTGACATCATTTCCGCCATCGCCCACAGCGCAGGTACGCTTTCCAGTGTGCTTCTGTATGAGCTGCACCACTTGCGCTTTTTGCGTCGGTGAGCAACGACAGCACACAACTGCCGGCGAAGCGGTGGCCAGCTCGAGAAACTCAGGCCGATAATATTGTAGACAAACTTCAAGCGATTCTCCTGAGATGACGAGAGCATGACCCTGCTTGCGTCGGAACTGATTCAGCTCAAGATGCGCATCTGTGCGTGTCTTCACAGAGCGCAGTACATGCAGACCCTGATTGCGTCCAATCAGCTGCGAAGACTTCGCAATACAGCAAGCGGTCTCCAGCTTATCACCTGTCAACATCCAAACACGCACACCAGCGTTCCGTAACAATTCAAGGGTTGGCCGCACGCCATCCTGCAAACGGTCCTCGACACCAGTCAAGCACAGCAACTCCATTTCACGCTCTAACGACTCAATAACCGCGGCTACTTTAGCCACACGATCGGATACACTTGATCCGGCAGCATTGTATCGTGTTTCAAAGTCGTGGTACTGCTCCTCTGTGAGTACCTTTTTTGCCACGACCAAAGTGCGCAGACCTTCGCGAGCCATATTTCCGGATTCTTCATTCAGCCAGTCATTGTATTGCACGATGGTGGACATAACCACGTCGGCACCCTTCAGATAGAACGTTATCTCCCCAGTTTTTGTGTCCTTAACAATTATGCCCATGCGTTTGCTTTCGCTGGTAAACGGGAATAGTTGTAAAATCTGATAATGCAACAGTATGTCACCTAAGTATATGGACGATATATTTAGTCTTGAAGGAAATCAATAAGCTGATGGTTTCTACATACTCTCATCAATGGCCGTTCTCACTTGAAGCGTCATACTAGCGATATCGCGAGCAATGAGCGTTAGTCCCACTTGCTCGGTCCACTTGACTAACGCAATTTCATCGGGTGAAGAGGCTTGATACTGGTGCTCTGTGGGCGAAGAACCTGGCGCTTCAATGTTTATCACAGATTTAGTTGGTGAATTCGAGCCAGCTGCAAACAAAAAATCCCTCTTTATATTTTATATCTATATACTACTCCACTACATTAAGTTACCCGCCGATGATGTAAACGTTGAAGATGTCGAAACCGATCTGCTGTCGTCTTCATCTGTGACTGGCGTTACGTTGTGACACAGTGATAATGCTTTTACGGCCTCCCACTCACGCCAACCCTCTGGGCGACGCATGCGATTGCCAGCGTATATGGTTGGTTTCATCATTGTTTCGCCACTGCTCGAGTTTGAGACGCTGCCACCGCTGTTCTGCTGCTGTTGAATTGTGCCCGATAGTTTTTGCATGATTTCGCCAATGTGATGGAAGGTATCGGCATCATGTGAGACAATGCCCAAGTGTATTTTTTTAAAAACCATTTCGTTTTGTGTAAGTGTGCCTGTCTTGTCTGTTAGAACATATGAAATGCGGCCTAGCTCCTCCGGTATGGTAGTCGATCGCACCACAGTGCCTTGTATCTCTGGATCGTTTTGCATTTGCCAAGAGTAGAAAGCTTTGCCCATATCAAGATTGACACGCAGACTTATAGGTATGATGTATGAGAAGAGCAATACGAAGCGGAACATGTAACGATACCACGGTCCGCCAAAACCTTTCAACATCATCATGACCAGGGAAAGTCCAATGACAGCGCCAAAAAGCACCTATAAATACATCAAATGTAAAAGATCTCAATATTTATAGTCTCATTTAGTACACCAAACTTATACCTTTGTAAGACCATTGATCTCAATGTCGAGCAGTCCCACCTTCGAACGTGGCTGTGAATTGTTCATTACGCTACGTGTCTCAGCACCGGTGTAGATGACAATGCCAGTCGCAGTGCCCGCTGCAACAACTGTGTTTGCCCACAGAGTGTTCTCCACGTTCAGACCAATATCCTCACTACCGTCTGACGCGCAAAATGTACCAATGAACGAGTGTATATCATTTTGGGGCTTCTCAATGTATATAGTCGCATCTATATTGAACAAATCCGCATCTCTACTCAGCTTTTGAGTGAAAGGAACTGCCAGTCTGAGCTTCCAATCTGTTTCACCATCTAACTGATCCGTACGCACAAAAACCGAACCACTTCTATCGCTCGTACGCAACAATATCAAATCCGCTGGCACACGTTCATTCTTCTCAACTATTATAACATCGCCGACTTTTAGCTTCGACGACGGCACTAGCTCGTACCCACCGCCGCTGTTGTGGCTGCCGAGTGCTACTAAGCGTTTATACCTCTGTGAATTAACCTCATGATCCCGCTGATGGCGACGTAAATCATCGACCGCCTCGCGGCAAATCGTCACCATTAGCACGAAACCAAGTGGACCCCAGTAAGTGTACGGATAGCCAATGCGTATATCGGGAATGAATTGTGATAGTGCCATTAGCAGAAAATATAAGTTCAAAAAGAAGCGAAACTGCTCAAACAGTACAAGCGGCAGGAACGTTATGAAGTTGTACTTCTGGTTGCGTATCTCGTTTGGTGGGAATTTCTCCGTTGTCAGCCGACCGAGGTGGACAGTGCGAGCGCGCAGCTCGCGCGGCGAGAACCATTTGCGCCAGCAACTGAAACCATACAAACAAAATGAATTCAGTTAAATCAGCAAGCAGCGATAAAATGAATAAAATAAATTTGTAAATTAAATGCTGTCAAAGCGTTGAATGACACATTACGAAGGCGCTGCCTCCTCATAGTAGTGTTGTCTTGGCATTGCATTAATCGATTTTCGGAAACTGCAAACACGAAATTTTGAATTTTTTATAAATGAAAAAATGTTCCTTGAAAAACTCCTGAGAAACTATTTAACTTCGTATCTTCCGAATGTTGAAGATAAATGAATACCAGTGCTTTTCTTAGCCACGTCACTATCAGCAAAAAAAAATAAATTGCGAATCCCTTGGCATTTCGAAGGAACATTTATTTTGGGAATTGGACAATTGGCATGCAACAGAAATAGCCGCGGCTCACAGTCTGCATACCTGAAGAACCTTGATAGAGTCGCTAATATCGCAAACGCTACAGCTAATAGGAGCAGCTTTGCTCGATGATACACACTAATGCTTTTCTTCATCTATAAATTCTTATTTTTTTTATTTTTTTTTATTTTTTTAAAATGATTTTAAACTCATATGCTTGCAAAGAAAAATCAATAATACAGGAATTAAAAAGTGAAATTAGAATTTAAACAGTCACGCAAGTGCACTGTGTGATATTCCACTTTTTGTGCGGAACCTTTGTAGAGTGTCTGGCTGCTGTTAGTGTGACGCTTAGGTGGGGGTGGCTTGTATGTGTGGTGCAACAGTCTAGACAACACATTTGCTTTGGTATTGATGATGATTCACCTGAACAAGTACCAATGATTCCGTGGCCGATTTATGAGCGGAATATTCTCCCGAGTCATGGGCGTTGTAGCCGAGCTTTGCGAAATCCCGTCGTCCATATTGAAAGTGCGTTGTTATGTTTTTCTGCTTCAATAATAGTTCCAATAATGCTTATAGTATATAATTGGTATAGAGAGATTGTTACACTACACTGAGAGCAGCTTTCTTTGTTCTTGTTTTTGCAAGCGTGTGAAAATTCGATATTACTACATTTTTATGTTTTTAACTTTGCATTCGTGCCAACTGCACATTTAGACAACTACACGCAACACTTATCCCACTTTAAGCAATTAATACGAACGTTTTCCTAAAAAATTCTTAAACGAAATATTCCTATTAGTTAGACACACACTACACTCTCTTTACACAAATGTTATTGGCAAAGGGGATAGTCGATTTTTCACTTCGATAGTTACTTCGGAATTAAATCGAAGTTTTTGCCACCGCTAATATTGATATAATGAATGACTAAACAAGCCGATAACAAAACACAACCCAGGCTAAGGTTGTGCGACTGCGATGCCACTATCGTAAAAACACTTTTCAAATGTGCCACGTTCAGTTGATTGTCATGCAAACATAGACCACATAAATAAAAAACATGTTGTTTTATGGAATTATCCGTCAGGAGGGGAGAGTGAAACGTAGCTATTTGTGCGTTATAACCATCATATTTAGCGACGTAAACAAGTACAACAGGCTTTATAATGTTGTCAATAATGTATCTTTTTCGTGACACAGCTGTTACGAGAGCAGAGTAGTGATTCTAAATCAGTAGTTGTGATAGTAGTCAATACACTTTGATGCTTTTTGGAGAGTCATACATGCATCACAAGATAACGTCCCGCATGCATTACCATCTAAACACGGTTTATATTGATAAGAGATCTAATCTACAGTAAACACTATAGGAAGTAGTTCATTGGAGTTCATACAAACAACTTTACAGGTGACTCTATCTCCAAAATCTAATGATTTATAATTTTAAATTTCTGTGGCAGCATGAAAATTTTCCATTAAGCAACATTTTGCTTTCAGTTATCAGTGATTCGATATTTCGTATATGTTAGCTAAATTAATAAACAAACAGGAAAAAATATTCTGAATATTTCATAAGCTTTGACTGCTCGAATATTCTGCTTGGTAAACAAATTGATTCTCTGATTTTATTTGTATTATGAAGCTACATGTAAATTCAAATACATATGTATGCATGTATGTATTTAGCAAACCGTAAACGAAGAAAATGCAATTTCAGCAAAGATTTGTGTGAAAGCCGAATCATGCAAAAACTTGTCATTATAGGATACTAGCAAGTACCCGACATCATTTAGTGGCATCACAACTAAAACAATGAAAGTGTTCATATTTTAATTAATAATAGTTTATGGCGTCGCCTTTGAACCACTGTTCCTCTACGTTGTTCGTTTGTTTCGCCTACTTTCAACATAGTAAAAACAATTTTTATGTAAGTTTTATTTCAATAACTTTTGGCGAATATATTATATTTTCTTGTTCGCTAATCTAGGGAGCATATGACCTGCACAACACTCTTTTTTTGTTTGAATATCCAAGACTTGTGGTGGTTTCGTAAATTGTATGGCTAATGTCTGATAGCCTGACGCGATCAGTCCTTGGTAATGGGAGTGCCGTCTGACGTCACCAAGGAACAACGCTAGATATATAAAATACGTGCTAATAACAAATATTATTTTCTGGTGGGATCTGATTGTTGCCGACAAATGCACAATGTCTGGTAAAGAGTTCGTGGAAAACTTCAGATCCCTAACGCAAAAAAAGAGAGACAAATGGATATACAGACGGAAAGTGCTAAATCAGCTAGTCTCGTGATATTGAGCCGAAATATACATATATAAATCTATGCATATACATTGTGTTGTCTCCGATGTCGTCGTCACAACAAATTTGTAACAACAAACTTCATGACAAAGTTATAATATCATTTATACTATTCACTGCGTGCGAAGGGTAAATGTACATACACAAGTTTCTAGGCTTTATATTGGAGAATACAATGAAACACGAAAGTTTTGTCAATAGTTTTCACTTGCAAAAGTTGCTATGCACAACCTCTGCGCCAACCGGCCATACAGTTACCGCGGCAGTCCAAATACTGTATTTCGTGCTATGATCTCATAACTAAAAGATGCCAGCAGTGAAACCATTCAAAGCGCGAAAGCCATAAAAAAAACTGCTGAGCAGAATTCGAATAAGGTTGATGACATCTTTAACACTTAAAGCGAAACTTTTATCAAGAATTGGCTAAAGATAAATGTCTTGTTTGATGATATACGCGGAGTGGGAGAGGTTTTATGTATTTCACTCATAACTAACTTTGGGCAATTATTCTTATATAAAGCTTGATTCACGAGCGTGCCTTTTTACGTATGTACATACTCGCACATATGTACATATTTCGTAATCAGTTACTGACTTGCGGGAGTATATCATAACTGTTGCAGCAACGTTACAAATAATAGCACGCATGGCATGAGTTGAGCGGTTGAGTAATAAGAATAACAAGTTGCATAATGCCTGAATGCAGATTGAAGTTTGCAAAATGCATTAAAAAAGAAGGTATGTATGTAGCAATTCTCTACGTATGTGCATCGCACATATTTGCTTCGTAGTGTTTGTGTTCGAGCACATAACTATGAAATAGCTTTGCACTATGTTTAGTGAATGGTCACTAAACATACTGCAACATTAAGACTGACACCAATCGATTTGTTGGCAGCCATGAAATACAGCTAATCTAGGAATTTCAGATTTTTGGGGTATGTGTGTGTATGTGAACCCAGAGAACTGTTCAAGATCCTGTTCAAGATCAAAAGAAACAAAACAATAAAACTGTGCAAATGGATCTGACGGTTTATGATAACGGTACAACCTATGGTCGTCATGCTAAATTACTTCACTCTCCGCTGTCTGCTGCTCACTGTTACGTGGCAAAATTATGATAAGATTTAGATATATAAGAATTTTCTACTCCTACACTGCCAGTGAAATTCTAGTAAACGAAAGAATACAGAAGAGAGTGAATGAGTGGCAGGCAATTAATTTATTCCAGCATATTTGCTTGCTGTGTGCAATAAGGGCATGGAAACCGAGCCCACAGAAAATGAGCCTACTCTTCTTCATTAGTAAGGTAGACTCAAAGATAAGTACATATTTGTAACGGTAGCATGCGTGTATTTTTAAACTTGCGACTCCATTGTACACTTAAACCGAGCAAACTGCGGGACAGTACGGTTTAGTTCCCAGCCATACCGACAGGCAAGTGGCATGTTTTCTCTTTTTTGCTATTACAACCCAGTTCCGAGTAAAAATAAACCACCGACGTCAGACAATAATTTGCGTGGGTGTAAAGGGGGCGTGAGATGTGCCATTCATTCACAATGTGCCGCAAAAGCAGCGAAAATGGTAATAATA
Source organism: Cacoxenus indagator (assembly GCA_035041755.1). Taxonomy (NCBI): domain Eukaryota; kingdom Metazoa; phylum Arthropoda; class Insecta; order Diptera; family Drosophilidae; genus Cacoxenus; species Cacoxenus indagator. The sequence goes on along the minus strand of JAWNKX010000065.1, from coordinate 115,756 downwards.
CGATTATGGCGGCAACAGCCTGTTGAATGACGTTGTTTGCATGAGAAAAAAATTAGTAAAACTCATGGAGCGGAAAAAAAGAACCCCGTTATCTTTAACTATGACGAAGTTGTAATACTCTTCACGCACCCCCCTCCACCCAAAAAAAAATATACGACCGAAGGTTTTGTGTTTGATACAAAATGCTATTCCAATTTTCATTATACTTATATTTAAGGAATGGTCACTATACATACTGCAGTTCAACAGTGAGTCCTATGGGTTTGAATGGCTTTTTAGGGTCTGTGAATATAGTAGACCCAAAGAACAATGTTTTCGAACGGGTTTTGGTAATAATAAGTATCGATTCGAATTAGGGTAACTCCTTCTAGTGAAAGAAGACTGACTTCGTACAAAGTTTCCATTCTCTAGCTCAAAAACTGAGGGTCTATTTTGCATACAGGTTACCTGTCTTACATGTGAAGCGTTGATTAGTTTTCTGCTGCTTAACAATTTCATTGCGTATCTTACCTCCATTGCAGTCTTAGTACTCAATAAATTAAAGATATTACTTGGAACACATTTTAAATTAATTTACATACAGACGGACATAACTAAATCACAGTTATATCATTGCGCTGATATGCCTGTATGTATACACATGTATACTTTGTGGGATTGCCGAGGTCTTCTTCAATGCCTATCAAAGTTGTAAAACTATTCACTGTAACAAATAAAGAGTATAATAAGGTATAGCAAAAAAGACAACGTTGAAGTGAGACAAACTTCAGAAATATAACAAAATTTACATTTTAAAGGAACCTCTTGTTGCTAACGGTCAGCTTTATAAAAGATGTGCAAATGCGAAAAACTCAACCGAAAAGAAAATTTCATAATTTCCTCATAATTGTGTTTAATTTTTCTCATAATTATTTCCGTTGTAAACTTGATAAAGAACAAAAAAATGCGAGCTTGTCAGAAATCGAAAATAGTTTCGAAATAAGCGGAGACCAGCGAATTTCTCATATCACTTCCTCTCTACAAAATCTGTGCAAAAAGAAAGGGAAATCACAAAACTTCTCTTCTCGCCTTGTGTTTACGTCATTTCGAAACCCAATAAAATAACAGATCAGTCATAAAATTATAACATCTTCACCATAGCGGAAATTAGACACAACCAGACACAACTTTCGGTTTTATGTTTCGACAAGAAAATAATTAGAAGACTAAATCAAACCATAATACAATAAAGCGCAAACTTATGCTCAAAAACTCGTATGAGGAACCTTGAAATTAGACTAAGATACGTCGATGGTGGCGATACCGGTGGCGACCTCTATTCAAAAGCACAACACAAAAAAAAACTCGTTTCGATGGAACTGGAAACACAAACATCAAAACGTATGTATTTACGGACACGTATTACAATATTAGCAAACCTTTTGACGCAGTGAGTTGACGAGTATGTATGTATGTGCATTCTTAGAAGCATGGGAGAACTACACGCGAAAAACAAAACAAAAGTTTTTCACACACTATCCAAATATCGATTTCAAATGCAAATTTCCTTGTCATCAAATAATGCTGCAATGCAATGCTGCAATGCAAATTAAAATATTTTGGGTAAAAATTTATTACGGCATTCTGACAATTATTTTGTTTTTCCACAGTGATTTCGTGATTTTAAAATTAACACATACACAAAAAAAAAATAAATAAATAAATTAACAGAAATAAAAAAAAAACACATGTGTGAGCAATACGGACAGACGTAAGCGAAACTATCTTGAAGCGTTTACACTGTCTATTGCTGTCGTCCATTGATTGTTGCCGTGTCAGCACCGTATTCTTTGTCATATTCTCTTTTATTTCCTTATTTTTAATAGTTTTATTGTTTTATGAGGTATATACCATATCTTTCATATTTATTTCAAAACAGAAACGAAACTTTCTGAGAATTTCATTATTTATGTTTATTATTATTATTGTTTTTGAATCTCTGGCGCGTAGAAAAGCAGATACACACATCATATTGGACTTGAAGAATTTATTTCGAGAGAATATTCCATTTCGCAGTCTGCTTCAACGATAAATTCAATTAAGAATTTCAAACGAGATAGACACATTCAACCAAAATCGATAATTTAGCTTTGACTCGGTGGAACAAGCAGTGGAACATTCACCGAATAAATGTTATTAATAGTAATGATATAATTAAAAACATGTTTCTGTACAATTTCTTGATCTTTCAAAAGCTATTAAATCTAATCAAAACTTTGAAAGCAAAATGAATGCGAACTGTTTTGTTTAATGTAAGTTTGTCACTCGGCAGCAAATACATTTTCCACTTCACCGTCTAACGAATTTAAATAGAGCAATTCACTTACCTGCACAAACACATTTTGCACACATTCCCCAAAGATCTACTTTTGCTGCGACGTCGATTGTTCTGATAGAAGACGGTGGTTGAACCGTTTTCTGGATCAATCACTGTTTGCAATCCAATCGCACCGGCCCCATTGAAGCCATCGGCTGTTGTTCTAGCTCCTGAGGCTGATGTTATGACCCTAGTAATCGTATCCGTTGCGGAACCGCTGCGATACGCTTTCGTTGTTTGCGCCAGTTTCGTGTTCGCCCAATTCTGCTTAGTCTTGCGTGAATCTCGTATAACTCCACCTTCTCCTCCACCAGTTGTCGTTTTCGTATTCGGTAAATTCGCTCGCTCGCGACTACGTTCATTTCTGAGACGTATTTGCCCGGCGGCTGCGCGGCCAAGACTGTTTGACGTTGTCGCATGGGCAAAGAGATTCCCTAAAAAGCTGCTTGCGCTGCCTCTACTGCTGGCGCTATAGCGACGATTCGGTGAGTTGACAGTGTTCGTGTCAGTTCTCTTCTCTCTGGTGTTGTTGCTATTTTTAATGTATGCGCTACCATGGCGTATGAGTAATTCGGTTTCTGAGTCAGTATCGTCGCTTTCTTCGTCGAAATCGCGCAGTTGGTGACCGCTATCAGCTACCATAATGAAGAGAGGGCTAGAGAGCGTACGTCTGACGGGTACTAAAGAACACTTATAGTCTCCCTGATAGTCTCTTGCGAGTGCTGAGTTAGTTGCCTTTGCTAATGTATATTTAATTCAATTTAATTTATTGTTTGGAATCGTTTAGCAACGTTTTTGTTGCTTTCTTTAGTTTTCGAGCGACGCATTTGCTTCTAATGCTTAGACTAGCTTTTCTGTGTTAGTAACCTTTTTGAAACCAAATTTTCGGAGGTGGATCATGGAGCCTTATTACAGTGTCTCGCCGCTTTGTTAACTACAACTGCTGCCACGTTTTGCACTTAATTAATGACTCACTAACTGGATCTACTAATCAGTACGCTGCCTTAAATCTCGACGTATTAACTATGACGGACGATGCTTATATTTCACTATGTACGCGATTGTTGCTTCACACTTCGTTATCACAATCAAAGTGTGTCATTAAGTGTGTTATTTAAATTTGTACAAGACGCCAAGCCCTCTTTTTCGCCGAAAGCAAATACGAGAGTATTATTAACTCATCAGCTCAGCAAACTCTGTGATATGGACGCACCTGAAGCGTCTAACAAAAACGGAATTGCACTGTTTCTTTAAATTAATTAGTAAGTTATTTTATCGGTGAAACTAAGATTTGTGTTCACCGATAATAATAAAACTGTAACTGTACGCGACACAACTTTTAAGAGAGATGCATATTCAGTTTTAATAAAAATATAACACGTAAATATAAATATTCGAAATAGTATGAGAATCTCGCTCTGCATTTAATAAGGCAGCAATCAGCTGTTCCACCCAGCTGATGCCATCATCTAAGAATTTGAATGGCAACACTGCTGTCGGCTAATAAAAACGCACTAAAAAATCCTGCTATTGTGAATCCAAACTATAAGTGGCAACAGTTGGTATGCAGCTGATTAGTGTTTTGAATCAAAAAAGCTCTAAGTCGAGTTAAAATGTCCTAAAGTAAAGTGTTGGAGGTTTGATGCAAAGCATTAATAAATAGTGTAGATGCGCAACCTAAATGTTTAGATATATTAAAAACTCATTCACGTCCACATCGCTTGGCGGTTCCGGAAAAGAAGGCTGTGGTCCAAAAAACGTAAACGCTGATGAAATGAAAGGCTACAAAATCACAGACAACGAACGAACCAAAAAATACGGTGTAGGCGCCAACTCGCTGAAAATGCTAAAATATAAAGCGAAAATAAAGTTTCCTGTGAGTATTGCGCATTATTCCTTATGTGATGTGACATTTTGTGCACCACCAATACCAATACCACCAACTAGTCATGACCATGCTTGTTTTTTCAAGGCTAATGTCCCTGGTTGTCCTTTACTGTTCTCACTTCCGCATAAACTTTATGTTCAATGTCATTTAAATTACGCATGCGTCAAAACCCATTTCCCCCGTAACCCGATTTACGATGAAAAACCTGTTGCATAGTCATAGATTTTTGTCCTTGCATGCATAAAAACAGTGAAGGACAATAAACTTTGGTGTCGATTGAAATAACCTTAAAAGGCATTTTTTGTGACTAACAGGAAAATGGGTCATGGACACACATACTAAAACAGAACTTGTCAGTATTATCTAGAGTTCAATGTTTGCATTAATTTGAACAGATTCTTGAATTGAATATTATATACAGATTACAGATGTTCGCATTTATTTATCCAGCGATGGCTTTGAGGTCTCCGATGAGGAGTATTACCAGACTTTACCGTCGCAAAGTTTACTAATTGTGGCGGCACCGGATGCAGTCATAACTACTGGTGAGTCGTGTCAATACATAGATAATTATTTTGCTTATGTCTTCCACTAACCGAATAGACGCCGACTTTGACTTCGAGAGACTGCGTCAACACTCTCCACTTCTCAAAGTTGCTGATATATTTTACGACTTCATCGAGAAGCATCCAGAAAAGTTCCGTCGCATGATCGTCGAATACGAGCGTCAAAAGCAATGCGATGCATACGACAATGCTAAAACTCACCTAAGTCTTAAGAGCGAACACTATGAATGGTTCAAAGGGCAGGAGGAGCGATATGAATCCAAGGAAGCGGCTATGGCCGTTCGTGCTCAGACGCGCGTACGTGGCTACTACTATAAAACGAAGGAGGAGCTTACACGCAACAACCTTTATCGGCAGAATGCGAAGGCACGGCAGGTTATCGATTCCATATTAGAGAAATTTCGCTACCTGTTAATTGGCTGTGATTATTTCTCCATGATTTTTGATCGGAAATGCGACAGAAAACATGAGATTCTTCGCATCATCAATGGCAACGAAGAACCCGATGCAACCGGTGTGCCCAACAAACGTTTGAGGCAAGTGATCAAAGACTATACTGCTCGCAATGAAATACTCGACAAGTGGTCCGTTTCCTTATGCACCGGCTTGGGCGATTTCCATTGTCAGGGCACATACTCTGACAATGGCAACTGCTGTGCTCTGCAGCACACTATAAATCCATATGCATCGCGTGAGAATCTGATACTCTTTCAGGTATGGAATCTCGATCATCAAATTGAGCTCTCGCGCACGATATTGCCGGCTATCATTGAACACGTACGCGAACTGGTAACACATCCGCAAAGGAAGTGTACGTTGCATAATAAACGTGTAGTTGATATTTCGGTGTTGGAATATTTCCTGGAAATCTTCTCACTGAAGAATCTGAAGCTCGTGCACATAGTTTGTCATGAGAAAGTACAGCGCGATAATCGCACAAATGGACGTCTTATTTGTGAGCAATGCCATGAGTACAAAATCGTAATGGAACTTATGGATGTAAGTTGTTTTGATGGAGTGGATGCGTGTTAAAGACATATAGTGATATGGGTTAGCTTTTACAAAACGCAATACTAGTTTCTATTTAATAATTATAGTAGTTGCCATTCAAAACGTTTGGATCTTAGAAAGAGTTAACACTAACACAAAGCCTACTCGCATGTAATACACTAGCGAAATATATATATACTAAAAGTTTTAAAAATGTAGTTCAATATTGGCCTAATTGTTATTATATATATGCCTATATACTTGTCTGCTTTACTGGAGCATACAAAATTGCATACAATAAGCCATATAAAGCTTTAAATGTTACTAAGATTAACAAATAGTCCTCATAAAAGTAGTAGAGTTACATGAAATATACCCTTCATATAAGAAGGAACTATATTACTTCTTATTGATGAAATATACTCAAAAATAAAGTTAAGCTATACAATGCATGTACTATATAATAATCGCTGATTGATTAGTTTACGGAGTGATATTCCAACTTTTACAACAAATCTCAATGCAATAAGCATACAATGTATTTTTTTATGCCAATGGCACTGAACTATTGTACCAGAAGCAAATATTGTTATACTCTTCATACTGTAAGTAGCATTATACTTATAACTTTGTAATTTATATTTTTATACAGCTCGATGTCACGATTTGATGTAATCATTTCCGTATATCCGGCGTTTTGTCTATATGTATTGAAACTAGTCCAATAATTTTCAAACATTTTCACAAGCTGTACATTAATCGGAATCGGACGTGTCCGACCTCTAGAAACCAAAGATTCTCTCGTAGAAACTAAAGGTTTTATTAGTAAAAACTTTGTTGCTTTTGATCCCAAATTTCAAGACAACAAGATGACAGTATTGCATAGCTATTGTAGTACAACAACACAACAAAAAAGTAAGTGCTTGAGTCTTCATTCTCTATTGGACAGCTTTGGTAGTCGAATAGAACACACTCGAGCAGGTTTCAATCTTATTTGCAGTTACGTCTGTCTGAAATACCCTAGCTTAAAAATTGGCTTAACGTAGCGGTTTCCTTCCGTTGCCCGTCTGTTTCTAAATATCATGATTACCTTTCCTTTTTTTTTTGCTTTAGGTGTAGAGCGACCAATTATTTGCCTTGGTTACTACAAATTCTGTAGCGGCAGACTTAGTGCACTTATGCTAAGCTACCGACGCCAACCACCATGATTTTTATGTCACACCTGAAAAAACGCAATACATTTTTTATACTCTACACACTCCGCTAGAATGGGTAACCACTTAGAAACAAATTTCCATAACTTTTTCTTTATGTGCGTAGATTGTATTTTATGTCCATATAAACGAAACTCAAAAATTTGAAGACCTTACGATTAATGTATAGTGTACCACCTATGTATATCAATCCATGGATATTAGTATTTAACTCAGTCAGATCAATATTGTTGTGCTCGTAAACTCATTAATGTTGGCTAGAATTCTTACGGGTGGTGTCTGCAGATTATTACAATTTTGCTTTAGTCGAATTTATCTTTGTTAAATAGTGTGAAGAGTATTTCAATTTCGGCATAGCGGAGTAAACGTTCTTTTTTGTTTTTATATACTTTATTTATTTCCATTTTTACCAAACAAAGTTACACAATCAAAAATAATACAACAAAAATAAAATCTTAATTGCATAAAATTCATAACATATTTTTTCGTGAATACATAAGAACATAAGTCAGCGTATACCTAACAAAACATACGAACATGTGAATAAATTTTAGTACAACCAAGGACAATATAATCGTCTCGATTATCGTAATGTAGGTATTTTTCTTGATTCGTTTTTAGTTCTTCCAAATGATTACGATCGATACGTATCTCGTCGATGTTTCAATTATTTTTATTTCGTTTTGTTAACTTTGCATATAATTAATTTGTTCATAATTAATTCTTCTTAACTCATAATTTACATTTCGCTCAGTATAAAAATTAATTTATAAAACGTTTTCGCTGGAACCTACTAGTTTTTATGATTAGTTTCGAAAATCAAAATCTTTTTCGGTTACGATTTCAGCGGGTGCTTAAGCTGACAGCAAGCAAAATGCCAGCTGCACTTCGGTTATGACTGAGCCAATAGTTCAAATTTTGTGATTATGTAATTCTATTGCCCGTGCACTTCTTCGAGTGCCCTCTAACTCTTAATGGTACTAAATTGTTTTAAGTATATAGAACTATTAAATTATGTTCTGTTGTGAAGTCTATAATTAATTTCTATGGTTGAGAGAAATAATTATAGATCCGATTGTCCAGGTCCTGTAAGACATAAAATGGTTTGGTATTCATTAGTGCATTTTTCTTAACTTTGAAAATGTTTACACATAAAGCTGAAAATATAACTGAAATAAAAAAAAAAACTGTCTTAAGGAGTACATAAGCGGGTTTGAAGTATTGTTTAAGGACATTTACAGAGACGAAGTTTAACGACGACAAAAACTGTACAAAATTAACTAAAAAATATAAACAAAAAAATGAATAGAAATTTTAAAAATCTGACAAACACAAAATTTTGCGAGAGAAAACTTCACCTTTTTGGAAATCATATTTACAACTTTGATTCGAGGCCAAAAACCTCAATTTTTTTAACCATTTTGAAAAAAGCCATTGCAACATTCAAGTCGGTGTTGTAATGAATTAAATGGTTAACAGTATTAATTTATTAATTGTTAAACAAGTTAATAAATATAACAATGGATTTGTTAATGTTACGAACGACTTATTTTCTTTATTTTTACGTGTTTAATAATGTTTTCAAAACCTTTCATTCGTTTTATTAAATTGTTTTTTGTTTTTAATTTTTTTTTTTTTTTCAATATTTGAAGGTGGAGTTTACTCTCCATTTGCGAAAATAATTAATAATAAATTAAAACGCTTAAAAAGGCATTGAGAAAAATATTTGCGATAAAGCGTTGACATTATACATTTTTATGCAAGTTTATTAAATAATAATTTTGATGCTATAATTTTTAATACAAACCTTTTAAACTAATGAAATTAAGTGATCAATTTTGTCTTGCAGAGTTCAATTCAATTTATAAATTTTACAAGAAACAAAATAAATTTCTAAATTAGTTGAAATAGATACCCACGATGTTATAAGTTAAACCACAAACTCCCTTGAAACACACTACTCAGCATTTACTTTACAATGTGAAATTATAGGATTAAATATAAGGAGCTTAAAAAATCAAACCAAACAATATTGCTCTGCACTCGTCCTGGATATTCAAGGATTAGAGATCTGCAATGAATCAGGCTTTAACAGGCTTGTCAACTACTCACAAATATTGAGTTTCAAGCAAGTCGAGTGAAAACGAAGAGAAGTTCGGCTTGTGAATTTCTTCGGAAGTAAGTATTATAGTATGTGCTCACAAGTGGGAAGTAAGTGGGTTTCGTTACACTCACAAAGAAATCTCAATAACTCGTGAATAAACGAAAAGGCTCATTGAGTCGTGAGGAACATAGTTGATTTATTTGTGTTGTTTGTTCATAGAATAAGCTCGTTCGATAGAGGGGGGAATACAAACGGCCACAAATAGAATAGGCTCACGAGCTACTTGCTACTTACTCGTGTCCATTCGTAAGTAGCTAACATTGAATCGCGAATTAGCTTGACTTTCGCAGACAACAAAGTGTCACAAGACAAGCCGAAGCAATACATGAGCGCAGCTAATGAGTGGGAATCGGTTATCTCTAATCAACAACAATCAAAAGGATAGCGTGGATTTTTTCGATTGTATTTAGATTTTATTATTGTAAAATCAGTTTGCTTGGTTAAACAAAGCAAAATTGAAATTTTTGAGTAGTAAATTCAATGAAAAATTTTCAATCTTAAATTGTTGAACAGCAATAAAAGTGTGTCTATAGCGTTCACAAGCTAAGATAAATTCTGAGATTGGCTCATTTTCATGCGTGCCATAGTTACATAGAAAAGCAATTGCGTATATGTAGTAATATATTATATAGACCAGAAAAGTAATGGTATTTCAAAGCTGAAGCTTTTATCGCAAATATTTTTGAAGAAGAAGAAACCAAAAGTATAATACAGTTCAGCACATAAAATAACAGCGAAAAACTAAAAAGAAGAAAAAAAAATCGAAAAAGCTATAAGCCAACTTTGAATTGAATTGTTTATGTACCTTAGGATTTTGAACGAGTTCTACAAAATCATTGATGGTATTGTTTTGGGTGGTATTTATATTCGATTGGATTTGATTGACTTGACTGATATTCGAAATATTTTGCGAAACTTTTGCAACAAATAGGTTGAATTGAATGGTTGGCGAATTTACACACTTGATTTGATTTAGATTTAAATTGAGGTAACGTGAGCGAACGAATGAACGATTTTTGTTTGTTGTTGTTGTTGTTGTTTAACAGCTTATTTGATTAATTTCTTTAGTTATGCAGTTTTTGAGATTTAATTATTTGTATAAATGCAATTTTGTATGAGAATTGTTTGAATATGAACTTGAGGTGAATTTAATGATGTAGAAAAATGTTGTATGTATGTACAGGCTTCAGCCTCACAGCGTTTGGCAGTGAAGATACATAGAATCTTAAAATTTTCTTTGATTTATTTCATCTTTTGTTAACCTAATCGTAAATAGCGAAATTTTTCTCGCAACCTAATCTACTTTATCTGATAATAAAATGCAAGGCCAGCTTAACTCAGTGTACCACCAAAGGTTACCCGTAATATTTTAGAGTTTGCGCCAGTTGCTCACCGAGCGTTCACGTGGCGAACGAAAGCTCTCTGGGCTTTTGCTACTCCGCTTTCTGATCTCTGGTGACTCGGTGACGCGCGCCAAATCACGGTTGATAGTCTTTGAGCTTAATACGCGTGGACAACGCACTGTCCATGGACTCCGTCGTGGATTTTCTTGGCTAACAGTCGCGTCTGACCATGTATTATAATAGTCAGCGTAGGCCTTATCTTGCTTGGGCGTTGGCGCTGGAGTTGAATCGACTGAAGTATTATCAAGCGAATCCATTTCCTCTTGAAGTGCTCGCTTAGCGGCAGCTTGCAGGCGCTCCAAGGGCAACTGGCGTAGATGTGTGCTCCCGCTTTTGAGTAGTAAACTCTGCACTAACTCACTCACAAGTTTTTCACTAACCGCATTTCGTTGTGAATTTGGCTGCCCCACTATAGGTGAAGAGGGGCTGTTGGGTGTTGAGGGATTATCTGCATCAATGCTGGTGTTCTTGCATAATGGTAATAAAAGACGCTTGCGGCGTTGTGACATGGTCTCTGCTTCGACAATTGCGTTGGGATTTTGTTTGCGAGTAATTGAGACGTTATGCACGATTTTACGGCGACTCGGTTTAAGCTGAAACTCATCTGCGATGCCCGGCGCACTATCTAGACCTTCAGGCAAATCATTCTCGTCTTGCAGCAATTTGAAAAGCCTGGAATGTGTTGCAGCACGTTGATAACTGGTCATCTTGCGTAACTCGGGGAAGCTCTCTGATTCGGTATCGGTCTCAGAGAGCTGCCTATTCATATCAGTCACGCCGGAATCGTCCTCTTCCATTTCAGACTCGGAACGTTGTGTGCTGTTGTTACGGGAAAGTGAACTCTTGGTCGTATAACTCTCTACGGAAAGTGATTGAGTGGTGAACGACTTTGGTTTGCTGGGCTCAGATCTGACTGATTCAAAGGCTTTAATACGTTGTTTCACAGATATTTTGCTTTCCTCATTGAATTTTTCAACTTCTAAGTCAGGTAAGCCGTTGGACAAACGTTTAAGTTTAAGGTTTGGTTCAACATAGATTTCTGGTACTTTCGACTCGAAATTAGTGGGAGTTGAATTGTTGTCCGAGGAATTTCCAGCCTCCTCTACGCTTTGAGATTCTTTATTCGTTGGATATTTATCGGCACTTGCATTTGTATTTGGTAGTTCCAAGTCGGTAAGCTGCTGTTTTTCGTTTATGGGGCAGCCGTTACCGGTTCTCTTTTCGTCCTTTCCATTTACTGATGTGCTTATCTTGGTAGTGTTTGAGTTGCGTTTTTCCCGTTCTACATTTTGCTCTTCGATCGAGGTGTTAAAGAAAGCCATTGCTTTTCGATAATTATTACGCTTCTGTTCGGCTTCCTTACATTCCACTTCTTTCTCCCGTTCCTTTTCAATATCAGCCCAAAAGTCAATTTCTTCTTCCACAAGCGGCTCTTCTTGTGATTCTACTTTCAGCGGCTCCTGCTCCAAAGCACTAGCCGAGACTACTTCAAACGAGGAATCGTCTTTGCCATTACTTTGCATCTCTATATCTTCAAAAGTCGTCTTCCCATCGTCTATGACGGGCTCTTCTTCTCGACCTGCTTCTTCTACGGTCCAGATATTAATATCCACGGTGGGCTCATCTGATAACTTGGAGGGAAAAGCTTTCTGTTCAATTGGCTTATAAGGTGTTTCATCTATTGAGCTTTGACGATCTTGATGAGCCCAAAACGCCGCAGATTTGTGGAAAGTTACCTCGTCGTCATCATTTTTTCCCCTCGCTTCGATTTCAGCCCAGAAATCCATTTCTTCTTCAGTGTCCACTTCGCGTGGTTCTTCTGGGTATTTGGTCGGATCGAAGTCAGCAGATTTGTTTTGATGTCCATTTTTGTCATCCCAAAAATCGACGTCACATTCTGTTTCGTTATCCTCGATATGCTCTTCTCTATCTTTTCGATTGAAGTTATTTAATTCTTTAATATTACCACGGAAGTCATCTTGCATTGGGTCAGCATCCACAGCGTTTTCCTTACTTGATGTTGATATGTTGGACAATTTTGACTTTTCAAGCGTGGCCCAAAAGTCCAATTCTTTTTCAGGATTGGAGCTTTCCTCTACAATAAAACTTATCTCTGCTCTTTGCGCTTTTGGCATTGTCGTATCCTGACATGTTAACGTTGTCATCCAGTATTCGACGGGCTTCACAATCTGACGTATAACTTTTGTATGGGCCACAGCTTGTTTCTTTTGTCTACCCTGATTATCGCACGGGCTTAAAGAGACATTTGATGACTGACGTTCTTTTGAAGTGGCAGTTAAAGTGGACCAGAAGCTATTACTGGCGTCCTGTAGTAAATTTTGTGACTTGGTGATCTGTTCTTCGGTAGGTTTTGCTGATTCCGTCTTCGAAGACTCTACGTCTAAAGGAAGCAGAGCTTCGGGTTTCTCTGTCGATTCACCCCAGTATATTTTTGATTGCTCCATCATTTGCTGGGCCTGCAACTTGGTCGCTTTTAACGTTGCAAAGAAGTCTAACTCTTCGATAGGTGTCGACACAACTCGCACTGGCTGTACGTCTGCCACTGCCGACTTCAATTCTTGAGCAAGGTTGTTTGACGCGTCTGTCCCGATAGTTTGATTTAGTAAGTTATTAGACATATTTACTGAATAGAAAACCGAGACATCCTCTTCTTTGTTCACAGACATATTCTCATCTGGCGCTAATATTTCCTTAACAGGATGAGCCGCTGTGAGTGCCCGCTTGTCAACTGCGCTGGAACACGATGAGGGTGTTACGCTTACAGTCACGCTTACATCACAGTTATCACCGATATCCTCTTGCTCGGCGTGTGTGTGCTTCGAACTAAGGCTATTACGGCGTTCTTCAATTTGCGAGTTTCCAACCTCGACAGTGGTAACCTTGTCATCACGCCCGAAAGAAAACTTCAATGGCAATCTTACGGTAACTGAATTTGACTCTTCATCCTCGTCATCATTTATGGCATCCATGTTAGATTCCTTTACCACCTCATCTATTGTAGCATTACTAATGCTTGAAGCGTTGCGCGTGATAACAGTTTTAGCGTAATCATTATTACGCTCCATTTCGCTTTCTTCTTCATAGATAACGCTGAGGTCATCCTCCACTATGTAGTCATCATTATCGTGTTCTTCTACACGTTCATCGAGCTCAAATTCTTCAGCCACATCTTCTTCCTCATCTTCAATTTCATCGAAAACATCGCTCTCGCCATCAGCAATGGTGATATCTACTTCTTCATCATCATCACCTGACTCGGCTTGTTCCATTAATTGTTGGCCCAATCCTTTATAGACTTGTATATTGGTCACAGACCTAATGGACGGTAAAGGCATGCGTATATCGTGATTTTTAGGTGTGGGATCGGTTTCCTCCTCACTACTATCATCAAACTCCGACTCTGACATGACTGTAATCTGAACAGGTGAGGCATTTTCACTAGACGAACGCGAATCAAGTTGCTTCGACTGTTCACCTACATAGTTTTTCCGAATATCCTTAGAGAGATTAGCTTGCGAGTAGCTACCACCAATCTTAGTAGTGCTTGTTAATTGTTCACGATTGTTGATTTTCGAATTTGATGCAACTTCCTCGATTGCGACTGAATGCGCGCGTTTGAATGGCTCACGTTTCTCCATTTTAGTTTTGTGTTGCAGTGTAACCTTGGAGTTCATGTCATCCGAGCTGGGTGTAATAATAATATCTGGCAATGCGCTCCTAGCACGGCCTGACTTATAGCTATAACTTTGAGCGGCCGCATAGGCATGTGAATAACTGGGGCAAGTAGTGAAATTGCTTGGCTCAGCAGTGGGCGGTACTGTCGGAGGTGGTCCGTAAGGAGGTGGTGGATAATAAGGATAATAGTAAGGAAAAGCTGGGTGCTGAGGATAAACGTTCTGGTCTTGTTCCCCTTGAATTAAATTTGGCTGCAAATAAGGATATGAGCAAGGCCAACTAAGCATGTGAGTCTGTATCTGCGGTGTCTCAGCATTCAAACTCAACTGGGTTGGTGGTGTCGGATACCAATAAGGTAATTGCGGCGCTTTATTGTTGCTAGCAGGTGGTGGTGGCGGACACCACGGATATGCATACGGATATACATATGGATAATGTGGTGGCACTGATTGAGCACGCGGGACTGGCGGACATGATTTATTGGAATTCAGAGTTGAAATGGATGTGGTGGATGGTGGTGTTTGTGTTGAAGTTTTTGGTGCACAATTATTTATGTGTTCATTTTGATTTATTTCGTTAATCTCAGAGTTAAGTTTAATTTCACTAGTATTATTTGGGTTATAGCCTTTGTTATGCATTTCGTTCAATTCAAAATATTCCAATTCCGAGTCCAGCTCGGCATTATTTTTTTGGTCTGAAGTCATTTGTTGAAATACAATTTATCGTTAAGAATATATAAAAAAGAAAAAAGTAAAAAATAAGAATACTGTGAGTATGATCGTATATAGAAAGTCGAATTTTGTGGCATTTTATAATATTGAATATATAAGTTAGTTGTACTCGTATTTTGAAAGCAATGTCATGTGCTAAGCTTGCGATCAAATGACAGATATATTTTATTCACAAGATTTAAAGCTGATCCATTGTGGAGCAGCGTTAATCATCCGAACATGCAGTTTTTATTACATTATTATGTGTTATCATTATGTGAGAAAGCGTTCCAAAATGGACTGGCTTTACTTGGATTAGCTTTTACGTGAAATTGATCTATCAAATCAAAAAACTAATATATTATGTAATCAGCGGAAGCGTGTAAAATGATATAAAAAAAAAAATAAAAAGTTATTTCCATGGACAACATCAAAAAGGTGAAATTTCTCGTAAAATTAAAAAAAAAAAGATGTACAAAAAATGTGACCCACGTGCCGAAAATCTTACACTCTACTGTGTTATGGCAATAAAGTGAATGAATTAGTTAGTAGCTGGAAGTTCAGTAGTTGAACTTGGATACTTTACAGCACAAGCTTTCAATATGCCCAATGATTTTCAAATTTTATATAATCACTTGGAAACGTCTTAAGCTGACGACAAGACGAATATGCTCGTTTGATTCGCTCGAGCAAATCAACAAAATTTGAAGTTTTATACGAACATCGGCGCCATACACGACACACATGCTCTCAAAGACGAGCGAATCACACTAGCAGCTTCGTCGTGTTTGGCCAGCTTTATATACACAAGGAAAAGGGGAGCACCGCTTTTTTAAACGCATTTGATAGAGCACTCAAAAGTGCAGTGCACAATAATGTGGATATAAGCGTATATAGAGTTAAAAACAGAGAAAAGCTGTCTAATGCAACTATAGGTGTGTGTGTGTGTGTTTGTACTGGCAGCGCTTTGGCGCTTGGGTCAATATTTACAAGACCTTAACAAGACCGTGTGCTACTATGCAACTGTGCGATTTTGTGATGTAAGTGTAGACTGATGAAAAAATTAATTTAATTAAATAGAAACGATAGAAAATGGCACTAAGTTAGACTAAAGCTGTTGTGTTTTCTAATAACTTACCAGCGTTCTCAGGCGTTGTCATGGCCTGTAGTATTTTAAATGAACGGCTTGGTATAGCGCTGCCGGTATATTTTTTTGGCTCGGGTACTTGTTGTTCACTGGGTGGCACATATTGTTGTCGCATGTCTAAGTTCAAACAGATACATTTTAATGTTTTAGATATACGAGTATTTGCGTGTCTTTTTCAAAGGGCTTACCAAAGGAAGAAGCTTGTTGGTTGTATCTATTTTGTTGTGAAGCAGAGTTACCTGTGGGTGGATTGAAGAAAAATTCAATTAAGTAATTCAGTTACTCTACTTTACAGCTGAATGTTATTAGTCTGAATCATAAAAAAAAAGAGAGCGTATTAAAAGAAACGAGCAACGCACACAAAGCGAGCTATATAATATTTGATATTCCGAAAGAGATGAGCGTAAATGACGAATTAGTAAGAGCTACTCCTTAATACAGTACAATAAAATACTCTGCCAACCTTCAACAAATAAAAAAAGGTAAACTCTGAGGACGGTGGTAGAAAACAGAGCAGATAAGTCTAGAGACTGAGTACTCTCCTTCTCGCACTTTTCTTATAAACGGTAATGTTCACGTAGATTACGCCTCATTAAGCTCACCTTGCTGCTGCCACGTTGGTAAGCACTGCAGTGGGTCCTTTCCATTGCTGTTCTGTATTTGCAAGCGTCTCATTTGCTCAATACTTGGACTATTTCTGGCTTGCTGCGCACTCATCTGTCGTGCGAATTGCGGCCTCTGCAGCTGGGCGGGTGCCTCCTGATGGTTGCTGTCAGCGGCGGCAATAAAGTTACTGCAAGTGCTGCTAGCGCCATCGCTGCCATCGTCAATGGTGTCAGTTATTTTTTGTAAAATTCTAAATGATTTCGATTGTATGGGCGGCGTACGTGGATCGCTGAAAGTATTATCATTCGATTCAATATTGATTGTTAGGACTATTAGTAAGCATGTGTATATGGCAGTAAAACCAAGTTGAGATAAACATTGCGTCATGTTAAAACAAGTGTATCTCAGTTTCGGAGTAGTTTATGTATGAACGAACAACGCGCCCTAAGGATTTGTGATGAGTTTTGGATGCATGAATTCTGTTACGAGTATATACAAAATCACACATTTTTAACACTTCAATATTGCCAGATTTCAGTACCAGTACCAATTACACTATACAGCAATTGAAAATGTATAGGTAGTGTAGCAGTGTTGGTAGTAAGTACAGTCCAAATGTGAAAACTTGCGCTTGCTTCGCTTGCACACTACCTGAGTCGATGCTTTCTGTAGCAAATTTCTGCTTCAAGCGGACACTCATGCACATACAAATTGTAGTGTCCACTAGCGTTTGTATTATCCGTTAAATATTATGGTTTTTCAAATGAAGATAAGCAAAAAGTAAAAAAAAAAATTAAAAAAACCAATTAATTAAAAAAAAAATCTTACGAAAAAGCTTGACTAAGAACGCTCTTGTAGCTGTGTGTGTGTGTGCTTGTAATGTTCGTGAATAAAGAGTTACTTACTTTTGTAACACTACAGGTGACGATGAAATTGGGCCTCGGCCACCCTCCATGGCAATGGGGATTATACGCGTATTGTTGTTCATCGTAGAATTAAGTTGCTGCACTTGCGGGCTAGGCGATGTTATGCGCTGCATGCTCGGCTCACACCAACGCTGGGGCGGCAATGATGTTTGTCTCTGCTGATTCTGTTGCTGATGTGTCGCCGCGTAATTGTTGTAACCTTGATCGACAAATTGATTAGCTGAGCGTATAATGTGACCAGCAGGTGCTTTGAGAGAAAGAGTACACGCAGAGATATACATAATGGTTTTTGGCGAGAACAGAGAGTGGCGGAGAGAGATAGTGGAACTTTGGTTGGGATCAACAGTTTAGAAAATAGGATGTGGGGAATGTAAAGGAATGCTATCGCTGACCATCGCAGAATCCTGTTATTAAAGGAGCTCATACACACACTGAGTTTAGTAGGAATGTATATTATGCATGAAATGGTTTTTCGTTTATATTTTCGCAAAGTTTGTATGGAAAAACGCCGTTAGCTACGAAGTACAATACTATTTGGTGCTGCAAGGCCTTGGTCATCCAAAATATGTTTGTGTTATACTCAGAATTTTGTTGTGCGGTGCAACTTTACAAGTAAGTATGGTTTAGCTATGCAAAGCTACTTACCTCCAAAGTTTGCTTGTGCAGCCTCATAAGTGGGTGTCTGCTCTAGGGTAATGGGTATAATGCGCTCCTGTAAGAAAGTTTAACATTATTTAATATATTAAATGGTTCCATTACCACTTTAATTCACACACCTTTGATTCACTCTGACTTGAAGCATTTACATTGCTATTGATCTGCAAGCGCAAACCGCTGACAGTGTTAGCGCCATGTGAGCCGAAATTCGCTGATGGTGGCTGCTGCTGTTTTGGTGTATATCCATTGCCCTGAGGCTGTTGCTGATTGTAGCTTGGTCGCGAAGTTAGTTGTGCTGACGACTGGTATTGTTGCTGTTGCTGCGTTTGAAGCGATTGTTGCTGTTGCTGCTGCTGAGATTGATGTGGTTGTTGCTGTTTTTGTGGTGTCGCCATTGTAGTGTTACGAAGTGCTGATGGCAACACGCTGCCATTCTCTTCAGCTCGAGCCCATGGCGCCTGCTCTTTGGCCACCGGTTGTGATCGGAGCCAACCCAACTGTTGCTGTGGCAGCTGTTGCTGTTGTTGAAGTTGTGGCTGCTGTTGCGGCAACTGTCGAAATGGCGAATCACGTGCTTGTTGTTCCGGTTGGGTCTCACTATGTGGTGGCAATGGTGCAATATAAAGGGAACCAACGTTAGTCTGAAAGGATTGGTGAAGAAACGGTTTTATTAGTGCTTTGGTTGCAAAAAAAAAGAACTCCTAGTCCACTATTAGCCTTTGTATTTATATATGAAGAGGCCTAGACAGTCTCTTTAACGACACTTTATACTTAAACTATATAACCTATTTTGACAAAAAATATTGCATCGGACAGGTTTTCAATCGCAGAAGTGAATCATATACTTTATAATAGAATTATTTTTTTTTTTTTGGGCGTAGAAACAATTAAAAGTTGTCACACAACACGTTTGCATATTGTCAGAATTGCCTTAACACATGTGGTTACTAAGTGTAGAATGGCATACCGCTGGGCGATTATTCGTTTTCTTAAATAGCTGAGATGTCTTTACTATTTTATAATATATTTATATAAAAATATTGTGTCTCCTTTACACATACTTAGGCCCACAGAAAATCTCCAACTCAAGTTCATATATCATAAAACTTCTAAAGGCCAAATTTCGCTTTGTTCATTGAAATTGAATGTTTTTCTTGTAGCCAAAACCTTTAAATTGAATTAAAATCAAAATAATGCCATGTCGATTGCTAATTCAGACATCACCAAAAATAGTTTCCGCCCAACGTAACTTCCGCATTGTTGGGAACGGCGGCGATAATCGAAAATATCAAGGAGAGCGTTTAGAAATAAGAAAAACGTTTAGTTCGGCTATGCCGAAATTAAAATACTCTACTCTATGCTCTTTGGTATCACCTCCACTGTGTTACAAACTTCATGGCGAAATTATAATGCCATACACAGCATGTGTAGGGTATAAAAATGTCATCATTTCGCACATACCGGCTTCGGTCCCTGATATTGTGGTTGTTGAGTGCTATAACTTTGGGTTTGCGCTGGTGTTGTTGTCTCGGTTGGTCCTGGGCTAAATACCTCACGAGATCGTTGCTGTGCTGGCACATTGTTGTAGTTGGGTTGAAGATGCGTTTGCTGTTGCTGCTGTAGTTGTGGGCTGGTCGATGCATTATTGCGTTGCGTACGCCAGGGCACAGTTTGTGTTTGTGGCTGTGTTGCAATTGGTGTCAGTCGTTGTTGTTGTTGTTGTTGTGATTGTTGTTGTTTAAGTTGTTCCTGTTGCTGCTGAGCGGAGCGGAAAGGACTTTCAGTGACGCGTTGTTGTTGCATTATGGGGCTGTCTGTTTGTCGTGTATACATGCTGGCGACTGGCGATTGTGAGGCCTGGTTCTGAACCACAGGAGGTGGTGTTCGCTGTTGTTGTTGTTCGTGGTCTTGTTTTTGCTGCTGTGTGTTGCAGTTTTCTGTGAAATTATGTGGTTGTTGCTGTTGTTGTGGACTGCCTGCCTGGCTTGATTGGTGGCCAACAGGCGGCGATTGTTGCATTGGTTGTGAAGTTGCCAGTTTTCGGCCAGCTGAATTGATAAAGGCACAATACAATTTTAATTGGAATTGCTTAAATGTAATAATTCTAAGCGATTTTTAGTGGGATTGCGTTTCAGTTTATTATCTGTATACGAATTTGAAAGCACCAAACCAACACCATTTAGTAAAAGCCTGAGATTTCCATGTATATTAGATTGATTACATGAAATGTGAACCAAACCTTAAAACTGTCTCATGAATAATGCCATAGTCGAGACTATTCATTTCGTTTATAGAAATATTCAGTCTTATTAGTAAACCCAAAACCATGCCACCGCAGATGAACAAGATATTAGCAGCCAAGCATAGACCACTATCAGCCAAAAGAGCTTCGCTCACCATCAACTGAATCATTGCCAACTGGCGAACTTTCTCCGCTTGCTGCGCCATTTTCCGGCATCGGACTCTTCGAACGTTCTTTGACATACTCATCCTTCCAGAATGTGTTTTTTTCCACCGGTGGTGGCACTTTACGCAAATTCGCCATTGGATTTGGCGGTATCTTAATTTCCGGTCTAAAACCGAGTGGTGGCGGTTCAAAGCGTTGTGGTGTCGGTGATTTGCGCGCCAGATTCGGTGAACCGGGTGCGCTGGTGCCACCATTAGTAGGTGGTGCTAGTGTGGATTGTGGGGGAGACGGAGGCGCTGGGGGATTGCCATTAGGAGATTTCTTACCTCCTGCACTTAAACCTGGTTGTGGAGGTGGTGGTGGTGGAGGTAACACCTGAAACGGCATACCCATTGCCGCTGCGCCCATGCCTGCTGATGCCGATGCCGTTGATCCACCACCTGGTGACATCGATTGTGTTGGTCTGTTATGTTGCGATGCGCCAGTGGCACCCTCATTCTGTGCATTACGTGCTAAACGCTTTGCCATACGTTCTGACTTAATTTGTGAGAGGTCAATACCACCTGGAGTGTAAGTAAACGGTTTCTTATCCTTGGTCATCATTGCGTTCTGTACGCAGGCGGGCGCCTCATAACCACCTCCGCTGACATTGCCACGTTGATCATACCTAAAAATAGTTCCAAATAAATATTAATATTATTTTCTTCTTATTGTTCTTTTTATTAAGTTTTGGTAAGTGATATATATTATATGTTCTGTCTATATTTGTAGCTATTGGTTTAGAATTTTTTAATTATTGTTGTGAACTTTCAATAATTAATGGTCTAACTAACACGCCCAATGAGCAGGGTAATTAAGAGAGTGCCTTCAAAGCATTTTCAGTTTAAAAACAAGAATATGTTAGCTCTTTTCTTCATGTAATACTCCTTACAGACCGCGGGGCTGAAGTCTAGACAGGACATGTGCATAGAAGGTGAAAGACGATCTCCATTCCATAGCTCCTACAGAAATTCTTTGCTTTTTGAGCCTCGCAGCGACTCTTCCCAATAGGGAATGTGATGACGCCTAACATCTGTGATAAGCTTGACGAGTCTAATACCTGTAATACCACCAAAGAAGATTATGCTTAAGATGTAAAGTCTTTGTGCCTCTCTGTCCTTTCTCACGTTAAGAGAAATACAAGAACTCAGAACGCTCATAGATTTAAATCACTGAGATTGTGTTACAAACATTATGGCAAATTAAGATACTACGAGGGGAACCCACGGCCGACACTATCAACCGCATTATAGAAAAAAATACATTAATGATAACTAATAAAGCGCAAACACAAAAAAATTATCTATTATTATTTTTATTATTATTTTTATTGTAGCTTAGAATAAATCCTAAATTACAATACTTTTATAGTCAGAGCAACGAAGGCCTTCAGGCTGGTTTTTTTAAAATGTATTTAGAGGCTTATATTTAGTTTAGAAAGGGGCCTCGGTATCACAGTGGAAAGCAAAGAGTATTAATTCATATGAATAAGTTCTCTCTGCTCTACATCATATCACGAAAAAATGTATTTCTTCTCACGCTGTGCATGAAACGAAAATGGAACAACAACATTAACAGGGCTTCACAAAATCGAGAGAACAGAAGAGAGTGGCACACAAACCTCACTATTCGCCCATTCTACTGGGCTCACAACATCAACGGGTGTGTTGGTCCCATTTTGATAAAAATTTTATTGTGTATATCTACCAATGAATACCGTTAAAAATGTTTTTATTTTTCATAATAGGTTCAGTGGAGGCTTAAGCTGGAAAGACAACAAAAAATGTGTTTGCCAATAAATAACAACGTTGAGATTTGATGACAGAGTGACTGATGAAATTAAACGACAAATGAAAAGGAAAGACTTTTATGGTTGAACATAAAAATATTGATAATGACATGGAGTTCAGCTTGCGAATACAACTGTTATAAGTATTATATCAATGATTGGCGGATGTTTGTAGAATATTTATTATATTGTCATACAAAAAAATACTGCGCTTTCGAGTTGGTTATAAAATGTCTGCCACAAGAAGCGAACAAAATAAGTTGTCACTTTGACAATTTTTCTGAGGAACAGAAAAGCTGCCTTACGACCGATTACTAGAAAGTTATTTCAACAGGTTCTGCCAGTCTCCGGTGTGGTTTTTATACAAAACAATTCATATTTACTTTTTATGTTGGGGCTGTCTGTCTGCAATTTCACGCAAGTAGATATACATAAAGAAAGAAGATGCATCGCGCCCCAAAGTGGGTCAAACAAACATAAACAGGTGTGCTTTAAGTGTCTCGTATGCCGCGTAAATTAACACAATTTTCATTTGATCCTGTCTTACTCATTTCGCTAAACACACTTTAATAGCACGCTCTTTAACACACTTTTCTGTGAAGAACTCAACTCGCCTGTCCATAACTTGCAAAGTTAACGTTGCTTCTTCTGACATTTGTCGGCGGTTAATTGTGTTATAAATGTTGGTTGTTAAAGCCGACATACAAGACACACGATCTAGCAAGCACCCACAAACTGTTTTAAATGCAAATTGGAGCGTATGTAAACCAATTATATTGGTGCTGCTGGCAATGAGACAGTGCCAACACGTCAAGTGACGTAATGTAGCTTTTGGGTTTGCGGTTTGGACCAAATGTCAAGTTGGCGAAATACGAAACACATTAGGTGGTTTTACTGAAACCTGTATTTCTTTTCAATCAATGCAAATGGCTAGAAAGTGGCCAAAAGTTATAATATTTTGAATCACTTAAAAAAAAAAAACAAGCGCCACAAAATTGACGCTTAAAATGGTACAGGAAGTTACTGAGGTGCAATAAGCTACAATTAATTGTTGCATGAAAATGAATTGAAGCGCATTGCAAGCTCCTTATAAAATATAGTGTTGTAGGAAAAATCATAGCGCTGCTACAATTGCCAATGGGAGCTGCTGTGTGTTGTGTTGCAGCTGCCCAAACGCTTTTACAAATTACGGCGTGACTTGCACCAAGCACAGGTTGACGACTCTCATAATGCAATGACATTTCCACCTTATGGTGTGGGCAAGTTTTTTCTTGTATTTATAGGAAATCAATTTTTAACATGCTCAGGCTCAGCTCAATAGCTTAGTGCCATATTAGGTTTGAGTTATTACACAAATATAAGTAAGAGAAATGCACTTAAAAACTACTACTACTACTACTACTACTACTACTTGGTATGAAGTTCGCGTTGCTTGGAAGTATTGGAAATAAAATTTTTTTTATATATTTGAATCTATTGCATGCTAATAAGAAATGCATTGATTTGTGCCTAGAACAGTGTGTTCCAGTGTACCTGTGCTACTAATGCCACAATGGCTAATGGGCAAAAAAAAAAAACCTCGTTGATAACGGGCAGCTAA
The DNA here is from genome assembly GCA_035041755.1 of Cacoxenus indagator. NCBI lineage: Eukaryota > Metazoa > Arthropoda > Insecta > Diptera > Drosophilidae > Cacoxenus > Cacoxenus indagator. The sequence continues at coordinate 91,598 of JAWNKX010000065.1, read as the reverse complement.
TCTAACTGCAATTGCGTTTTTTCCTGTCTAATGGCGGCACATTTTGAAAAACTTTCAAACGCCTTTAATTTAATAGCTGCTGATCGGCCAAAGAAATTCGTGGCAAGTAAATTATTCTCGGTGGATTTCCAAGCAAGGCTATTTAAATACTGCCTTTTGACATTTTTAATATGAATCATGCAGACTCGCTCCATTTTTCATTTGTCGCTATTTTAAAACGTTAAAAATAAATATGAATGTCGAATGCGCAGTCTGCAATGTCAAAAAATGTTGAAATCATCAACGATATGCATGTGTACTAAAAATGCCCAATGCTGACTAATTTTGAGGAATTTGTTGTTTTGGTTTTTCTGTTGGCATTTTCATATTACACAGTACTTTTCGTTGTATGTTGCTTATACTTAAGCTGTTAATACGAAGTATATCGTAATATTTGTACCTCTTATGGCCATTGCAAGTGCTTGATGAGGTTTCATGAGAGGTTCCAACCGCTGCCGCAAGTAAGCTGCCGTTTTACTCAAAGTCTCGATACACAACACAAACATGTTTGCATCACACCAAGTTCGCTGAAGCGGTTTGACAGTCTATAGCCGTGTGTGTGCTAAATGCATAGAATTTTGTTATTTTTGTGCAAATACAAAATGTTTCTGTCGTTTGTAGTGAAATGTATTCATTTGATCTGCATTTTTGGAAATGTATAAATTTTTGCCAGTTTTGTGAATTACTGCAAACGGAAAACACAAAATAGTGGCTTAACTAAAAAAAAAAGAAAAAAACATCAAATCCATATCAAGTCATCAAATTCGCTAGCAAAATTTGATTGCATATGATGTTTGGCAAGACGGTTTGTGTCGTGTGTGTGTTTTGTGCAAATTTGTTTTGACGAAAACATGTTTGTGTGGTATGATGGGCCCTTTAGGCCAACCCTATGCCTATTGTGTTACTGTAGGACCACGCGCTTAGTCAAAGAAATTACAATGTGGGAATATGAGTGTACGGGCAATGACGAAGCAAATACAGGAGACAACAGCGACGAGAGAGTCAATTGCATATATCGATGTTAAGAACAAATGGAGCAGACGACGACGACGAGAACACCGAATATGGACAATCGAAGTTGGAGCTCGGCATGCCATAAGTGTACGAATGGCACTGCGAGAAGAAGCATAGTAAAGTTACAATGTCAACGACGAGAAGCACTGTTGCTTAATATTACAATTTTAGCTGAAACTCACATACAAATAATTACACTCAAATAATTCTATACAAATAAAAAGGTCTATAATTATGTTCTTATTCATATGAAAGTTATCCTACAATTTTACACATTTCCACCATTTACTTGGCTGTAAAAAAAAAATGCAATAAACAAAGAAATAAAAATAGTAACAACTTGTCGGCATTCATGTCGCAGCGACATTTATTACATCTACGCAGTACAGACGACTTTGGTCAGTTCTTCAGTTGCAGTCCATAAGCTCATAGGCTCATGCCTACATACGAGTACACACACAACACTGATTGCCACATGTTGGGCAGCTGCATTTTTTCAGTTTCCCTTTTTTTTCTAAACCTGGTATGAAGCGTGCTTGAACGGTTTTTTTTTCTGAGTTCTTTTATATTCGTGCGCATTTTTCTTTCTACGCCCAACGTAGCCACTTTGCGCAATTTTCAAGATCAAGGCCAGCAAAAAACTTGACGCGAGACTGTGTGGAATGAGTGTTTTGTCTTGTATGATGATAATGTGTGCGATTACGAGTGTGCATGCATGTGTGTAGCTGCACACGCACATGGCATCGCTACATGATATAATAATACAAACGCAACTGGATTTATAAATAGAGAGCAGTGCCCAGTTGTCTAATGTTACCACTTAGTTGAAGAGATTATCAAAGAAAAAGATTCGTGGAGTCATAAAAGTTACGCCAACTCGTTACGAAAATAAACGAATATTCACAGAAATCTTTCTATATCCAATTACATACTGTTATATATGCATGCTCGTTTAAATGCTTAACCGAAATTCCAAAACGCTTCACTTAACTAATTTTTTTATTTGCTGAAAGAAATTCTTTTGTTATCTTTCGTTGTCAACAACAGATCTTCTTATCAAAAGATTGTTTTCAAAAATCGCTAAATAGAAACTAAACGCTTAAGTTCGTACATTTTGCGCACTTACTTTTCATGCACCGAACGCAGATTAGTTGCAACGTTATTCAGCGACGAGCTGAGGCTTTCTGGATCTGCTATTACGAAATTAAAGCTGCGATCCCTTTTCACCATATAAGGCGGCAGTGTGTCGACAAATGCATTTGCCTTGTCATTATAGGAGCCGAGTAGTTCACGATATTTTGAGTAGACAATGCTTTTTAGCTGGGGATTTTTGTTGGGAACACTAGGCCTAGGCACTGATGCGCCATTCGATGTCGCCGCACTTTGCCGCTGATGTTGTAATGTAGCAGCCATATTTGTATGTTTAAGGTTTTTCAGTAATTCAAGTTTTCAAATGTTTTTCACTGCATGTATTTATTACTTTTTTAACCGCGTTTGCACTTGATAATATATTGTGAGAACGCCTACTATCTCAATATACATAAATCGTTACCGTTAAGATTGAATGACTATTGCAAACTTAATCAAGGGATATTAAAATCAGCGTTAATCATTAAAATCGTAATCGTAAAATGTGCTCGGTTAATTGCTCTTTAAAGGCATAAAGTTTCATTTACGAGTATGGTGGCTTTATTATATAACATTGTATGTATATATATTTAACACGATATATAGGAATATACCGTGAAAATAATGTTCCTCAATATTACGTTGAGTAAACATGTATTTAAAAAAGCACCTTCATTGGCTGCTAATAGATTGCTCATTTCAGTATTACTTCATTGCTACACATAAACAAAAACAAAGCATTAAAAATAGTCTGAAGAAGTGTGATCTTGAAGCCTGTTTTATATGATGACTCAAACAAAATACGAGCGACGGACAATGCAGTCACTGACGATCGATTGCCAGTTTTTGGACAGACGCCCATAGACCCATGTTTCAGCCAATTATAATATACTATAAGCGTATAGAAATTAATATCTACGCATATATTTTTGCTAGCCTGATAATGGTTCTCAGTGTGGGGGCGTTGAGTGTTTGTTGTTTTGCGAAACAAAATTTAATGGTGATTTAATAATTTGCTTAATGCTGACGGAATAGACACTAAACAGTTTGTGGTTACTTATTTGTGATTTTAGATACTTTTTAAAGCACTCTAGATTTATTCTTTTAATTATTTGCGCTACATTTTTATACACAAAATCGTTCAAAAAACCAGCACAATCCGTTGTGCATTTAGCTTTTTAGTCATCTTCACACGCGTACGTATCTTTCTGTAGTGAGTTTTGAACGTAGCGTTGGACTGCACACAGCGACGTCTTGACGAGCAATGAATTGAGAATTGAGCTTCACAGCGCGATACTGGCTGGGATGGCTTCAACTCATATCTACAATGAAAAAAACCAAAAAAAAAAATAACAAAAAATGCTTGTCTCGAAAAGGAAAACTTGCCATTAAACCGGACATGTGCATACAATGGACCGGCCTGCTGTGGCGTTTGGAAGTCAGTCACTCATTTGTTTCGAAGATACAACATAGAGAGTTACCAGTCAATAACAATTTATCTGCCAGTTGCGTTAATTTTGACGTCAATTTTAAATAACTCTTTCTCTACCTCTTTCGTAAAAAGTAAATATATGTAAATAAAAGAGGAAGAAGAAATATAAAGTTAAAGAAAAAAAAATTGCTTGGGTTTACAGCCACCTTTGAGCATAACTGCAAGTCAGTATTTCGAATATTTGATTTGTTTTCCCGTATCTGTTACTATAATATCTTGGCGTGTGCTATTATAACATTTATCTATTTGTGTGTTTTTTATATTTTGCGATATCAACTGAATTATTGTAGAGTTATTTTGTTTTGACTTTGACTTTTAATTAAATCTTAAACAACTGTAGCGCTTGTAAAGACAATTGATTTATTGTGAACTTTTTTATTTTTCCTAGACAGATAAGATTTTGGATATCTTAGTGAGAATTTGTGCCACAGAAAGATAAGAAAGGTAAAGTTTTCGAAAATTATCTGGCTTAAGATACAATGAAATCTATCTTGGATTTCATTAAATTTTCTATTATTGTGGCTTTATCAACTTGGCGTTCCCACTAAAAATATATCTCACTAACAAGTCTTTGTCTATAGTATGAAAGAAAATTAGAGGGTGGCGTAAAAGTAATGTCATAATGTAAACGTGCCTTAATTTTTGCAAATGGCTTCAAATATCACGGGCCTTTAACATCTATGTTATAGACAGATAGAGAAGAAGTAGAGACACACCTGAAGAACGTAGCATTATTGATACTGCTTATTTGGCAAATTTGAGGATCGTATTGAAAATCATAATTAGCGACGAAGCCGGTTACCGTTTAAGTTGTTATGTAAACAAGCAAAATTAGCGTTTCTGGGGCACAGAGAATCCACATGAAATGAAAGAGTCATTGAATCAATTCAAAGTGACTGTTTGGTGTGGTGCCAATTCAAACTGTCGTCAAACAAGCACAATTATGCATCGACTCAGAAGTTGGCCAATTGAGCGATATAATTTCATCAATTTCACACCTTCAAATAAACTTTTCATGAAAACATGAATTATATGAATTACTTTTGCGCCACCTTGTGTATGTATTGCTGATGGATATCATTGTGTCAAATACTCAAAAGCCGTCGACGATCACTGCAGACATACACATGAATGTTCGAACTTTTCGGAATCGAATTGACAACTGTTCGTTTTAGTTTATGGATTGATTTAATTTATATTTTATTTTGAAAATTTGATTGAAAAATGGGCTATCTCGAACTTTTAATACTTTCTTCACGCCGAAAAAGTTTCTAAGTTTCTGGAACACTGAGAATCCACGATGTATATCAGTGGCTATATAGATCAAGTAATTCTAGGCCCCTTTCTTTAGGGTTCCGTACGTTTGAGTGAAAACCGAAATTTTTAATTGAACTACTGCAACATTTTAAATTGAACTACTTTTAAACTTAAATTATTTTAGTTACCGAAAACTAATTTCGATCAGATTAAAAAAAAAAACATGGAAAAATGTTAAACGGGAGGTCAAGGTCAATTTACACTTGTTTATCTAGATTCATATATTTGGAGATACGGTCTATATAAAAAGTTACACAAATAATATAATATATATTGGTTTTAAATGGGTTGTACAGGTCTGGCCGGTTCTGATAAACGCGCATAAAGACAAACATAAAGTCAAACCGTAAATAAAAGATTTCCGCTATTTTCTTTTTACTTATATTTTTATTTTTTTATTTTTTTTGCAAAAAATCAATACATTTGACATTAATCCCCCGCATTATTTAATTTCTGAAAAATTTTCTTTTCGTGAAAATCAAATAATAAATTGTTTACAAACACAAGTTTTTCCTATTCATAGCTGCTGCCCAGCTGCTGTATTGGCTGACCAACCGCACAACGCAAAAAGTGTTTTCTGTAAAAGCAACGAATTTGACGCTTTTTGTACTCTTCACGCTTTACATAGCATCATAACTTTGTCATGATGTTTGTAAAACATTGAAGGGAGACATCGCATAATTTATACATATTCTTGATCAGCCAGACGAGACGAGTCGGTTTAGCCATGATCGTCTATACTTCCGCCCATTTGTCTGTATTGCAACTAATCTCTCTAGAGAGCTGAAATTTGGCAAAACGTCTTCTTTTACCATATGCCATATAAATGTCGAAATCGTTCAGTTCGGTCCTCTAGCAGGAGTACGTACCCACATATCAAAAATATTTTTTTTTACATTATTTTTGTTATGTAATGGCAAATTGTGCCTTAGGTACAGTATTACTACACCGAATACCAGCCTATTAATTCAATGGGTCTACCATTCCTGTGTGCTCAAACACACGAATGCTTTCGGGGGTGCGCGAAGAGTATTACACGTTTGGCATAACCGAAGTTAAAGTTTTTTCTTGTTTACTTTCACTTCGTTTCATTTGGCAGTGCATTGATAAAAGACACACATTGCGCCAGCGTTGGCAGCAATCACAGCTGCTTTCGACTGCAAACTCGTCGCAGCCGGACTGACCTAAGATTAATAATAAATAATTATTCAGTTTCTTATGTTGGCAATTGAGCGTGCTTGATACGCGCATGTCATGCAATCAGGCAGTCAAGTTAGCCAGGCGAAATTGCACCGCAGTTCGAATGAAAATGACAAATGCAACGCTCGCGGCACGCAACGTTGCTTTGGGCCAAGGCAATTGCAGATTGCACCTGAAGAAAGTGATATCGTTATAAGTTTCTAGGCATTATTACGCTGAACAAATGTCCATCTTTCATTCACAACAAAAAAGTATAAAATATATAAAATCGTTGATCTTCCTAGTTTTTATTTTCAAATAAAACAATTAGAGCAATAAATAAAAATAAAATAACACAAGCTAGAGCAATAAATTAGCGTTAATAAGATGCCAATAAATTAATTCATACGCTACCATGAAAACTATGATGCCACGTAGGCGTGATTTAAATGTTTCAGTCGTTATATTATAAGATATTTATATATCTTTCATTTTCTTATGTGACCATTCTTTCTACAATTGTTCACTTATTGAATAGCATTATAACTTTGTTATGAAGTCTGTCACTCACTGTAGAAGATATCGGAGATCCCACAAAGTACATATGCATGTTTCATTTAGCCATATCCGACTCCTGCCAAACACTTTCAGAGTTATTGGATTTGTTGGGAGTTTAATTGTTAGTAGTATGAAAATCATTTGAAGCTATTTGAACGATACAAAATCAAATCAATTTTGGCGAAAATGGCGATGAAAAACGTATCCATTACAAAAATGCCGTGCGCATAAAGTCATGGGTTAAACCCAGTAATCCGATTGAACTAGTCACGAAGTGAAATATCGAGCGATCCAAAGTGCAAAGTTTCTGTTTTGGTGGCATTATGCGGATATGATACAGTACTTGGAAGGCATGACAAAGTTCGAAAAAAGCGGTAAAAACATACTTCAAAACGCTAATAGGGAAAGTCCCAACCTTCTATCTATATTCTCTAGATAACGCAGCTTGTCATTACCACATGTCTCAAACGATGACAGACGAGACATTCTTCCGACGCAGTCACTCGTCTAATTCTAATTGCACCAAAATTTGCGGCACAAGGCAGTCGCTAGAAAAGTGTAAATAGAGATAATAACAAAAGATATACGACTACGTTGTGTAGGGTGATTAATTGTTTCTTACAAAAATTAGCTTTTTGTTGAAAAGTATGAGTAGACCCCTCTCCATAGACACTCGTTCTTGAGCAGTTCGAACTTCATTGGCCATTGAACTTTGGTAACAATTTATTGTACAAAGTTATAAGAGAGGGTGTGTCCGAAAACCACATATATAATTGCACCATGGATTTCACACAAAAGCGAAAATTTGCAACCAAAAATTTCACGGTCATTTCAGAAATCAAAACAACTTTGATCACTCTTTCCGACAATTAAAGCCACAGCAATAATGCGCATTAAATTTAAACTCCTCAAAAAGTCATGTGAAAAATTACAAAAATCTGCGAATAAATAAATATTTCACACTTGATTTACGCAAATGAATCAACGACGACAAAAAGAGCCAAAAACATAAAAAAAAAACATTAACATCGGCTATGGCGAGCTGTAAATACTCTTGTGCTTAAGACTTAAAATTTGAAGATCCTACAATTAGTGCAAAGCCGGCATTCAAATACGTGGGTGTAAATGTTTCAGCGATGTACTTGTAGGTATTGTATTATGACTATACCTAAAACATAAATTAGAAGTTTTTTATATAAAAAGATTAAACCTAATATAAAATACTGAATTTAATATTAACTGCTGGGGCCTTTGACTTGAAGCCAATATTGTAATAAAATTAAATTTTTTATAAAGTACTAGTATAAATTTTTTAGGGAGTACTTGAAGAGTATTACAAGTGCGACAAAGCTTACGTTAAAAATTTTTTATGTAACGAGTATACTATTCACTGCGTGAAAAGTATAATAAACGCTGACATCAGGCGACATTGAAATCAAACCGTGTCGGCGCGTTAAATCTTTACTTCTGTCACCGATGCTCTAAGAAAGGTCCAATGCAGCAAATAATCGTAAAATTTCATTGTTTATGCACTTCACCTTTTTGCGGAAGTACAAACAATAAAAAATTTATTTGCCAAAGGATCGTTCTGTTAGTGACATTGAGTTGAGGATTAACGTTTATAATAAATTATGCCGAATTCGATTTAAATCCATCAATGAATTAATCAGTTTAAATCAATTAATTAAAAATATTCTAAGGTCGGTAAGTTGCGACAACAGTCGAATGCTTGTTGTTCCAACTTTACAAATGAAATATTTAACAAAATTTCAAAAAAAAAAGGAAGTATTTTTTTAGGTTTTTGTTATTATTATGTATTTATATAAAAATGGCAGTTTTGAAAAGTTTTTGGCATTTCATGATTTTCTTTCTGTTTATATGCAAAGTTACGTGGGCGCTGCAGCACTCAGCTTGTGCACACTTTCATATCACACGTGTCGAAAAATGAGATGAGCGCGTTGGCCATAAAAACCGAGGATCCGTTAAAAAACATGATTTGTTCATATAATTATATACTATAAGAAAATGAATTATTTAATTTAAATGTGTGATACAAGGTAAAAACTTTAAATTGTAACTCGTCAAAAGAAAGAATAAATTGTCCGCGTGCCCAACACTTGGGGCCGTTTGCGTCAGTAGAGACAACTGCGAACAGCATCGTTGGCATGTTTGTCGAGCACACCGCCAAGTGGGCGTATGCCGCGGCCTTCAAATTTCCAATGTCCGTATAGCCAAAGAACATAATGTTGGCAGTCTTTATAAATAAATATAATGTTAATAAATTAAAGGGTATATTACAATTTATATTTAGTATTGAAACCGAATTCGAGTTACGGGGTAAGGCGTTAGATCACTTCTTAATCGGCTAAAGACGCTAAAATATAAATATAAACTAAAATGAACACTTACCCTGAACTCATATCTGCGCTGGTGGTCAATTATTTATTCAGACGTTTGTAATTTTGTGTTTAAAAAACTTTTTTATTTGTATATACTCTCAGCGCAGAACGCACGGCGAACGCACTTTCAAATCCCGGTTCTCTGAAAATTTCTTGAATAATTTCCGACAAACAGTTTACAATAAACACAAAAGCACTGAAAATGTATAAGAATTTTAGAATTCAATAGAAAAACACAGGAAATTTGAATTTAGTTTAAGGTCAGCGCAATAATTCAGTTTTATAGCACAGAGGTTTTTCTGATATTTTACTTTTTTAATAAAAAAATGTACGATTCGTTGGAAAATCTTGCAAAGAGTTGGCGCTGTTATATAAGAAAAGGATTGGCACTGTAATTTCTGCTGTATGTAACTATATTGGTAGCAGGTTCATAATAATTAAGAATGATAATAATAATATGTACGTTCAAACGAAACGGGTTCTTCACTTCGCGTACTTAGCTCGTCTATGTCTTCACCAATGCACACGGATTTTATTTTAATTAAATTCACTCAAACTTATTGCGAAAAATGTTGTAATTTCTATTTTTAATCGCACAATTCCTGCACACTTTTCTGCGTATTTAAGACTATATACTATACTCTTGCCATATAGCTATATTATATATATACTATATGTGCTGGCGGCGCTTGATTTTCACACAAAATGTTCTTATTTTCCTGTGTGAAAATTTTGTATTCGTTTCAATTGGGAAACAACGCGTCCAACTAAGAAGCCCAAGTCGCACTGAATTCGCACATAGCTTTTCTCAAATGTTATAGCCAAAAATTTTCCGAAAATTCAATTCTTTTTCTCGGCAAAAAGAATTGACCGTGTGTTGGAAAGAGCGCGTACGGACGCTTGCTGTGTACTCGTATGTGAGATTTGGAAAAGTGTTCTTGCTATACATATATAGAGAAGACTATACTTTTAAGTCTGTGTGTATGTCTTTTGATCTAATGACAGGTGTTTAGCGGCGTAGGGTACTGTAAGACATATAAATAGATGAAGTTAGTACAATATGAGTTTGAAATAATACCGATAAAGCTAATGGAGCTGTACTATGTACGCATAGAATACATATATGTATACGCAAAATTTATTAGTGTAAAAAATAAATAAATGTCACTCAAAGCACCATTGACAACTTTCTCAATACTTGACGCATAGCATATACTATAGTGTGCCATTGTTTCTCTCACTCGCTGGCAGCATGTGTAGACTGAAAAGATTGGTCAAGTGCCAAAGGAAATGGCGTGCAAAAAGAATAAAAAAAATAATTTTGTGTGATGCTAAAACTTGTAGCACTCAGAATCTATACTAAATATCTGCATTTACTATTGAGTATATGTTGTGTATAAGTGCTCACTGAAAACCACATACAATAAATCAATCTTGTATTTAAAAAGAAAGTATAATAAGCACGCCTTACTTGCGTTTTCAAAACAAATGAATATCCACATATGTAACAGTAAAGAAGGCCGACTTAGCCGAGATTATCTCATTCAGCATAGTCGTCTTCCTATCTATCCACAATCATTATGGCAAGAATACATCATTGATCACTGACACTCTAACGGTGTGATATGCGCTACATATTTAAAGTGAGCATAACAAATGCTGAACAGGTTTAGTAAAACTACCATAAAAAAACTAGAAATCATGTGGTTACCAAATATTACCTTAAGCGTTTAAGACTTTATTCTCAATACTGGAAAAGAAAAATATAGACATAAAATAAATGTACAACTTGTTAAAATATACATTTATATTTGTTTAATTTAAAGCAAGAAAACATATTAATCTCGGTTATACCGACGTTGTAATACTCTTCACGCTCAAATAACTTAAGGACGAGTGTCTATACATGATCTAACAATATCAATCAGTATCTTAACAGTTGACAATTGATGTAAACAACTGTTGTTATGGCTTACTAAAATATTAAGATTTTTGATGCAGTTTCCAGGATCTTGAAACTTTCAGGGTTTGCAGTACTCTGTCGAAATTTCATTTGGATACTTTAGCAAACAAACAGTATAAAACCAAACTCGTGGAAGTAGCTCTACTTGAAAGTTCCTATTAGTATCCCATTATTTGCGAAAAGGGTAACCATATGTGTATATTCCTTGGAGGTGACAAAAAAATTGTTTCCTAAATTTTTGTGAATACACTGCGTGCGTATACGATTCAGAATATCTAGTGTGTACAGACCCTTATTATTTTCAAGACTTTTGTGTATGCACCTGAAATTAGGGGGGTCCACAATTTCGCTCCATAAGTGTCAGACAATAGAGGAACTAACACTCACAGCCACTTTTTGGTTGCCTCAAAAAATTATGAGCGGTAATAAGCAAAGCAGATGTTTGTCTGTCCGAGGCAAGAAAAGCTAACCGATCCTTCTCATGACACTTATTGCCTCAACGGCACAACATAGAGGAGTTTGTTGATTGTTTAAGCACAGGAGAAATAAATTCTTCCTGAATAAAAACCTGGATAAAGTGCAGACCTCTACTGTGAAGAATTGGATAGAGCAAATTAATCTTTAATTGAAAATTAACCAGTGATTGTCAACAGTAACGATGCTATTTGTGGCCGCACGAACGCTGGAAATAGTAATGAATTGAGGTTAGGGGTACTGCCACAGCCACCAAACACGCCCCATATCTCATCAAAGCATTTTCAATTATTGTGAACATTACAACGCTGAGTAAGTGATAAAATATTAGAAACTTTGCTGGTAGCCAAAATGTCAATTCCAGTTATTGAATCGATCCGGCCTTTAGAACTGTAAAATGCCGCAAAAGGTTGACATCATTGATTAAAAATAAATACTCTTTATTTGTTTGAATTTAATGTCAAAAAGCGTCATATATTACTTTCCGGTGCCCCGTAACATAGACAAAGGGAAGTTCATTGATCTTTGCTCATAAAGGCAAACTAGAACCGAAATAGATGTTTTATTTTATTTTTATTTTTTAAGCAATTATGTCAAATGAACAAAACCTCGTTTTTCATGAACATATGTCTGCACTATTCATTTGTTCAAGAAAATAAAAAAAATAATTGCGAAAAACTGAGAATAAACCATTTGGCAAAATCTTCTCTAATACAAATTCAGATTTGCTCTATTGCTAAGAAACTAGCCTTGGCCATTAAATAAAACATGTGCTATCTATGCGCCTTGGTGTGCGTCTACTTTCGCACAAATCTTTCAATTTTTTCAATTAGTTCTTAGTGAAAATCTAAATGCAAATGTATCTCGTTTTTTATATAGTCAACCGAACAATTTTTGTGCGTCAGCGGAAAATTGCATGCGTGAAAGATTTTCTCATTTATTCGCTATTCCTATTTGTATATTAGATTTATTATACATGTAATGCTTTAAACTTATCTGTTGCACAGTTGCTTTTTAAATTATCTATATTCTGAAAATTCTAAATTGGGTTTGGAAGAGATGTTTTATAAATTTCATTAAACGAAACTTTTTCGTTTATTTATCCGGCAAGCTATTCCATTCTTTTGCTAAAATACCTGCTCGCAATTCATGTTCATGTTCACAACATACAAAAGCTCGCTGCTATAAGCTTACATTGTTTGTTGTTTCCCGCAAAACGTCAACTCTGTGCGTGCGCTTTGTATTTAAGCAGTGCATACTTTTGGGATTACATATGAATGTTATATTTTATTTCAAACGAATAATTGTGGAAAATGTCTTAAACATTATCTTTACTCATTTATTTAGTACAAAATTAAAGTTCATGCATATATCACGTGTTAATCTGTTTTAGTACACCAAAAAGCATTTGATCATTTGATATTTTTATAAACCCAAGGCAGTAATGAAGTCACGCGTGTGTATACACCCGGATATTGACCTTTGCCGCAACCAATACCCCAGGAAACGATGCCCACCTGAGTGTAGCGACCACCATCTTGTATAACCATAGGTCCACCAGAATCGCCCTGTATATAGAATTATTAAGGAAGTGGTTGAATGAAATGTTTAAATGGAATATTGACTAAGGTTAAGTGATCATTGCTTACACTGCATGAATCTTTGGCCGCTTGTCCGGCGCAGATCATCGATTCGATAATGCCACCGGGCGCAGCTCGTCCGTACTTGCGTGCACACTCCGAATTAGCCCAAATGGGTATCTCAACCTTTTGGAGAATCGAGGGCTGTGGACCATTCTCACGTAAACTGCCCCAACCGGCTACGGTTGCTAACTGACCGCTATAAGAACGAGTCTGTTGCGACGCCGAGGTAGGCAAGCAAATCGGTTGTATCTCCGCCGTAAACTTTACAGGTTCATTGAGCGTGAGTATGGCGATATCATTGTGCTGTGAAATTAAAATTTGTGAAGTAAAGCGGACAAAGGCTTATGCTCGGTGAAACTTACTAAGGTGCTGAAGTCAAAGCCCTTATGACGCACTAACCGCTTAATACGACGTTCGACATGTCTCACCTCATAATCTGTGCGTATATTGTAATCGCCGAGGTGAGCGGTAAGTGCAGCAACGTCCCAGGAGGTCATTCTGTGTATTAGAATGGGAACTCAACTTTTAGATTACATTATGAAGCCATTGTTAAATTCACTCACCGTGCCACACAATGAGCCGCAGTTAAAATGTGACTCCTCGTGATTAAACTGCCGCCACAGAATTGCTTACCAGACTTGAAAAGCACCGCGATCCAGGGAAACTCATGCGGACTTGCATTCACTCCGCCCACAATGCGCTCCTGGTCTGGTGACGATCGGTTCCTAATGCCACATTGCAATGGCAGACCTTCGGGCGTAGTACTTGTGGTGTCACCACTGGAAATCGGTCTTCTTGTAGTCATCGTTGTTATTATTGTTGGTTTTCTTGTTGTCGTTGTTGGGCGGTATGCTGGATAATTGGGATAATTTGGATAACTCGGATAACTTGTGCGTCTCGTTGTTGTTGTTGTTGTTTTGGGTCGTTGTGTGGTCGTGCGCTTTGTCGCCTGAGTGGTGCTCATTGAAGTCGTTGTTGGTCTTACGCCAACCCCAGGCGGATGTGTTGGATAGTGATGACCTGGAGGATGCGTCGGTATCGGTGGTGGCCAGCGGCCCGTAGTCGGTGGATGCGTGGGAATCGGTGGTGGCCAATGTGCCGGCCCCCCGTAATGACCAAACGAAGGTGGCCACTGATACTGATATCGTGTGCTGTCCTCGTAGACAACAGGAACTACCTGCTCCGTTACCTGTGAGTCCTGTTCTTGTGGCTTTTCTGCTTCATTGCTTATATCCTGAAAGTCGGGTGAGTCTTCTTCGACGGTGCTCACGTCGTCGGTATTGTTGATGTTTTCTGGTGGCGTTTCTGTGTCCAGTGGTGGAGCTACTAGTGGTGGCGGCAACGGAAAAATGCCAAAAACATTTGCCTCTATGTCTGTACAGCAAATGCCGCTATTTCCACGTCCAAAATAATCGTAGAAACTGCATATGTCACTTGCATCCGCCTGCGCCCACCGATGTACTGCAATGTAAGATAAACCACGTGCTACACGGTAATATTGCTGACACTTGTCAATGCGAACGCAAACTCCTAAAAGGCCACGACCAGTGAAACACTGTGCGCCCTCCCAGTTAAAGTTTTGTTGAAGCATAAATAAGCCCGGATCGAGGAAAAGCTGACGATCCTTGCGTCTTTTACTGCTTCCAACGGTGGCTTCAGTCATTATCGCTGATTTCGTTGGTTTCTGCGCTGGAATACAGAAGAGAACAAATGCATAAATCTCGAACTTTAATCTGTCGCACATTCCAATGAACAAAACATTTGACCAACTTAAATGCAGCACAAAATGGCCAATCGGCTTGTACGTCATTTCGTGCTGCACCTCCTCAATGTTGAACGACAGAGATACTTTTGTATTGATTGCCGTCAATTTTATTTAAAAACATTCAAAAAAGTGGAAAAATAAATGCCCAATGACATGCAAATATATATTTGGCGTCTTAAGTGAGTCACAATCACAGCCAACAACAAACCCCGCCGGGCAGCTTAAATTGTTCGAAGCGAACTGTTTTGCTCGTGCCTTCTTACTAATCTTCTGCAATGAAAGAAAATAAATAACAAAAATTCTTTACAAATTTGTTTTCGTAGAAAATAAAAAATCCAAGCACGTCTTGAACGTATTTTTCTCATGAGCGTATGCGAGCAACACTCCCACACACACGGCACTTCACAGCCCTCCCGACAGCATTGTCATCCAATTGGTCGACTTCTTAACTGGCATTCTTTCTTTCGATATAAGGCTTTATAGTGTTTGGCATAGGTGCACTGCCGAAGCGTTTGGGCGCATTAAAATCGTTTTGCCCACGAGCTTAATATATGTTTATGGACTATTAAAATGAAATGTCAATTACTTTAACACCTCGTTTAAAACAGCCGTATGAGTATTTTTAAGAGTTCAACCGGCAGCTGTGTAAAAGCGACGCCTGAATGACACACACACATATACATCTAAAGAAATGGAACAACAATTTGCCGATCCAAAACCTTAATGACTTTCAGAATCATAATGAAATCAGTCATTTCAAACATTATGACAAGCAAATGTCAAGAGGGCTTCAACGATTTGTCTTGTTTTTGTTTCCTTCACACTTTGCTCAGTGGTATTTCGACTTTGTCATAAAGTTTGTAATAGTTTGAAGGACGCTTCAATGACTCGAGTTGATTTAGAATCTAACATTTTGTACGAAGTTTTGCTACTACTATGCTCAGTACATTTGTCGAATCATACCGGCTCCTAATAGGAGGGATACCACCCCTACCAACCTTAATCTACGGTTCAAGTGCTTATTACAACTTCATTGTTTTTGTAGTGACTTTATTCAAGATATACAAACACTGAACATATCAGGACCCTAGGAATCCTAGAGATCTTAAATCGTATATCCCTTATACGTTTCAGATAATTTTAACCCTTTTTCCAATCATTGCGATTTATTATTGCTTTCCGGTATAACCTTAGGTTTCATCCACGAATTGAGTGCTACCAAAATGTCCGTGCCCGGGGGTTTATTTTGAATCCATGTGAGTAACATGCATTCTTCTGCTGTCTTAACGAGATCTTGTCAATTGATTAAGTCAGAAACCAGACAATAAATTTGATTTAAATTCTGCACACATTGAAGCTAATGGGCCATTTAGTAAAACAATGGTCAGGGTGATGTCTAACAGACAGCACGAACCTATAAATCAAATTCAACGCGAGCCCAGAGCTACGAGTATTGAAGTGTCAACACGATTCATAAGATGTAAACGAAAAGAAATACACGCAAATAGGGCTCTTTCGAACTGAAAATATAATAAAAATGCTCAGATTGCTGTCAATGCGCACTCTAGACCAATTTTAAAAAGCGGCCGATGAATGGACAGATAGACAAGTCATAGAAGAAACTTGACATAAGCAGGGCACCGTGAATTGGGCATGACGACGATGCTGTTGCTGCTGTTGTGTCTGTTGGTGGTTCGTTGTTGTGGTTTCAGTGAGCAGAAGATGCAAAAAAGAACGCCGCGAGCGTTAAGTAGAGAACAACAGCGAAAAGGCGCAGCAATTGTCATTCAATATAGAAACCGCTTAAGATGATTGTCAATAGTCAATAGCGTTCACGGCTTAAGTGTAATGTAAAAATATTGAGTAATCCCATGCGAAACGAGTTATGCGCGATTGCGATATGAAATAGCTATGACAAGGGAACGTAAGTCCATATTGGCTATTTATACTTAGGTGCTTTGTCAACAGTACAAAAAAAAAAAAAAAATAGCGATGAGGGCAATAAACTTTGCTAAAGATTCGGCTTTTTATATGTTTTGCTTTGCAACACATAAATACGGAATATATAAATCCAATTCTCGTTGTACATATCTAAAATTAAATTACTAGGGCAGTTTTTGTGTTAAATTGAATTTGTCACTTAAAACTGCAAATTGATATTTGATTACATAAAATTAATTAAGTCATTAACTAATAGAAGAGTATAGCTATACAAGTAAGTTTGCGGACTTTTGTGTTATTGTTGTTGTTAACAAGCACCTTAAGACAAACGTATTAAAATGGAAACTTTACCATCTAGAAAAGAGCGTCGAACTGTTACCAAATTACATGATTCGCATGACATCGATTAAACTAAAATTATTAAATGGAGACAAGGCCATACACAAGTTACATAAACAAGACTCCAACACTATTATTGTGAGAGCTGCTCTAATTGCCACAATGCAGCTTTCACAATAGATCTCCCTCTTGAAGACTTCATCCACATTATTAACTGCTCTACGATCCAAAAACTAATTTATAAGAGACTTCATCTTAATTTAAATAACATAATCTTGAATTAGTGAGAGGTCATAACTACATATGCCCAACCTTGCAATACACTAGACGCTGAGAAACTAGAACTTCACAAATTCGAAATGTCCAGAAATTCGAACCTGAAAATGTAAATTCATTGAATACACTGAACGCACTAAAATTCGAACTTTTGGGTTCTAATTTGTCAGCATATTTTTATGTATTTCTTTTATATATAATTTTGTTGTTGTTGTTGTTTTATATTGTGCTTCTGTTTGTAGCTTGATGTAATATGTATTAGATGATATGGAAAAGGGGAATTACCAAAATCTGTGTTTATATGTATAGTTTTTGTATGCCTGATTATGCATTGGTTGTACTCATTAGGTCATTGCTGCTTAATAGTGACGCACACATTTTTTACCTGAATATTAGAAAGACTTGATGATGGCGTACAAGGGAATTGTTTGGCCCCAGAATATAATGTTTCAAAATCTACCATAATCTACACAGAATCGAAGAAAAAAATTGACGCTCCTTGGTTATCTGCAGTAGGTATAGAGAGAGACTACAGAACCACTCCAATTCGCTGGCATCAGTTCTAAGCCACAAACAAGTCACCGTCGGCTGACACGTCTGCACGCGAACAACGTCCTCAATTGAAAATCGTAGTACTCTTGCTAAATGTCTAAGCTCGAATATTTACGCCTTTGTTGCCTAACATTATAGTAAGTAAAGTAAAAAGTAAAACAAATAAATCAATATCAAACAAATCGTTCTTTACACATTGAGTACAACTCAACGCACAGCATGCCTCACTCGCAGTCGCTCAATGGAATTGTTCAAAAGGAGTTCGTTGACTGGCTTCGTAAACATATTCCTTGCACGTATTTGCTTCATTGTGTGACCTTCAAATAGTAAAATAGTGAAATTCGTTCATAAAACCCCGACTCGTGCAAGACATAGGCTAGTGACTTTTTTGGCTAGTGTTATCGTGAAGCAAAACACTTTAAGATTGTTAAAAACGCATTTAAACTGACAGCGAACGTGCGCGACCCACGCGTCTGCATTGCTGAAGAGACAAGATAATTTATTGGCTCTAGTTTCGATGCCTGTACACGCCTGTACAGTTAAAGCAAGCGTTTCGATACACAGAGAACGAGAAGAAGTTGTGATGAAGAGGTGGAAATAATATGAAGCAAATTTGTTTTCAGCAACTCCAAAGTTTGTATCTTAAGTCTTTTGTTTATCGTGACTCAATAAAACTAACTCAGATTAGCCGTTAATCATAGATTATAACACGCGTCTCTATCATCGCTGACTTGAAAAATTGCTATTTATTGATAAGTATGATGCTAACGATGAATGAATACGCCTTCATCGCTCGGAGGCTTGGTTCAATTTGTTTAATGGCTGTTAACACCAGAGCGCTTCAATATCTTTATACACAAATCTTTATGGTCCTGTACATGGTTTATTGTTGCTGTTGGCTATATTTTTAAACGTTAAGTGGTCGTAAACTGCATTGGATGGTTAAGAATTTACAGTGTGTTGATGTAAACATGCATTTATTTTTGTACCACATTAAGTACACGAATGTGCAGTTCAATGCACACTTTAGATGTGCAAAGATACGAAGTTCAAAGTTTTGGAAGGTAAAAAAAAAGAAGAAAATAATAAGGATGCAACCTCCGTTCACATTTATGCCTGTCTATCAATAAAGATTTAAAAAAAAACACATAAAGTGGTTGCTGTGTTTTTCTCTCTCTCTGAAAATTTCAAGTACCTTCTACAACTTCGGTATCCGCTACAGCTGAAGAATCGTCATGGTCAGTCCTATTTGTAGGTGGTGGTAGCGTCAAAACGCTTAGATCAGGTACACTTGAAATACCCGTAATATTTAGCATTGCTACATCGTGCAATTCTGTTTGTTCTGTTTTTGTTTCCGAAAATGTTGTGCTCTCATCGTGGTACGCCTGAGTTGATTTAAAATGCAGCAAAAGCGCATAAAGCAATAAAACGCGAAACTTTACAATCATGGCCTAAAGAAATGATTTCCTTTTGTAGGGACCGTTATCGTATTATTTTATTTAATGCGCTTTATTTGTAAAACAAGGGTTTATTTTTCCTCAAGTGGCAAGCAAAGAATATAAACACTATTTATTTTTTATTTTTATTTTATTTTTTATTTTGTTTTTTGTTTATGCCCACTTTTTGTACTGTTTTGCAATTAAAATGCGCGACGTGTGCCACTATAGGAATTTCGTGTAGAACAGCGAAAAAATCGGCGGGACGCGTTGAGTAGATCATATGAGCACCGAGAAAACAGGACCGCCCGCTTACGTGGTCCGCGTGTATCTGAGCCAAACTTCTGACACTTAGGTTGGTCAACAGCTCGATGAAGCACGAAAGAGCAAAGCCACTCATCGCGAGAGATACAAATTCTTACTTTCCGCATTGCGTGAGGCGCTGACGCGTAGACCGAACTGAGCTTGAGCGGTTGTCGCTGCTTCCAAACAACAACAAAAAAAAATTCAAATGACAAATGATTATTCACGCATATTTCCCCGGCTTTATGATGTTATTGATTTTTTAGAAACTTGTGATTTTTACGCTCTCCACTCACATTTTTTATCCGCCTTGAGGCAGTCTTCGAATTAGGTCCATTGCAGTCATTGCTTTTGCTTTAATTTTTCGAACAGCATTACTTTTCCAGTTTTTCGTTGTCATCGCCTTACTTCCATTTTGATAGCTTTAATCTACATAGTTGTAGTCCTTTTGTTAAGTTATCCGATTTTGTTTTTATCGCTTTAGATTCGCCGTTCTTTGGTAATCGTAGTCAGCACGTTCGCGTTACTGCGTCGACTGACTATTCACTGCTCTTCTTCCAAGCTTTGTATATGCCAGAATACCTTGCAAAACACATAAATTAGTTAACGCTGCTGCTGTTGATATACGCTATTTGTAGCTGACGGTACACTGTGAAAAATAATACGAAAATTATTTTATTAATTTCTTTCTTTTCTCTCAGTACTGTACATACTCGCATATACATTTAGATTGTT
This sequence comes from Cacoxenus indagator, assembly GCA_035041755.1. Taxonomy (NCBI): domain Eukaryota; kingdom Metazoa; phylum Arthropoda; class Insecta; order Diptera; family Drosophilidae; genus Cacoxenus; species Cacoxenus indagator. The sequence goes on along the minus strand of JAWNKX010000065.1, from coordinate 71,045 downwards.
TATAGAAGCTCTGAACTTCTATGTTTTATTTACTATTTTTTCTTCTTTTTTTTTTTGTGTGTGTACTCACTCCCAATAAAATAACCTTTTGTGTAATTCAAAGCTTATTATTCGATACGTCTTTAAAGCCTATTTCCATTGCAATACTTCAATGTGATGCAGTCGCAATGCTTATATGTATTTTTCTCCATCCTTTTGCTTTTTCAATGCCCAGCAGAATTAAATTCAATTCCATGTTCCAGCCTCTGCGTGTCTGGCAAGAAGTTTGTTTACATAACTCCGTTACTGCACAGCATGGCCCTGCGGAGGACAGTCACAGGAAATACCAGAATGAAAACAACCGACGACATTCAACGCCGCAATGACTTCTTCGATCAATAATATACATATACTCGTATAGTATATTATTAGAAGGAGCTCGTGATATGTCTAAGCTTAGAAGTGTGAAACGTAGAATTGCACTAAGAAAATATGTGTTTATTCGGTTAACGTAATGAAATTGCTAAAAGATACAGACAATGAAGCTAATCACAGGTGGCTTAAAATTACCGACGTCTTTGACCAAATTCCATTAATCAAACATATTTTGAAAAGCTGTCAGGTCTCTTTGAGTTTCAGGAGCGACAAAGCAATCCACTTTTGGGACTTTTTTGCACTATACATTATTTCTTGCCGATTCCTTTTTTTTATTTAATTCGTAATGTCACGGGTATGGTGGACCGTATGTATGTCGCCAAAACTCGTATCTTCATACTATTTGTTTTTTTTCCAGTAATTATATATGTGTAAGTGTATGGGCAGAATTTCTTTAATGTATTTTTGATTGATTATTAAGCGTTAATATTATTATTGACTACACAAAGAGTTCAAAAGCTGTTTAAATTTCACCTACGTGTTCGTATGGGCTACCCTTCCTAGTCGCATCAGACAAATGTAACGCGTATGTTTTCATCATGCATGCAAAATATCATCTCTCTAAAAACAGATGGATAGATAGACATGGCAAAGGCAACTCATACGGTGTTTCCTTCTCTGTAATTTAAACCTTACAATAAAGTTTTGCATAATACTCTTCACTATATCAAGAATATGAAAACCCGCAATCTCAATACTGAAAACGTTATACGCCAGCACATGCAACTACAACAAGAACATGACCATATATTTTACAATGTTCATGTAGTTAATCATGACCATAAAATAACAATTGAATTCAATCTATCATCCGTGTGTCTCATCCGGCACAAAGAGTGTGTATCTTTAAAGAAAAGCGAAAATGTTTAGCAAAGAGCATGTCTACTTATTAAGTATTATATAATTTGTATGAGGTCGATAGAGTGGTAAAGCAACTCTTAAAATGATTGTTCTCGTATCTTCAACTTGAATGATTATTTTAATCACATACGAACAAACACGACCCTTCCTTCATTGCAACATACATACAAAAGTTGGCCAAAAAATACAGGCCGTTCAATACTTAGCAGAATGATGTTACTTCACATTGATCTACAGCCACTTTAGTTAATTCTGTTATTAACATACTGTTAAGGAATTTGTCGTTGGTTGCGTTATTTTGGAAAAGAATAATATTTTTACAACATTATGTTATTGAATGTTCTTTAAAATGCAAAATAAAGTTTCGTGTTATCTTACACAAAATTTATTGAACTTTAAGCTTCAGCACCTTCAATGAAAAATCCCTTAATAGCTATACATACGCTTTGACAAGCACCGCTATCGTTTGCTCATCATCTGGAAAGCACCAATATTAATAGGCGGAATTGTGTTATAATAAATAAAACTTTAATAAACTTTTTGTAATTGTGTGCAAAATATTTGGAAGTAGCACTTCTAAAAATACAAAGTACAAATATAAATCTACAACTAATTATACTGTTAAATACATGCGCGTAACTTGTTTCTTTTTGCAAATTGTTTTCGTGTTAAAAGAAACATCAAAAAATCAATTACAAACAAAAAAAGAACTATTGCACCAAAAATTTCTCTATAGGAACCGGAGCGAAGAAGTTATTTATGTGCTCTATTAGAATGGGTGCCCATTGTTCACGTGTTGCGGGTATGCCGACTCGTGTGATTTCGGGAAGATTCTCGTTAACGAGGTTGAGTATCATGGCATCTGTGAAATAATATATGAACGATGTCCTTTTATTACTGTAATTTGTTTTTCGAGAAGGTATACTCACTTAGGTTACGATCTGAGAAGATTCCATTTGCAATGATACTTGCATCACCGATGCTCACATTCGCATTTAGACGGTGCAGGCGCACTCGCTTGCCACCATTTTCATTTTCCTCAATTGCTCCATCCGTCAGTATTGTAGCCTTAATATTATCTAGGTTTTGGATGAAACAGGTCTTAGTGGAAATAACATTCAGTGAAGTTAGTATAACCCACCAATTGTAATATTAAAAGGACCCTTGGGCACCAAGCGCAAACCACCAAATTTAACATCTGCTTTGAATTCTCCATCAGCCCTCAATTGTGGCAATTCGGCGCCCAATTTTATAATAAAGCCACCACTCTCCGTAAAGTTCGAATTAACGCTGTTCAGCTTAAGTGCACTAATGCCATATATGTTCATGTTCTTAATGAGTAGACCGCCTTGAATACCATCGTTTGCATAGCGGAAAATTCCACGTTTATAAAAGTACGGGTCTATGGAGATCATGTTATACTGGGGCAGACCGGTATTCTGATAAAAGGAAAATAAATTTGTTACGGCGTATTTTTTACGTATTATTCAACATTACAAACCTTTAAAAGTGGTGCGATAGATTGTATGAGACCCAAAATGCACTCATTCAGATCGATTGCACTCAGTCTGCATGGCCTGATGAGCAAATCAGTTTGTGGAGAACCTAGCAAATTAAATAGGAAATTTCAGTACAAAAATTAATGCATTATGTTACAATATTATTTCCGATTTTTAAATTAAAATCTTTTTTACTCTCATATATTCACAAATTAATTTCACAGTGAAGTTAAGTCAATATTATTTTATTCGGTAGTTCCAAAACAGAAATAGATATGTTCTTGTTTTCTTATCCTTTTTTTTTCTCTCTGCAAGTAGTGGCACCTGCTTGTCGTCACGCCATACAAATTTGTGGCACCACTGCCGCCTACAACATCAGAAGAGTGCACGCATGGAGCAAGGCTCTCAGAAGATTCACAGGCGCCCCTTAGTACGATCGCAACACCACGCTGCGCAGGTACCTCTTCGTACTAAGGGTTATGGAAGCGATTAATTCTCACAGCAGTCGCTATCACTCAAGAATTTTGACGCACCCAAATTCTCTGTCGTCCTCCCTCACCCATATCACCTGACTGACTATACTGAAAGAGCTACATCCTCATGATCTCTAGCTAAGAAGGAATCAATAGCCTTCTCAGCCATTGCCTTAACGGCGCATCATAGTCATCACCTTAGTCTAAGTCAAATTTGTTTTATTATTCCTTTATTACTCCACCAGGGAGCATAGGGCCTCCCACAAGTCTCATCAATCGAGATTGTGGTGGTTTCACTAATCAAGACTGCCAGTCTATTTACCATGATAGATGGTTTTTGGGGCAGAGCAGGTGAGCAGCCTGCTGCTGCCGTGTACAGCCAATGTGGCGCCATCTGTGGTTTGGTGGACAAGGCCTCTCCTTTCTATTATTTTTAATGGTCACCCTGACTCTGCAGTATGACCAAATGTTTTTCGTTAGACCATATTGTCAAGTTGTGGTGCCATTGGCACTAGGCGGCGTCCGCCAACAAGTGGTGTTTTATTAATTTAATTAATTATTATTATGTAATTAAATCGTTTATTAATTAAATAGAAAGGGGGAAAAGTTAGGGAAAAATGAGAAAGGAAAGGTTGGAGATAGTGCAAGGACCATGCCCGAAGTGGGAGTCGAATTCACGACTTCTGGCTGGTAGTCTAACGCACTAACCTCTAGGCTACCGAGATAGAAGTCTAATTTTTGAAACGTTATTATTTATAATCCGACAAATAGGTTATGCAGATGTTTAATTATGAAACAAAAATGTGTCGTCTTAATATCGAGGCAAAAACATATAAGCTAATAGCATTTAATCGTGCATCTAACGCAAGGGTTGTATTTGTACATCATTACGCCTTGTAGCCTTCTATCACGTTTACGTTGTCTTTCTCTGGAAGTGCGGCGCTTGCACTTATATGAATATCCATTTGCAAAGAAAAGTTGAAGTTAATCACTGGATCCGCTATTCTAGGCTCAGAGTCTGGTCGTAAACGAAATAAAGGAGCGAATGTAATATTATTCATATCCGAATATTCAGCGAGAGAATCATGGCCCCGCTTGGTGAACTTCTTGTGCTCATTATTGAGAAGCATGTCTTCATGTCAATTAATTTTAATTTCAGAATTTTTGGAATTAAAAATCAAGTTACTTTGAAAGTTTTTCAACTAAGAAGCAGTTTTGACCGTATTCGAGCACAGATGCAACTATTTCGAATCCTAAGCAGGACCCAGTATTTATACCATTGACAGTCGTATATTTGGTAATTAAAGCGATTGGATTTACAATAGCGTTTCCCAGAAAATTAATCATTTTGGAAATTTTTATGGCGGGGCAATAAAAATGTTAAGTCCATGCTAACAACTTTCGAACTTTTTGCAAATGTTGGTCAAGTCTGCAATCGAGTAGGGATGCAACTATTTCAAGCCCTCATCAGAAATTAGATTAAGGTAGAAATTATATAAGGGATTATTTGTTTTACACATTTTTATGGGGGGCAATAAAAATTTGAAGTTCTTGCTAATTACCTCAAATATAAATAATTGACTTTATGTGGGCTGTGACAAGAGCTTATAGATTTTTTATTTTCGATTTTCAATAGATTTATTGCAGTGAGAAGCTGCTGCTTGCAAAGCATGATGCTTAAGTGAATGGTGGCTGTATGGGAGGTCTTAAATAATTGTGCAACACCATCATCAAAGGCGAGCCAAGAGTGCAAAGCAACATGACTCATTAAATTCACAAGTACGCCGCATGGTAAGCCAAGCAAAGACAACATACATAATTAGCCTTAGAGTTTAGCAATGAATTCAACACATGCATTTTATCACCCTAGTAAGATGATATAAGGTCAGCCAACACGTAGTTGATTGTAACAATAATTATGACTGACCTAAGTAAAGACTATATTTTTTTATAAACCTTTGGAAATATAAGCAATTAAACGCTTGGGTAACTTGCCGAAACTTCAAAATCCATGACACTAAGTTCAATGTCAAAGTAGACGTACACAGTGGCAGAATGGGTGTTTCGTAAATAACAACAAAATTCCAGATTTTTGCCCATTTAAGCACTTTTATTTGTTTCTTATTTTCAACAATGAAGTATGAAAAAAGTTTTCGTTTTTTAGTGTAAGTCATTCAGAAACATACAGTCATGGGACGAATCGCAATAATACAATGTGTACTACTTAGCAAGTTCGTCTCTTAAGTCTTTTGATGTGATTGAGTTATACGAAATTTACTCATGCAGAACGATAACGTGAACTTTGAAACATATAAATGGATGCCAATAAATTTACGCAATTGCCGCAACATGAGAGTACAACTGAGTCACACAACATGATATGTGAATTGTCTACGTAAATATTAAGGCGCTTCTTTCGTGCAGCTTCTTTTGAAATTGATGTAGGTCAATTTTATATGTAAATACGCGCTAAGACGTTGCCCCATTTTGCTTTTGTCACTTGCGATTTCAAGCCCACTTCATTTCATTTGCTGTTCATACTTTTTAAAGTTTTTCGTAATTTTGCACTTACTGAAAATATCAACAGAAATCAAAAAACCAAAAGTGCAAAAAAAAATTAGCCACAGGCGAATAAATTATTTTGAATGCGTTTGCCAACATTTTGGCTGTTGTTGAACGGCTAGGCGCGTTTTGTTTAAGTAATTCTCATGCGTGTACGTCAGTATGTGATTTTGTTTGTTCTCTTTAATCGCTGATTAATTTTTTTATATAAACCGAAAATATTTTTTGCACCTATTTTCACAATAATGAAGTAAACATTCACAAAGGGTACCAGTTATACTTGGAGAGTGCATGTTCTACGGCGCGATTTTTTTGTTTGTTTAGAATTGGCGCAGAAAGGTAACGGTCACTTTAACAGTTTATTTTTAAAAGTAAAGTTGCTTTAAATCAATATATAAATAACATCATTCTGCTAAGTACTCAATGCACTATTATTAGTATTTGTATTTGTTTATTATATGCATATTGTAATATTTAAAAAAGGAGTTATAGAGATCTTTATAGTCGAAATAGATCTTCTTTACAGTTACTATGATTTCCGTTATTAGATTTTTATATCTCTTTTAGGCCCAAACCTTCCTTATCACTCAGGATATTTTTCTTATTTAATTTATTTTTTTCCTTTTTATTTTTTTATCCATGAAACTTATTTACATACAGATTACAAAGAAATTCGTAGTAAAACGATCGTTTTTTACTTCTAAGCCGAATATAAAGAAGAGGGCAGGGTGGGTCTAAGCACCGTCACTCAGATTTTTAGTGCGACACTGCTGCTTGCAAAAATTATTACCTTTTAAGATATTAATAAGCCTCTTACTATTTAAAATATTTGTGTTGTCTGTTTCTTTGCAGTACAATCCGGTCCACTTTTGCTTTGGCTAAATTTCGTGAGAGTACTGTGCACTACATAAATATACACACCAAACACCATTTACTTTAGGGAAAAAAATTCCGCACAGTTTGAATAGCACTGCACTGCTTTATAGCCGCTTACAGTTTGAGTTTCGTAAAGTGTCACTTCTATTTGTGTTTTTTCGCGCTTAACTCATGTTTTCACTTTTACAAACCGCTAAAATAAGCACACATACAAAACAAAATAATTAATAAAATATGTGTCAAGTTCAGGCGTCTACACATTAAAACATACATACCTAAAATCGTTGAGAGCGAAAATATTTTTGTTGTCTTCTTTTCACTTTTTTCATAACACATATTAATTTTTATGTGTCATATGTGTCAAAAAGACGTAAAAAATTCGTTAGCATAAAATTGTTAATTTTTGTTTGGATTGTTGTTGGTCTGCAACGCTCAATTTGTGTTTGATTGCAAGGAACCGGGTGCTTTAAAGTTTAAAGAATTCGGCTGCTCTTGCAGCTTGTTACAAATATACCTTTTCAATTGAATGTGTACCAATATGAATTAAATAATCAATTTATACTTTGATAAGCTGTGCTATTTGAAGACATTAGTAATTAACAAGACTGTATGCATTATATATTATTACACTGTCCATATAAACATAGGAACTGGCTCACAAACTCGTTTCGCATTGCACTAAATTTTTGCCAAGCGCAACTCTCGCTTTCAACTGAACTAACAATACACATACAAAATTTGATTATCAAGTTCTCGTTAGTTGTTATGTAATTGAAATTGTAGAAATTGTACCGTTACATATACACATTTAACTCACTTGCACTAAATTCCTCGCTGTCTAAGTCGATATTAGAGCCGAGCGTTGCTGGAACGAAGTCGACTTCAACTGCTGTCGTCACTGTATCAGTTGATGTTGCTTTTTCTTGTTGCTGTTCGTTGAATTTTACTGAACGCCATTGCTCCTGATTTTGTTGCTGCTCGCCACCGGGCAGTGTTGCCGACTCGATTGCACTTCCGAGTAGGATAGCGATTGTTGCGAAAGCAAACAATAAATGCTGCATATTTGATTTGCTTTTTAGATGTTGTTTTATTATATTTGTAAATATTTGTATAATTGTTTGTCACTTTTCGAAGTTGAAACGATTTAAAGTAACTCTTTGTTGTTTTTCTCGATTCTCGATCTATCTTTTTATAAATTTTATTATTGTATTTGTGCAATTTTGAAATCAGCTGCACTTTTCTAAAGTTTCGTATTTGACCACTTTTGCTTATTTTCCTTCTTTGCCTTCTTTGCTTTATATCTGGCTTAACTGCAAAAATATGAGCAATTATTGCTGCAATACAACAACAAAAGCCAACAAAAACAGCTAAAGTAAGTGCACCGCGAAAAATTACCTAACGCTAAAGGAAACTAACTTGTTTCTTTGTTAAAATAGGTTTTCAGCCTCTCTTTATACGTTGCTGTCAACGTTCGGCTTGCAAATCTTGCACTGAGCTTCAGCACGGTTTATTTATAGTTTTTTTGGCGCAGCACAAGAAACCGAAAATTCCAATGAACGAAATTTTGTTCATAAAAGACGCTCTCGCTAAAGACCGACCGTTCGTCGATTGAGTTGAGCTTTTTGGTGGTTTAGACAAAATAAAGCTTTTGGTTTTATGCGCCGGAGTCGACTAGTCTTTTAACTGTTTAGTGGCAATTTGTAAAATGAAAAACCAAATTCTATTGTAACAAGAAATATGGAAAGAAGGAAGCAAAAAGTGCAACGGAGACCAGTTTCAATAGCATGAGGAAGAACACGCCCAAAATTTAATACTTGCGTGCAATCGGGCAATTTCAAATGCACACCAATCAGTCAATTTGTCAGTCAGTCAATCATGCTATGCTATGCTCCTGTCAGCAACTGCGAATATAATAAGCGGAAACATTAAATGACAGTTTAGCTTGAGCAGCACAGTTTGGCAGTCACAAAGCTTGATGACTTCATTAAAATCTGCACAGCGAACTTATACAGAAACTTCGAACTTCTCCAACTGTTCTCTCAACACAGCCGCTTTTGCCATATAATGATGTTTTGTTTGTTGCTTACGTTACGTACAACAACATTTTAATGTTTTCAGACGATTGTCACTTTTCAAGGTTACTTACGGTACGTGATTGCCATAGGGAAGCGCTACCACGCTTGACAGAGCCATAAATCTATAAATTGTACATACATTATAGCTTATTAACTTTATATAGGTAGCTTTTATTTGATGACTGTTAACAAATAAATAAATTTAAAACATAAAAATAAACACATCATCTCGCCACACATTTGAGCAAAGCTGGTCATAAAAACGAATAACTACAACTTTACGCCAAATCCATCTGAAAAGCCAAACATTTTTCCATTGAATTCGGAATTTCTAACAAATGAGAATAGAGGCGGTGTACAGTGAAAGGCTGCTCACTTCACACGTTCGAAGCTCTAGGTTCGAGTACCGGCGTTTCGATTTCTTAACATAAAAGTATGATTAATTTTAATAAAGAATCGAAGGCCTGACTTGCAAGTACTCTATCAATAAAACTTAACGCCTATAATTGTAAATCAGAAAAAATTACACCTGCTACGTGTTGTAGTATAAGCTTCGCTTATCAATAAACTTTATTGTAATGCTATTTTAGTATGCGCCCAGCGTCAGAAAATAATATCAGAATTACAACGCAACATGAGTTAAATTTCAATTATTTTAAGCCTTCAAATTTTTGTATTTCGCTAGTAGACCAAGTTCAGCTATATTTGAAGTCACACAAAAATATGTAACATATATAATATTAAATATTGTGTGTGACCCTAGCTTTGACTACCGCAATAAGCCAATTTAACACAGCTCTGTTGAACAGTAATAAAGAGGTTGCTACTGAGAAACAAAGCAGTGCAAGTCAAATGGTAAGAGGTGAAACAACGACGTGTATGCTATTATCTATTTTGACCCTATATAATAAATATCTAACACACACAATACCAATAGCTCATTATTTTTAATATTAATTATATTTGTAAATTAATTTTAATTGAATGACTAGTTCTACAGCAAGTTGTAACTTGTGAAGTTGATGTAGGCAGAAACAGACGCGAGTTAAAGCTAAGTTTCAACCGAGTTTTAAAGCACGATGTAATAATAATGACTCTCAAACTGTAATGGCAAAAAAGAAAATCTGCGCTTGAGCTACAAAACAAGTCAATGTTTGCTCTGTTTAAATAAAAAAGCATTTAGTGTGCCGTTTTCAAGGTTCAAGTTACCGCGACCGATTATGAGCTCAATTCGTTAATAAAATATAAGTAAAGTTACGCACCACTCAATTAGCTTAACTAGGGCAATACTTACTCTATTCAATGTCAAATAATTGTGTTACTATAGAAAAGACTCAAGTGAAAAACTTGTTTTCACTTTTATTAGAAACTGCATATAAATAATGTAGCTAGTGGTTTGTCAGACCAGTTCTCGTTGCAAGTAGTATTTGTAATTTATTTAATAATGACTTGACTAATCGCTAAGTAATTATTTCTTTTAATACAAATGGCACGTTTGTGTATGAAAAACAACACAGGTAAACAGAAAAGTTACAGCAAATTAAATTACAAAAAAAAAGTTTTAAAAAAAACTGACCTGTCACAAGCTTTAGCAGTTTAAACCCAATGCCAGACTCTTATTCATTCTTATGATGAATTATCATGGCCAAATAAATTGATCTCAATGAAAATTGTATACTATTAAAACGCTGCACAATTATACTTTGGACTTAAAACGCCGATTTCAAAATAAAAAAAAAAAATTATATTGTCTATTTTTATTTTGTAAAGTCGTCACTATTCTATTCGGCAATAAAAGTATCAATAGGCACAGCTCTTAAAGCTTCATTGACCACTTTGAGCACAACAGGTTGCCAATACTGACGGGTCTCGGGTAGCATTATACTGTAGACGTCCCGCCAATACTCGTTGGCAACATTCAGCACGATTTCATCTAAAAGAACGACAAAGTCAAAAAAGAAAAGAATTTTATAAATAACAAAAGTCCCAAAATTGGACAATTACCCAATGAAGGATCTGGAAATATGCCATTCGCTTTAATCTTTAGATCGCCAATCTTCGGGTCGGCCTCAAACGTAGAAAGGCGTATGAAACGATGGCCATCCTTTTCGTAGACATCACCCTCAGCACGTGTTGTTATATCAACGTCCACTAAAATATTATTATATTTAAACAATAATTCGAGTAAGCAATCATCCATATAAAAACTCACACAAAGTCACATTGAACTCGCCCTTCGGTTTCACATGCACCGTATTGAACATCATATCGGCTTTATATTCTCCAGTAATAAACATTTTTGGCATATAGGATGTTGTGCGCATTTTCATTTTGTCCTTGGCAAACTTCATTTCCACCGATTTGAATTCATAGCCCGAGAAACCATGTATCTCGATTCTCTTTGCCGTAATACGCCCACTTACAGGACCATTCGTGTATTGGAATGTGGTTCGATTCATTACAAAAGGCTCATAAGGCGCCAAATTCAATTCGGGATCACCATTGCGAAGAAGTGGCCACATTAAGTTCATCGTGCGTTTAATGCATTCACCAAGATTTTCATCATTTTGATTACACTTTGGAATATCCTGCCCTGTTATGTAAAGGAAAGTAGGCTTTGTCACAAAATTTGTAGCTTTTTGATGGATAATTACTCGAATTCTAACCTGAAAAATACTTAGGGGCAGTGGCTTTGTCAGAGGCTGCACTGCTGTCAGCTTCGGCGAGCGGCAGAGCCTGTGCGGATATAACGAGTAAAACCAAATGAGCTAGCAAGAACATTTCAGGACTATTTTGTCAAACTGATGTCACACACAAAAAAAAAAAAAAAAAATCCTTTTAATATGTAGACAGCTTTTTGCTCTTTCAACCGCTCCTATTTCACACGCGACACTGTAACTTAGATTGCACTTTGCTCCACCAATAGCAGCCAATAACTGAGACACTTATTGGGGTCGCTTTGGAATATATGTGCGCCGAGAATTAGTGCATGCTGCTACAATTGCGCAATTCAGTTTATATGCCATCGAAAGTAATCATAATCACAGTTACTAGAAAAGTTGTATGCACGTAAGCTATTTGTTGTGTATTGTCTCCATGCTATAGATACAAGTACTTGGAACCGCTTGTTTGATATCTCCTCGCCACTACGTAGAAAACCGGATTTAATTTCATTTAAAAAAACAAATAAAAAAATAAGATTCAATTAAGCTCAGTGCATTTAAAATGCTGACAAATGCTTAGAAAGCAATTAAGGGAAAATATCAATTAATAAAGAAGAATAATTGTAATAATGATCTTTATTTAAACAGTATAGAACTACTACCAACAAATTTGTGGAAAATTTGAAAAAAAAAGCTTAGTTTTAAGACGAGCATATTCGTAATTATCTTCTTAGGTCTGAGTCAGCAGTAAATCAAAGGGTAGGGCATCAAAGAATTCATTCGCTGTTTTGATCATTAGCGGTTTCCAGGTGCTTAGCGTTTGTGGTAGCATGGATTTGAATATTTCACGCCAGTACTGATTTACGAAGTCCAGTATAACGTTATCTAAGCAAGAACAAATGCATAAGTAATTGTGTTGAATTTAGAGATAAACTAACTCTTGACACTTACTTAACTCTGGCTCCGGGGCCAGACCGCTAGCATAAACGTACATATCACCAATTGTTGGCTCACTGTCGAAGGTAGTCAAACGGAAATACTTGTGGCCGTCACGCTCGTATAACTCTCCCATCGGCTTCGCTTTCAATGCGATGTTGGCTAAAGAATTGAACAAACAAAATAAATGCGCTGCGGTAAACAAAATTGTTTTCTATTTTTATTCTTTACGCACACATGGAGACATTGAAGTGACCCTTCGGCTGTAGCTTCATATCGTTTAGTTTGATGTTGGCCTTGTAGTCGCCCTCGGCGAAGATTCGCGGCAAATGCAGCATTACATCCATGCGCAGTTTACCATCCTTCTGGCGAAAGTCAACCTTATTGACGACGGCCCCACTCAAACCGTGTACATTTACTTTACGTACAGCGATGCGACCCTGCAGAATGCCCTGCGTGTACGAAGCCGAGCCTTTCTCCAAGAAGAATGGATCCAGTGGCGGGATGTTCAGTTCTTTAATTCCATACTTGACCCGTGGCATCATTTGCTGGAAGGCTTGCTTTATGCAATCATTGACATTAAGATCATTTTGACTGCAAGTCGGTATATCGGAGGCTACGTGTAAGTTTAAGAAGTAGAAGGGCAATTTGAGAAATAATTAGTACACCTTGACATACACACATTTCCAACACCAAATGTGATTACTTCAATGAAATATTTCGCTTTATAGTGCACTATTTAATTAATTGATGACTGTTTGAATATGTTAGTTTAGAACAATTAGCTGCAATTCTGTTTCAATGAAATTTCGATTCTAACGATACAACTTATGCAGTAAATTCTAAGCAAAGCGAATATCATACTTTATTAATTTTTTATTAATTTTTTTTTTTTGTATATTTTAAAACCACATAATTTTGTTACATGCACCTACTCATTGAGGCGTACCGTTCTCTTATATCTTAATACTCCAAAATCATAACTAATCTGAACTAAGTTCGATACCTCGTACTGTCTCTGCTGATGCTAACAAAAAGTGCTCGATTGGGTACTCCATAAGGACAATAAATCGCGATATGATATTGTAATATAGGAGACCATTGCTGCGTTGTACATCTGGTTGATTCTCTCAAGTCATTACAAAACATAACCTTGGTTATTGCAGAACACTAGAGTAGTATTAGCATCGTTAGCTCATGATACCAACCGCTTGGGACCAAATAAAATTCTTCATCTACAAATATAAAAAGAAGCTGTTGAACCCCTCAATGCCCTGGACAACAACAAAACAAGTCGCCATTGGTTGAGACGTATTCATTTGAACGATAGTAGATTTTTTCTTAGATGTTAAGTTTGGTTGATTAACATTATTAAGTAATTCTTTTTTTGAATTCGCTATCTGTCAGAGTTTTGACCGTAGCAATTAATATACACAAAAAAAATTATAATATTGTAAAATGATTTATAGAGCGAAGTTATAAATGCATAAGTGCATGAAAATGACGAAAATGGTCACTTTAAAAATCATCAGAAGTCATCTTCTTCTCAATAGCATAGTGAGGTGAAGCGTATGTTTGTAATGCCGAATGCGCGAGTTCGAATTCGTAGTCGGGCTTTTTTCCAATTAGACATCATTTGTCGTTTATTTTTTATATCCGACAAATGTTTTATGCAGTTTACTGCGTTTAATGTTATAATTTAATTTAAAAAAAAAAAAAAAAAAAAAATTTTTTATAGTCAAATGTTTTATAATTTTCGAAAGTTCTTGAAATTTTTCTAATAAGATCCAATCACAAGCATATATTTCCCATTTAAGCTACCACTAGTAAGTGCCCCGAGATTGCTCGGGGGTTGTACATAGCAAATATGTGAATATTTCTTTAGTTGCGCTGAGCGATTTTTGGTAGAGCAAAAAATTACTATTTCGCCTTACGAACATGCTTTTTATTGCTTATTTATTTTTAGCTTTCCTTTTTCGTGTTTTGTAGTTGCCTTTATATAATATGCCAAATACGCACTGGTTATTTCTTTTAAAAATTATTCGCGACCTATCACCTATCATGTTCAAAACAATCCTATTTCGCATTAGGATCCAATCCATGCACATTCCCCAAATTTCATTGCAATCGGTTGTGTGATTACCGAAATTGACTCTGTCGAACATCGTGACACGTAATTTATATATATATAGATTATGACTAAATTATGAATGAAATTGTGTAATCGAGCATTCATTCACAATAAGCGAAAAGCAGCGAAATATTAGCGCACAGTGCCATTGAAACTGTTAGAGAATTTAGTTGGCATACAGTGCCTCTGAAACTGCACAAGTTCGTTGCTTCATTTTTATTAACGAATTACAATAAAGTGGATAGCATGAAAACTTTCTTTATGATAATAAACATATATGGCTTCGGACTGGCAAACAGACGGACAGATAGACGAACATCCATATTTTTATTTCTAGATTTTATTTTTTTATTTATTTTATTTATTTATTTTTTTATTTTATTTATTTTTTTTGGAAAAATATCGTTGAAATCACAAAATACTAATATTCCCATAATTTGTTAATTCTCAATTATATTTTATTAAATATCATGCTTTACCCAACGATTTCGTGCTACTCTTCTCTCTAACCGCGTGTCCCACGACACCACCGATTCTTTGTTTGTTTGTTTTGTTTTGCTTTGACTATAGACCACATAAGTTTCAAAGTTTTGTTAAAGACTTGACTATATAAATTCACTTTATGTCGAAAATCACAGTAATAGCTTAAGAGCTGACAAAAAACGTGTATGAAGACCAAGTCTTTTTAATGAAGGCTTCGCGTTGAAGGTTAATCACAAACTTTGTGTCACACAAGCAAACGGCAGTCGATTTGTAGCATCGTTCTGTTTGAATCACTGTGGAATCACTTAAATTGTTTTTCCGTTAATTATTTTCTAATTAAAGCAAAATATAACAATGTATTTTAATAGTTTCCGCACGCAAGTAATTAATGCTTACACACTTGCTTTCTACAGTTCAGCAAAGCTCTGCTTAGGTAAGAGCACTTGCACACAGTTACTTTGAAATAAGCATATAAATTATAAATGCTTATTAAAAAGCTTATTCGCGACACGCAATATTTTTAAGCCCTTTTATAGCTTTTCATATATACAATGTACCGTTTTTGTTAAAGTTTTGTACTTGAATTTGGCATAGTGTTATTTGAAGTATGAAAACAAATAAGTGGTGTAAAGACACGTGCACTGGCAAAAAATAAAATTGAAAATGAAAAAAAAAGCATAGCTCAGATCTGCTTCAGCTCATCTGCTTCAACTCATGTTCGCTGAATTGGACACCCTCTGACTAACACTTAAAAATCGTGACTAGTATTCCCACTGCAGTCAATGGGCATGCAATAATCCATTATCGTTAATTATTGAAATTTTGTGCCCCTACAGTCTAAACTAGTCGCCCAAGGCAAAACGAAATTTTAACGCTTCTCTAAAGGCTCTGCTCAAGCATATGAAGTTTTTATTACATGATATTAGATTAACCCATCTACCTGAACACTTCTTATGGTAGGCTGCTTACTTAAAATTCTTTATTTTTTTTACAATTTTACAATGTACAGAATTTTATTCAATTAAATTTTCTTTTATGAAGTTCACACTTTTTAATTATTATCTCTTATACTTGTATGCCAGCATAATTGCTAGTGGATTTGGTTGACTTTCTATCCTAACGTTGTAATTACTGATATGCTCAATGACAATGTCCCACAAAGTGGACAAGTGGGTCTCGTTGAGATCATATTAAATGCCAAATCTGCCAAATAATTCACCAAGCCAAATGAATTCGGGCTGCCCTCCTTTTATACCAATTTTAGTGGTTTTATTTGTTACATTTTTGCAGTTAATAATAGTAGTAGAAACTCACGCAATTCGTTCACCGGCGTAAACTCAAGTTTTGGTAACACCGGTTCATCACCTAAACTAACAGCGATGCACAACACCGAAAATAAGACGATTTTTGTGAACATTTTCTTTTTTTTTTTTCAGAAGCTTTAAACAAGTACAAAGAAACTCGTAGATTTGAATATACAACTTTTACTATATTTTCACTCTGGAGCTAGTCACACGAAGGCCCTGTGTAACCAATTACACTGTCGCATCTGAGCTAGTCGACTGCATTAGTCTTCTATTTATTGCGAAAAAGTCCAGCAAGCTGATCAGACACCAACAACTTTGTATACTACTAGTACGTTACGAATGGAGACGATCGCAAAAGCAACTACAACAACAGAAACAACAACAACAACAACCAGAAATTTATGACGAATTCGAGAAATGATTACTACATTTTGATATAACCGGCGACAAAGTCGTGAAGTTATAGCTAACTTTGATCCGAACCGATCCCAAGCGTAACGAATCAAACACACGCCGACCCCGTGAACTTTGCTTCCTCATTTCATGTGCTACAGCAATATTGCAATCCGATTATCAATGACGTCGCCAATCGAGCTGACCACAAAAGAGGCAGTAACTACGACAATTCCTCTATTGTTCAATAGTTCAGCTAATGAGCTTTTCTCATTGTTCGTCTTATTACGAATGCTTCTGTACATTTATTTGTGCAGTTTAATTAACGATTTTGTATTTTCTATACGTTTGCCATTATTATTCTTTAAATTTGTGATTTACTAAAACCTGTTTTTGATCCATAATGTTTTGGTAGCCTAGTGAAAGTGCACCATGGCTGCCGCCCTAGCGGTCGGGGTTCGAAACCCACTGAAGGCAGGGTCATGACCAATATCTCCAATTTACGTTGGGTGACGTTGTTTCTTGGTAACGTCAGATACCATTCCAAAGACCAAGAACTGGTAGCGGCAATCTAATAATCCTCCCTATCAGACATTTTTTTATTATTTATTATTTTTAATTTTTATTTATTTGTTAAATACAGTGCCAAAAGTTATCACCATCTGTCAACAAGGTGTTGAGTCGGTGGATCTCAGTAGTGCATTGCATATTTTATATATATAAGGGCAGGGTTGGCAACTTAAGAAAAATGAAAAAAAATTGATAATTAAAATTTCCGGATACTTTTCTGTCCTAATATACGACTTATTGTGAGTGTCATCTTCTGAAGAAAAAGTGCAACTTCCTCTTATTGGCTAGTATTTAACCTTGAGTGAGATTATATTGATAATAAGTCCATCAATACATTTTATTTCCGATAAAAAAATTTACAAAAACACAATCCACCAAAGCCACTTAGTTTTTAGTTCCGCAGAGCATTAACTTTCATCACTCAGAATTACTATTACACAATTCACTGTATTTCAACGAAATTCATCCGGTCTTGACAGACACAATTTATGCAAATTTCACGCAAAACCAGTAAGCATTCGCTTCTGTCGTTGTCACAATTAAAACTTTGACACCTCAATAAATCCAGAGCTCAGAAAATCTAACTAATAATGACTTGCAACAATTGACTAAATTTATTTATGATATTAATGGCAAAATAATGAATTATACTAAGTTGACAGTCGCCTATACTGTGGCAATAAGAATTTTGAAACATGAATGCAAACTCCAACACAATCAATGACAAAGAAAAATACCTTACGGGGACTTAATTTGTAGAATATAGCATTTATTTTTTTTATAGTTTTGTATGCCTCGAATTCCTCTTTTCACAATGTGACCTCTCTATAGTTGAAAAAGAACCCAACTTAAATACTATCGAGAACTTGTGCTTCCATTTAAAGGAAATAAATGCTCCATCAAATTTATTATTTTTATTTATATGAAACTCGGAACAATAAGTAATATATAACTGCTGAAGAGGAAACACAAAAGTACTACATAGTAAGATGTACAAGAGTGACCTGACAAACCAAGGACATTGTACGAATTTTTGAAGTGAAACTTCTAAGGGCGCATTGGTTGTAAAAATTTGCAATATTTCGACGCCGCGACGCACCGTTCTACGACAGAGATGAAAGAAAAATATGTAAGAGAAACAGAGAAGGAATACACCGCAGACGTACAAATTTTGTGTTTGTATTTGTGAGTTGCTTGAAAATCTACAAACGTTACTCTCTCTTGATCAAGTACAAAATTATTGCGCTCTTCGTTGTGTTCTTTTTGTACATGATGTTCATCATTATGACGCGTCATAGTGTCATCGTGTCATTGCATTATCGTTCTTCGTGTAGCATTCGAGCGTTGAGCCGAAGTTGTGAAATGAAAACAAAGTCGTTAGCAATGTATGTAATAAAAACAACAACACGAGGAAGGGCACGCGCTGTTGTTTTTTAAGAAGTTTCACTTCTACCATGTGTGAACCAGAGATGTGAAGCCAAAAATCAGGCTTATGAACGCTTCGTTAAAAATGAACCTAAGCAAGTCGGGCATGCACGCAGAGCGGAACCAAGTCTGCTTACGCTGACTACACAAAATGATTAGTGAACGTGAACGTAGTAATGCTTGTGTATTGTTTTGCTTAACATTCGCTTTGCTCAAAGTGTGTGAAGCACAAGCATTTTACTATTCAACGTGGATATAAAAATATTTAAAAAAATATATAAATATAAAAATATTTTATATAAAAATAAAAAAATTTTTAACAACTCACCTAGGGGGCGAGAGCCAGCAGAAGCCATTTCTGCTACTGTGGCTATTTGCTTGCTATGGGATCACCAACCAGATATCTATATGTGCCCAGTCATTAGTATAGGGACAGATGGTGTTAATGTTAGTCCAAGTCCAACCAAGCGCACTGACCTGCTCGCTTTTAGGCAACGCCTCGAGAACTCGATTCAATTGGACTCTGGCGGAGATATTTAGGCGGCTGTAGATATCCTCACAGAAAACATTCACATGGCTGCCCCTGCTTCAGCGCCTCCTGAATCGTCATCAGTACCATCACCTATGGTGTCGTTCTCACAAGGGAGGCCAATGAGCTCTTAGCAACAGAAAGGACACTGCGAAGACGTGCAATTCGATCTCAAGACCCCTGGGACCGAATTCTATGGAACCGGGCAACCAAACAGCTACGATATATCTTAAAAGATCTTAGAAGCAATTTCTTTGAGTGGAAGGTGGCTTCCATGGATTATACCGTTGATGCAAAATATTCGCTCTGGAAATGCACTCAGTCCCTTAAGAGACAGGCATTTAGGCAGGTGCCTGTTCGTTGCCCTGGCGGTGATCTTGCTAGGAAAGAGGAACAACAGGCCAATGCATTTGCACGTTTCTTGGAAGCTAGATTCACAACTTATGACTTCGCTACAATAGAGCAGGTCAGAGAGACAAACGACAGTCTACTACACCTATGCAATTAGACCAGCCAGGGCTGAAGACATTTCTGAGGTTATCAAGTTCCTTTCGAAGAACAAGGCCCCAGGCATCGACAGGGGCCTTCTGGCAGGGCCTTACCACGGTATCCTACTCTCATACCTGGAGGGACTGAAGTTTATAGTCAGGGTCAGGAACACCTATTCGGCCCCATGCCCCGTGAGAACTGGAGTTCCACAGGATAGTGTTCTTGAACTGCTACTCTATTCGATGTACACGGCCCATCTACCCTGCCCTAGCGAGAATCATGGAGAATATGGAGGCTCCGTCGAAGGCTCTTCTTGCGACCTACGCGGACGATATCGTAGTCCTCTATAGCGTCAAGTCCCGCTCTGAGGCAACAGATGGACTGGAGTTGTATCTGGATACCCTGGCAGCTTGGTGCAAGAGGTGGCATCTAAAGGTCAACCCGCAGACGACTACCAACCCTTGCTTCACCCTAAAAACAATATCCGACCACTCCCCGTCTATACAGCTGGAGAGAGTGACCCTGGAACAGCCGTTGCAGGCAAAATACCTTGGCATCACACTGGATAAATGCCTCAAGTTTGGCTCACACTTGAAAGCTACGGTCAAAAAGTGTGGCCGAAGGATGCAGCAATTGCGGTGGCTGGTCAACAGAAGAAGCACCATGTCGCTCAGAACAAAAAGAGCAGTTTACGTGCACCGTATAGCGTCGATCTGGCTATATGGTGTGCAGATTTGGGGCATCACCGCCAAATCAAACTATAAAAGCATCCAGGTACTGCAGAACCGAACCTTACGGCAAATAACGTGCTGCTGGTACGTCCGCGGCTGTACACTCCACCGATACCTCAATCGTCATACTGTAGAGGGGCATATCGGAAGGCACACTAGTAGATAAAGTGATAGGCTGATCAGACACAGCAGTACGCTCGCCAAGACGGTTGGCCAATTCTGAGGCACTTCCCATCCAGACTATAAGTCGTCGTGCGAAATCCATTAGGTTTGGCTCCACTAAAATTATGATAAATGTGTTGTTTAGGTACTATCTTTTGTATGTACGGGTTCAACACATACTTTTTAAATAAAAATATATGAAAAATGTTATCGCTGAGCGGTACGCATTACTTTTTTATTGAGATATCTTCCACTTCATACAAAATAATGAACTGCTTTAAGTAACAAAGCTTACCTTGAACATACGCTATTGAATTATGTAAAATTTTATCCCTCAAGGGTATGATATACTTTTTATTGAGATTTTCAGGCGTCAGGCGATTTGTACGCGTCTTTAACAGGAGACTAATTATATGTGGCATTCAAAGATAATTCCATGTAATCCTTTATTATACTGAAATTATTTGCAATAATTGCAATTAGTATAATATGGAAATTATATAAGAGCACGCATTTGTTTAATAATTTTTCTGTTTAACTTTTCTCTCGAAAAAGCCTCCTCATTCGCTTTCAATAGTGTCCATGCCTCTCCCCATAGAGCAAGACTGCGACGATTAGTGTGTTGTATAAAGCCAGTTTGAACTTTCTAGGATAGCTCTATTACTCAATTGACTCTTGATCCTAAAGAAACAGCGATTGGCAAGAATAATTCTGCTCTTGATGGTATTGTCCCTAATTACTTGGGAGCCGAGGTAGACAAAGAAAGATGGAGAAGGAAACTTTGAGAGTTCTCTTTACATACCTCTATATATACCATATAGATGCCTCATCACAGTGACCGAAAAATAAGGTACATTTGTGTAGATAATCCTCATTGGTGTATTCTTGAAAGTAGGGGTCACTTTCGTCGTAATTTTATTATATAATTGTATATAATATCAATTAATAATAAAATAATAAAAAAACAAAACGATAAATTTTATTTTATTTTAATGTAAAAAAATATAAATATTTTGTTGTAATTAATTTATTTGCTTAATTAGTAATGCATTTTTGATTTTTATTTTCATTATTAATTTTAAAAAATCACAAAAAAATTATTATTCGTAATTTTTAAAATAAAATTTGAAAATAATTTTAACTTTTGATTTTTAAAATAAAAATTGAGAATAATTTTAACTTTTGATTTTTAAAATAACAATTGAAAATAATTTTTATTTTTTTTGTTTTTTAAAGTAAAAATTGACAATAATTTTTTTTTTTTTTGGTTTTTAAAATAAAAATTGAAAATAATAATTACTTTTGATTTTTTAAATAAAAATTACAAAATAATAATTAAAAATAATTTTTTGAAATAAAACTCATAACAGTTACGGTCCCTGGCTAAAATAATTTATTCTTAACCTGTAATTTACACAAGTTGAAAGGCTTGTCTCAAATTCTTGTATAGTTCTGTCAGCAGACGAGACTGATGAATACAGCTTGTCGTTATCTTTTTAACTACTAAGTTTGAAGGCTAGTCCGAAGTAAGACCGATTAAGTAATATATGCATTTTATTGAATGTATTTTTTATTGTTAACTACGGTTCCCCCCATATTTCAGGCAACACCACATTGCACAGGAACCTCTCGATGCCAAGGCTTATGGAGGTAACTAATTCTCACAGTAGTCGCTATCACCTACACCCGTATTATCTAGTACCCTTATCAAACTTACTTAATATATTTTTTTTAAATCTATCTCACGCCACTATCCTCGCAAATAACATGCGATAATTATTATCAACTTGTTCAAAGACAAAATTGAACAATTGAAATTAAAAAAATTGCCTACATACAAATAAGGTTTACTTCTGCAATATCACGCACAGAAGGTTGCCGACCAACAAATGTCGCACCAAAGATGTGAAGCAACATAAATAAATAGCAACACAATAGAACATGAAAGACAACACTGGTCGCGCCAGACGCGAAACCGGAGATAATTGTCATTTAGGGCATAGCAAAAGACAAGTTTAACTGTTATGAGTTTTATTTCACAAAATCATTTTTAATTATTATTTTGTAACTTTTATTTTAAAAATCAAAATTAATTATTATTTTTAATTTTAATTTTGAAAATCAAAAACAAAAAATTATTTTCAATTTTTATTTAAAAAAAAAGAAAATAAAATTATTTTCAATTGTTATTTTAAAAATCAAAAGTTAAAATTATTTTCAATTTTTATTTTAAAAATTACGATAAATAATTTTTTTGTGATTTTTTTAAATTAATAATGAAAATAAAAATCAAAAATGCATTACTAATTAAGCAAATAAATTAATTACAACAAAATATTTATATTTTTTTACATTAAAATAAAATAAAATTTATCGTTTTGTTTTTTTATTATTTTATTATTAATTGATATTATATACAATTATATAATAAAATTACGACGAAAGTGACCGCTACTTGCAAGAATACACGAATGAGGATTATCTACACAAATGTACCTTATTTTTCGGTCACTGTGATAAGGCATCTATATGGTATATATAGAGGTATGTAAAGAGAAATCTCAAAGTTTCCTTCTCCTTCTTTCTTCGTCTACCTCGGCTCCCAAGTAATTAGGGACAATACCGTCAAGAGCAGAATTATTCTTGCCAATCCCTGTTTCTTTAGGATCAAGAGTCAATTGAGTAATAGAGCTCTCCTAGAAAGTTCAAACTGGCTTTATACAACACACTAATCGTCGCAGTCTTGCTCTATGGGGATGGACAATGGACACTATTGAAAGCGGATGAGGAAACTCTTGGCTTTTTCGAGAGAAAAGTTTAACAGAAAAATTATTAAACAAATGCGTGCTCTTATATAATTTGCATGTTAAAGTAATTGCAATTATTGCAACTAATTTCAGTATAATAAAGGATTACATGGAATTATCTTTGAATGCCACATATAATTAGTCTCCTGTTGAAGACGCGTACTCATATAAAGAAGATAATGATCATTTTTAATCGTATTTACCGTTCAGCTTTTGTAACCTGTAAACATGTCCATTGTTATCCCGTCAACAGAAAATTGTAAATACCGTCATAAGAAATTCGGTGTATGTCGTGTCTCCCCAGAAACTTCAGCAACATCAAAAGTGAAGTTATCATCTGGGTGTTCAACACTGGGTAGCTCCCCCCACAGCGCAAACTCAAATAGTTCAACAGATTTCGAAAGATTTCAAGAGCTTAAGGGAAGTGGTCGAACTCAGTCTGGTACTAGCACGCCACATTTAAAGTGCATGAAGTTGGAATCACCACATTTGGAATTTGATTCGGGAATTTTAAATACCCCAAAGAAACAATCAACAATCATAAGTGGTCATTCAACGAGATCATCATCGACTTCAACATCGAGAAAATCATCATTGAGCTTTGAAGGTAGGGCTGAGCCCAGACCGAGGTCTCCGATAAAACGAAGGGCCAACAATTCGGCATTGCAAGATATTTTGAAATATCACAGCAATATGGTACGAATATTTCCAAAGAAAGAACGTACACCGAAAGAGCAGGAGCGTAGAGACAAGAACACTATCGCTTGTCGCATGAGTCGCCGTGTCAAAAAATTGGAGTATGTTACCATGGAAGAAGAGTACAATGAATGTACTATGGAAATATACGAGATTGTCGAGAAGACCATGCGTGCTACGGCATACATAGGTCTCTTAGAAAATATGCTACAAAGAGGGAACGACTCATCTTCATCAGTCTACCAACTTCCAACGACGTCACCACCAAAAAATCCCGTAACGCCTTCGAAAAATGTTTCTATTAATTACTTAACCGGTCTTAATTCGGACTAGCCATCAAACCTAGTAGTTAAAAAGATAACGACAAGCTTTATTCATTAGTCTCGTCTGCTGACAGAACTATACAAGAATTTGAGACAGGCCTTTCAACTTGTGTAAATTATAGGTTAAGAATAAATTATTTTAGCCAGGGACCGTAATTTTTATGAGTTTTATTTCAAAAAATTATTTTTAATTATTATTTTGTAATTTTTATTTCAAAAATCAAAAGTAATTATTATTTTAAATTTTTATTTTAAAAATAAAAAAATAAAAATTCAATTTTTATTTTAAAAATAAAAAAATAAAAATTCAATTTTTATTTTAAAAAACAAAAAAAATAAAAATTATTTTTAATTTTTATTTTAAAAATCAAAAGTTAAAATTATTTTCAATTTTTATTTTAAAAATCACGAATAATAATTATTTTGTGATTTTTTTCTAATTAATAATGAAAATAAAAATCAATAAATGCATTACTAATTAAGGAAATAAAAGAATTACAAGGAAATATTTATATTTTTTACATTAAAATGAAATAAAATTTATCGTTTTTTTTTATTTTATTATTTTATTATTTTATTGTCTTTATCCAGTGTCAAATAAGTGAAGTAAAGTTATAAAGAAAAAAAAAAATAAATAAATTTTCACAACTTTGTTTAATAAATTATAAAAAAGAAATATTTTAATTCCACGAAATCTTTTGAAAGCGCTTATTTGTTGTTTCCTCCGATCTGCACTGCTGGTCGCTCCTACATGAGTGACCAGGCGGAGCACAGTGCCACTATCATCAAAAAACATAGCCTTCCCCCCATTGACATCATGCCTGCTTTTTCGAACAAAGCTGCTGCTCCGTTGTTGGAGTGGTTTCGGCACCCTCATCAAGTAAGCGTATAAAAAAGATGCGTAAACCAAGTTCGTTAAAACAGACAAGTATTAAAAAAGTTAGCAGAAAACAACTTTTGGATGCAAATCGATTCGCACCACTTAGTAGCGATTCTGACGCTTCTGACATGGAGCTTTCTTTTGAAGAAGTGTGTACCAATAAGAGCAAAACACCTTCTCTGGAAACTGTAAACGCCAATGAAACCGCTGCTTCGACCAGTCGGCCTGAGACCACTACTCATACTCCTATTATCTAAAAAATAGATATTAGAGCTGATTCAAGGATTAAAACAAATCTCCGAAGTCACCAACCATTGTCATTGTCGGCATCACAAACATTAACGGTTTGTTAGCCAACCTTGACACTGTGACCGAACCCGAATCATACATGCTGAAGGCAGCTCCTAAAGAGGGTCTGAAAATCCTGCCCTCCATAAGTGATGCCTATCGTAGTATTATACGCCATCTTGAGCTGCTAAATATTACGTTCCATTCATATCAGTTAAAAGATGAAAGGGCATACAGGACTGTTATTCGGGGCCTTCACCATTCAACCCTCGTCGAGAATATTAAACGAGAACTTGCCGACAAAGGTCATTCTGTACGCAACGTGCACAACCCAAAAGGCAGAGCTGATGGTCATCCGCTCAACCTGTTTTTTGTGTACCTTGAGCCCAACACCAGCAACAAAGGGGCTTATGATATAACGAGGCTTTGCGGTCAAATAGTTAAAATCGAGCCGCCTCATCCGTTCAAAGATGTACCTCAATGCCACCGCTGCCAGGAGTTCTCTCATACTAAGAGGTACTGTCGCAAACAATTTAAGTGCGTCAAATGTGGCGAAGCTCACGCCACAACTTCTTGCACCAAAACACCTGATAAGCCACTTAAATGCGCACTTTGCGGCGAGGATCACACTGCGAATTATAAAGGCTGCATTAAATACAAGGAAGCGATTGCCAGGAGAGTCACGGCAAGACGCCTTGCACCAAGCGCCTCTCAACACCATGAGATATCTGGCCACAATTCTGTGCCTAACAAGATTGTTGACGGGGTGTCATACGCTGATGTATTTAAGAAATCGGTGTATCACCAACCGGCACAACAGAAACTCCTACGTGAGCAGCAGAAGCTACGTCAGCAAAAACAAAAATCAGTCCAACTACCTATTCAACCTCACTCCGAGCCACAACAGTTACCAAGCAAGACATCTCTACCTAAGAGTCGTCAAAAGTCTCATCCGTTATCAAGTCAACGTCAAATCCCATTCCCTCACTCTGTTGGCAATAATGGATCTAATTGTCATCATTATCCCTCGATCAGCATAGATAATACCCAATCATTCTCATCTCCTGAACAGGTCGTCCAACTGTCGGTTGTGGTCTCCCGCCTGGACAGTCTTAACGAGAAATTTGATCGCCTGATTGAGTTGCAGACCATGATGATGGAGATGCTCGCCGCCATATTGTCAAAAAAATGAGCAGACCACACATGAACCTCGCCATGTGGAACGCTGACGGCGTCCTTAATTACAAAAATGAGTTAGAAGTGTTCATGGCGGTCAACTTGATTGATGTCATGCTCACTTCCGAAACGCATTTCTGCATTAGAACATACTTCAAAATTCAGGGATATGAATTCTATTCAGCTAATCATCCGGTTGATAACCGTATGCGAGGGGGCGCCGCTTTACTCATCCGGTCATACCTACGTCACAATCCGCTGGAAACCATTCGGTCTGACTCAATTCAAAGTGTCTCTATCAGTATTCACACAACTCAAGGCATATTAGTCATCGCAGCCATTTATAGTCCTCCAGGACCCCAATTATCAGAGCAGCAGTTCGACACCTTCTTCAATTAACTCGGACCTAAATTCTTAGTCGGAGGGGGTTGGAACACCAAGCATCGACTTTGGGGGTCTAGACTTGCCACCCCAAGAGGCAATCAACTTCATAAGAGTATAATAAACTCTTCCAGAGAGGTTCTTGCCACCGGAGCACCCATCCTTTACCCATACGATTCCTCAAGGTCGCCCGACGCAGTAGACTATATACAATGGCATTCATCCAACAGCTCTGGATATTGCGCAGTCATCTGACCTTAGATCGGACCACATCCCACTATTTATTTAACTTGGATTGATTCCAGATAGCATCGTATGCCTTGCAAGGCTGCTCCCTCCCCATGCTAACATAACTGTCTTTCATCAGAGTCTAAACGAACGGATCAACCTCAATATGGAAATCAATTCGGACAAGGACATAGATGATGCGGTTGACCTGTTAACCAAAAACATTTATGAGTCCGCCGAATTAGCCTTTTCACACCGATTCCCTTGTTCTTCCAACCCACCTCAGGCTCTCTTAAAACCTGAGGTTGTGGAGGTGGTGAGATATAAACGCAGGCTACGACGTCGCTATATGAGATCGCGGAATGAATTTGACAAGGCTGTATGGAGAAGAGTTGCCCGAGAACTGAGGCATGTAATGCAAGCTGTGCGATTGGAACATTTCAACAATCTGTTGGCTAATGCGGATCCAATGAAAAAGTCTGGCTTCAATCTATGACGTGCCACCAAGTGCATCTAACAACAGCCTCACAGACATGCTCCAATCCGTAGGCCTCTAAACCAGTCGCTGCGTACGGAGACCGAGAAAGCAGAAGCATTTGCTAATGAGTTGAAGAGCCACTGCACGCCTTTTAGCCTGGCTGACCCTGGAGACGTTGAGGAAACAGCTGAAGTCCTATCGAGGTGTATCTTAGACCACAGTCCAACTAAATATGTCACCCCTGAAGAGGTTGTAACTCAAATTCAGAGACTGAAATCTAAGAAGAGCACCGGACATGACCATATTGACAACAAGGCGGTGAAAGCCCTCCCTTGGAAGGGAGCGTTGTTGCTGACGTTGCTGTTCAACAGCATGCTGCGGATCTGCCATTTTCCCACACAGTGGAACTGTGCAACGATATCCATGATACCTAAACCTGGTGCTACGGAGAACCGTGTCACATCATATAGGCCCATAAGCCTGCTTCCAACTTTTTCCAAAATTTTTGAAAGAATATTTTTGAGCAGATTGTTGGCACTACGGGGTGTTCAGGAAGCCATTCCTGATCACCAATTTGGATTTAGATCGCAGCATGGCACGCCCGAACAACTGCATCGAGTCGTTACTACGTTTGAGATGAAACAGTATTCCTCTGCAGTCTTCCTAGACGTCAAACAAGCATTCGATAGGATATGGATCTATGGACTTCTACATAAATTAAAAGTACTCCTGCCTGGCAAACAGTTTTTACTAATGCGAAGCTTTCTTCAACGACGAACCTTCTATGTGGCAGTAGGAGACAAAATTTCCACCTTCATGCACATGAGAGCCGGTGTCCCGCAGGGGAGTGTCTTAGCTCCGGTCCTCTACTCCTTATATACCTCTGATATGCCTACAACTAGAGATGAGCATTCGATTTTTGCTACTTACGCGGACGATACGGCAGTTATATTCAACTCTGCCTCTCTGAACGAAGCTGCGGAGAAATTGTCCAGCTACCTGGATAGATTCCACTCATGGACCAGGCGCTGGAATATAGCCATAAACTCTGAGAAATCAGCTCACTGCACCTTCATATTAAGGCAATGCGTCTGTCCGGTTGTGACTTACAACATAAGCATCATTCCGCAAATGGAGCAAATCCGGTATCTCGGTCTGATCCTGGATAAGCGTCTTACCTGGCCTGCACACATTAAGGTAGTTACAGCGCGCTGCTACCAAAAGCTCAAGAAACTGGAGTGGCTCCTCCGCCCCCAAAGAATAAGTTATCTTTAACTAATAAAGGGCTCATCTATCTGCAAGTAGTGGCACCTGCTTGGCGCTACGCCATACAAATTTGGAGCACTACTGCTGCCTACAACATCAGAAGAGTGCAGCCGTACCAGACCAAGGCTCCAGAAGATTTACGGGCGCCCCTTGGAACGTCCGCAACACCACGCTGCATAGGGATCTTGCCGTGCCAACTGTTATGGAGGTGATTAATTTTCACAGCTGCCTCTATCACTACAGACTTTTATCGCACCCAAATCCGCTGACTTCCTCCCTCACCCGTATCTCAACAAGGCGTAGACTGAAGAGGCTACACCCGCATGATCTCCCCCTAAGAAGGATACAGCCTTCTATATCATTGCCTTTTCGGCGCAATTTGCATCGTTTTTAATTTAGTATAAGTCCAATTTTTTTCCACGTAATTTTCTTTTTTTAATCAAACAAATGTGTTATGCAGTTTACTGCGATAAATGTTATAATTTAAATATGAAAAAAAATAAATATAAATAAAATAAAAATTACAAAATAATAATTAAAAATAATTTTTTGAAATAAAACTCATAAAAATTACGGTCCCTGGCTAGAATAATTTATTCTTAACCTATAATTTATACAAGTTGAAAGGCCTGTCTCAAATTCTTGTATAGTTCTGTCAGCAGACGAGACTGATGAATAAAGATCGTCGTTATCTTTTTAACTACTAGGTTTGATTGCTAGTCCGGATTAAGACCGATTAAGTAATTGATAGAAAAATTGTTCGAAGGCGTTGCGGGATTTCTTGGTGTTGACGTCGTTGGAAGTTGGTAGACTGATGAAGATGAGTCGTTCTCTTTTTTTAGCAAATTTTCTAAGAGACCTATGTATGCCGTAGCACGCATGGTCTTCTCGACAGTCTTGTATATTTCCATAGTACATTCATTGTACTCTTCTTCCATGGTAACGTACTCCAATTTTTTGACACGGCGACTCATGCGACAAGCGATAGTGTTCTTGTCTCTACGCTCCTGCTCTTTCGGTGTACGTTCTTTCTTTGGAAATATTCGTACCATATTGCTGTGATATTTCAAAATATCTTGCAATGCCGAATTGTTGGCCCTTCGCTTTATCGGAGACCTCGGTCTGGGCTCAGCCCTACCTTCGAAGCTCAACGATGATTTTCTCGATGTTGAAGTCGATGATGATCTCGTTGAATGACCACTTATGTTTGTTGATTGTTTCTTTGGGGTATGTAAAATTCCCGAATCCAATTCCAAAAGTGGTGATTCCAACTTAATGCGCTTTAAATGTGGCGTGCTCGTACCAGACTGAGTTCGGTCACTTCGCTTAAGCTCTTGAAATCTTTCGAAATCTGTTGAACAATTTGAGTTTGCACTGTGGGGGGAGCTAACCAGTGTTGAACACCCAGATGATAACTTCATTTTTGATTTTGTTGAAGTTTCTGGGGAGACACGACATACACCGAATTTCTTATGACGGTAATTACAATTTTCTGTTACCGGGAGAACAATTGCCATGTCCACAGGTGATTCCAACTCCATGTTCTTTAAATGTGGCGTGCTCGTACCAGACTGAGTTCGACCATTTCGCTTAAGCTCTTGAAATCTTTCGAAATCTGTTGAACAATTTGTGTTTGCTGTGTGGGGGGAGCTAGGCAGTGTTGAACACCCAGATGATAACATCATTTTTGATTTTGTTGAAGTTTCTGGGGAGACACGACATACACTGAATTTCTTATGACGGTAATTACAATTTTCTGTTGCCTGGAAAACGGTTGACATGTTCAGTTGAGCGGTAAATGCATTTAAGTACGATCAGTCCCTTATTTATATGTGTAGGCTTCTATGTAATCTTTTATCATACTGAAATCAGTTGCAATAGTTAGCATAACATGAAAACTATATGAGTGCACGCATTTGTTTGATAATACAACAACAATAAATAGATTAAACTTGTCTTTTGCTAGCAGTATGCCCTAAATGACAAATATCTCCGGTTTCGCGTCTGGCGCGACCAGTGTTATCTTCCATGTTCTATTGTGTTGCTACTTATTTATGTTGCTTCACATGTTTGGTTCATCATTTGTTGGTCGGCTACCTACTGTGCGTGATATTGCAGAAGTGAACTTTATTTGTAAGTAGGCATTTTTATTTTTTATTTCAATTGTTCAATTTTGTCTTTGAACAAGTTGATAATAATTATCGCATGTTATTTGCGAGGATAGTGGCGTGGGATAGATTAAAAAAAAAATTAAATAAGGGTGGTGTTTATCGCGAAATTTTCGTAAATTAGAGGCGTTTCGAGGCCTTCAAAATTAATGGTAGGTTGTTCAATATATTTTGTCGTTCTTGTCTTTCACACAAGTTATGGAACTCAAAGTTGCACCGTTAAGGTAGGCAGTGACTGATAAGGCTACTAGATTATAAAGGTGTAGGTATAGCGACTACTGGGAAATGCAGGTAAAATTCGAGGAAAGTTCAAGATTTTGCTTTGTTTCTACCTGCCTGTAGAAGGGTGCTTCCCTTGGAATTGTTTATGACAATGAATCTTTGGCAACGAATTTCTTAGAAACAGTAAAATGAAAACTATCTGTATCTTCTTAATTATTATTTGTAGGACTGTCGGGTCGGGATTGACGTCTTGGTGTAGATACCCGTATATATTCGAACGTAGTCCAGTGGCGAAGTCAAAACGCAACCAGCACTTAAAGTGTAAGGAAGTCGCGCATAGTTCGTCAAAAATATTAATATTATAACTTATATTCGGCATAATGACACATTGTACATACATGGATTACACGTCAGAACAAATTAATGATAACCAGCATGAGGAACCCTGCAACGCTTATACTCATAAGACATTCGATAAAGATGTTTTCGTGGAACCCTCGAAAAAATTAAGAGCGGAGTCATTAGCGGCAACGGATCAGCCACAACGGACGTACTTTCACGCCAATAGTTTCGAACTTTTAAATAATAATGAAGCTATTGAACCAAGTCAGCCAGATCAGCTACCAACATCTGATACGAAAAGCATATTCCGGCCATATGCATTTAATACATTACGTAAACGTAGACTCAGCGCAGACAGTTCATACTTCAACGACAGCGACATCAAAAACTCCATGTCGATAAGTGAGCGATCACATTCCTGTGAAAAAGTACCCATGATAGACAATTTCACTAACTCCAGTGCGTCAGCGACTTCATCTCCCTTTGCTCCATCGCCACCATATTATTATAATATGATTGTGCCGGACCTTAATCTCCACCCCTTCGCTGTTATTTCACAGATACAAAGGCAGGCACTGCAAATGGGTCAATTGATAAGCTTATATCCAGATAGGAACACGTGGCCCTACGAGTGGCGTTACATGCTCTACCGCATGTTGGAATAGGAGTTGTACAGCGTGCGAATTTTCATCTAACCCAGTGATATTCGCCAAAATATTCATATGCATTTTAAGTGTATGGTACGATAAGTTAAGATAAGATAAGCTTCAGTGCTCGTATGACTTTACAAAATTAATAATCTGACATTTTGCTTTAACTTTTTGTGATTTTAATTAAAATGGTGTTAAACATTGTATTAATATTAAATATGCCTATACAGTTTTTATTATTTACTTTTTGTTATTATTTTTATTATTATTATTTAATTTCGTTTACAAGTACAAGTGCAAACATAGAACAACATTGTCTCCTTTTAGTTGAATTAACTTCGTCCCAGGCTTGTCGAATTTACTCTGAATATTAACATTTTTCCGAGGACGCAGAAAACTTTGGACTTGTACTTGCATGACAGACTAAACTTGCCTATGCCCAATTAACAAGATAGTATTCATAAGCACCTTCCGTTAAAGCCACTTTTTTTTGTAGTGTGCCAAAAAGGTTTCTTTTCCGCGAGCTTCTGGAAAGGAGAAGGACTCGCCTTAGACGGAGAAGACGCTGACCTTATATTTAAAATTAAATGTAAATAATCCTAAACCTGACAAATAATTAATGTATACGTTTGTAATAGTTGTAAATAATTGTTCAAACCAGGCGATAAGTTATGACATAGACGCAAAGCACATTATAAGGCACAATGCGCCCGCTTTGTTACTTAATAAATAAATTTAAAAAACAAAAAAAGGTGAGGAATTTTGACAATCCGAAGTTCCCATTTTGTGTCCATACCTTTAAGTCCATACAGACAAACTGAGGAGACCATTCCATTACTGCATTAAACATAAGTATTGAACTACAGATGAACAGAAACAAATCTCTTAGCATACGTTAAATCTAGAACATAATATTGTTAAGTGCTCTAACACAGAACGGTGAGCAGAATTTTTGGGAGAGTGGAAAATTTCGCCATAGTTGGTGTTCTTCGTAAGCTTTGTAGAAGACTTTTTTAGCCGCACGAACGAGCGTAGAGCAAGGATCCGCTACCTTGTTCACATTTTACTGATCGAAAAGCTTTTGTAACATAGTGTGTGGCCAAATTCAGAAGTTCAGACGAAGCTTGGTCAACGCCGGACACTCGCACAGGAGGTGAAGACTTATTTCTACATGTGACAACTCCTAACCATTCCTCCATAAATGACTTGGCCATTGCCCAGCTAATACCGATATTGGGTTCAGGGCCCATGAATCTGGAGGAGGACCCAGTTCTCGCCAGTTCATCAGCAGCTTCATTACCCTCGACGCCTTGGTGACCAGGTACCCAGCACAACGTGTCGGGACAGTAGCTGGAGGTAATCAAAGCAGTCCCTTGCACTCCTGAACGAAAATTTAAGGAAGTAAGTGCCTTGAGCCGCTTGACTATCGGAAAAGATAGTCTTCTTCGTCCCTTTGCCAGGAGGTTGCACGCACAGATATCTATTGCGTGGATCTCCGTTTGGAATACAGTGGGCCATTTGCCCATTGCGATTAAGATCCTTGTTTTGAGTCCAATGATCGACTGCATGGCAGCCGTCGGGCAGGTTCGCATTCAACCGGTCATGGCGAGGCACGCAAGCCGCTGGATCTTGTCGCATTGCCGCATGGCTGAGATTTTACCTCATTGGAAAGTTCAATTACAGTACCGTTCAACCGAACTGGACCAATGTTCAGTTTATACCTCTTTGAGAAGGGTACTAATACTACCTGAGACCCTCCCTGTTGCAACAGTTGTTGACGACCTGGTGGGCGGAGCACATTACGTCCGAGATAGTTCGTTCGAAGCTCGCCGTCACAATAGTGGCAAGGTCATCCGCGTATCCTATGATCTCATAGCCAAGTGAGCTCATCTTAGCTAAAAGATCGTCAATGACGACAATCCTTAATTGCTGTTATGCAAAGGGTGGTATTTGCCAGCTTGGACGATATGTGGGGCTGTTTTAGCATGGCATCTACCCAGGCTATTGTATGGTTATCTATATTCCTATAGTCTTATGCCTTAGTTATAGAATCATAGCCGGTATTGACGAAGGCCCCTTCCACGTCTAGGAATGCACACAAGGCAACTTCTTTAGAGCGGAGTGAGGTTTCAATCTTATCGAGGAGGTGAGGAAGGGCAGCTTTGGTTGATTTGCGCTTCATGTAGGCATACTGATTCCTATGAAGAGTAGTCGTTTTTTCAACCCCTTGCCTGATATGGAGCTCGACTAATCACTCCATAGTCTTTAAGATGAAGGAAGTTTGACTTATTTGTCACCGTACCATTAGCCAGAATCCGAATCAGAGACATGACCTTACTTCCAACATGTTTCTGTGTTCACAGTTACGGCACGAACACCGGGATGTTTCGTGTTGATCCCCCTGTGAACCTGACGGCTCGGCGGCCAGAATTCATCTTAAATTACAATACTTTTATTGCCAGAACAACGAAAGAAACAGAAAATATTTCATTGATAGTTATTGAAAAACTAAATCCAAATGGAGTCGCGTCCGCTTCCACTGTTTCGAAGCGAGAAAAATTGTACTTAACCTAATGAATTCATTAATCCTTTAGCTATCGAGTGATGTAATTAAATTTTGTATATAGATGATAGATGATAGATATTTAGCTACAACACCAAACAATCTGTTAATTTTTTGTTATTATCAGTTTCTAGCACAATTAGCCCGTATAAGTAAAAACAAAATGCTCAGGTACATGATTAGTAAGATTTTAACAATAAACGTTTTATCAATCTGCACGTGGATTTTTATTGCCCCTTTAAAATCTCTTAATTATCATTAAGTTGTAAACTTGGCAATTCCTTGATTCATCGAGTTTACCTTTCCTGCCACACCCTCACGTTGAAGTAAATGACTATATTTTACGACTTTGAGAATTGTAACATTGTGTATTAAGTTTGAGCACACATCGATATTAGAATATTATTTCGATTTATATTTAGATATTCCATTCCCCGCATCACGGATGAGTTATCAGTCATTGTAAGTTATTACTAATCATGTGAATTTTAATCATAAAATTAGCTGGATATCGCCTGACGATAGTAGCAAATAAAGACTATAGACAAAAAAAAAACAACTGCAGCTCAACACTTGTATACATTGATTTATTACAATAGTAGAAGGCGAAGTGGGTTTCGAATTAGTGAAAACATAAAATAATTTGAAAGGAATTCTTTTCTTAAGAAACGACACACTACAAATCGCGGCAGGATTGTATTGGGGATCATTGTTATGAATCAATGAATGAATCAATGCTTTATTCCCAAAAAATTTACATGCTTCATTTAAGCTGGTGATTTTACATTATATTTACAGAGTTTAGTAAGTTATAGGTTATACTTATCTACTGTACAATTATTTATTTATGTGGATTTGTTTAAATTTTGCTTCAAATATCTAATGGATGTTAAGGAAAAATCCGTAAAACCTTAAACAATTTTAACTAACTTAGGAAGGAGTCAGTACTTAATAGTATTAACAAGCAAATAGTAAATTAAGTACTGAAGGATCATTGTTATACAACATTAATCTATATATATATAATTGGAGGTATGTTTGTTTGTTGTCTGTTATAGACGCCGAAACCGCTATACCGATGCGAAAAAATCGTCGAACTTGCCAATTTCAGATGTTTCTCAAACTGTACAGATACAAATAAAACACTTTTTTTTTCACAATTAAATTATAACATTTATCGCAGTAAACTGCATAACACATTTGTTTGATTAAAAAAAAATAATGACGTGAAAAAAAAGTAGACATACTAAATTAAAAACGATGCAAATTGCGCCGAAAAGGCAATGATATAGAAATCTGTATCCTTCTTAGAGGGAGATCATGCGGGTGTAGCCTCTTCAGTCTAAGCCTTGTTGAGATACGGGTGAGGGAGGAAGTCAGCGGATTTGGGTGCGATAAAAGTCTGTAGTGATACAGGCAGCTGTGAGAATTAATCACCTCCATAACAGTTGGCACGGCAAGATCCCTATGCAGCGTGGTGTTGCGGACGTTCCAAGGGGCGCCCGTAAATCTTCTGAGAGCCTTGCTCTGACACGCCTGCACTCTTCTGATGTTGTAGGCAGCAGTAGTGCTCCAAATTTGTATGGCGTAGCGCAAAGCAGGTGCCACTACTTGCAGATAGATGAGCCCTTTATTAGTTAAAGATAACTTATTCTTTGGGGGCGGAGGAGCCACTCCAGTTTCTTGAGCTTTTGGTAGCAGCGCGCTGTAACTACCTTAATGTGTGCAGGCCAGGTAAGACGCTTATCCAGGATCAGACCGAGATACCGGATTTGCTCCATTTGCGGAATGATGCTTATGTTGTAAGTCACAACCGGACAGATGCCTTGCCTTAATATGAAGGTGCAGTTAGCTGATTTCTCAAAGTTTATGGCTATATTCCAGCGCCTGGTCCATGAATGGAATCTATCCAGGTAGCTGGACAATTTCTCCGCAGCTTCGTTCAGAGAGGCAGAGTTGAATATAACTGCCGTATCGTCCGCGTAAGTAGCAAAAATCGAATGCTCATCTCTAGTTGTAGGCATATCAGAGGTATATAAGGAGTAGAGGACCGGAGCTAAGGCACTCCCCTGGGGGACACCGGCTCTCATGTGCATGAAGGTGGAAATTTTGTCTCCTACTGCCACATAGAAGGTTCGTCGTTGAAGAAAGCTTCGCATTACTAAAAACTGTTTGCCAGGCAGGAGTACTTTTAATTTATGTAGAAGTCCATCGATCCATATCCTATCGAATGCTTGTTTGACGTCTAGGAAGACTGTAAAG
Source organism: Cacoxenus indagator (assembly GCA_035041755.1). Classification (NCBI taxonomy): domain Eukaryota; kingdom Metazoa; phylum Arthropoda; class Insecta; order Diptera; family Drosophilidae; genus Cacoxenus; species Cacoxenus indagator. Next base: position 33,736 of record JAWNKX010000065.1, on the reverse strand, counting down.
GAATCAGGAATGGCTTCCTGAACACCCCGTAGTGCCAACAATCTGCTCAAAAATATTCTTTCAAAAATTTTGGAAAAAGGTGGAAGCAGGCTTATGGGCCTATATGATGTGACACGGTTCTCCGGAGCACCAGGTTTAGGTATCATGGATATCGTTGCACACTTCCACTGTGTGGGAAAATGGCAGATCCGCAGCATGCTGTTCAACAGCAACGTCAGGAACAACAAAAAAAAAATAAAACACTAAAACAAAGCAAAAGCAGCATCTGAGAATTTAGTTTGCCAGCGATTTTCTCGTTGATCTTCTAGTGTTTGACTTGTTCGGTGGCATGTCGTATTCTTCACTTTTTTGATTTTTTTTTTCATTCGAATATTTAAACGTTTCGACTTTGTACAGTTCGAGCAGTTTGAGCAGCACTGCCGGCAAACTAAATTCTCAGATACTGCTTTTTTTAGTGTTTTATTTGTATCTGTATAGTTTGAGAATCATCTGAACATTGTGTCGGTTGTAATATTTAGCGAATTAAACGATTTTTCCCACAAAAATTTACAGTTACATTCTTAAGGCTATTATAGAAATTCCCTGCAAATTTAATCAAAATCGGGCCAGCGTTTGCGGCGTCCATAACAGATAAACATACAGACAAACAAACATACAAATAGACAAATATACTTCCAATTTTATATATATGAATAAAGAAATTAAAATAAATTTTAAAATAAAAACATTTTAAATAAATTTATGAATTAACTACCTAAACCCCGCCTGCGTTCTCGAGTATCTTGTGTTCGCTGTGTGCGTTGTATATCACTTTCTTTTTCTCTGGGAGCACCTTACCTTCTGGCATTAGTAGATTCTTCACTAAAACTAAATTCTCTTGGCATGATTCTAAAAATAAATAATTATATTTCGACCAGCAATAATTTACTTAAATAACAATCAATGATGACATTCAAAGTAGTACTCATTTATAAACGGAAATAGAATTAAATATTTGCTCATACATAAGCGTTTTTTTTTAAATTTTGGTTATTCCCTTCGTTCCGTAATTAGCTTTGTTTAATCAGAGTAATAGTAGTCGAATACTACGCTATATTCATATCTCATGATACCAACGGTTATGGGCCAAATAACCCTTTTTAGTAGTAGATATAGAGAGATCGCTCTAAATCACAACAAAGTTCGACGTTGATGAAACATCGCCACCCCAACGATCTCGGATTAATTACCTCCTCCTCCTAGATTTCGATGTCAAGTTTTTTCTAAGCCCTAATTATAATAGTGTCCCTTAGATGAAATAAAACTAATTAACTAAAGCCACATGCGAGTTGACCTCACGTGGAAAGCGTTTCGTACGTTGAATATGTTACCATGTTTTTTAACTGAAATATATGTTTATTTATATTTTTAGGCAGCTATACGATAATTGACAGTGTAAATTTTATATGCACAGCGAAGATCGTCTAAAGCCTTTCAAAGTCGCTTAGCAGGTCTTTTCAAATGTTCACTAGCATGCATTGTTAGAATTGGCTTAACGCATATGTTTCGTAAATGTTGGTGACGTACGTCATTCATATCCACTCACTTCATTTTGGTTAAGCAAGTAAATGATACAACGCTGACTGAATAAGTCACTCAATCATATCTAAACGTTTTTTCACTCCATTTTTTTGAGTGGCTTCAATTAGTGACAACTACAATTTTTCCCTTTTTGTATAATTTACCAAATTACGTTCAGACCATATTATTCTTGTAGGTTTTCCCGAAATCTATAAGTAAAGAATTACTTTCTATATTATTATTTTTTTTTAATTTTAGGCTCAGTAGTTTTGATGATGTGGTGGGATGATGTAAAGATTCTCATTTTTAAAACTATTTATTTTAAAATTATAAAAAAAATATATTTGAGACTCTTGTAACAAGCTTTTTTATTCAATATATATCACACAACTTAATCGGTTCATTCGATTCGGAGCAAATTGGGTGTGATCCTATAATGGTTCCGTTTTCACTCAAATGTTCGGAACCCTAAAAAATGTTTAACAGCAGTTTAGTTTATTAACACTTGTCTCTCACTGAAGTTCCACAACTCGTCGTCTTATATTTCAATAATAATACAAGAACAAGAATAGTACAAGAACACTTTTGGACGTACCTATAACAAATGTACATTCTTTGTCGTTCGTAACCCAATTAATTCACAGTGGGTGGTTAAACCAAATATTCCTACTGCTTGTAGATAAGTGTTGTATGATAAAAAACTACTTGCAGTACATACGGCATATTCTAAAAGGTTAAGCAGAAGAATAACATGGTAACAAAGGTTGTAACAGTCTTGATTGACAGTTGGGACAAGACATGTTAATGTAATTAAGAAATAAAAATAATAAAGCTTACAATATACGACCTCGACAACGAAGAGCCATGAGAAGAAGGTCCCTACTTTAAGGGGTATAAAAAACCAGACCCTACTGCAACTTTGATTAGTTTCTAAAACCATTTCCAGTACAGAGTAAACAACACAGCACCGAGGACATGTATAGAAACTTTTTGTTAATTGGCCTCAACTTGTTTGGTGAGTTTTACCAAGATGTACTGTGAATTTTTTAGGCAACGCCAGGTTGGGGGCCTGGCACCATCATAATTAAAACAACAGCGAGAAAGCATTAATGAGTCATTTGTGCGCCAACATCAGAAAACCAGTTCCAACGAGATGAATTGAACTGAAAAGGATTACAAGCCCACAGAACTGTAAAAAGTTCGCAGTACGAGAGATGAAATCAGCCGCACATACATATTTACTTTACACAATCTTATAAACACGATCACAGATGCTTGTTCCGACGATATTGACAAATGCTGTCAAGTAGAGAGCAAAGCAACATCAATGAAAGTCATAACATCTGTTTGACAGCAACCTCACACCATTAAGATGGAACAACTCCATTCAGTTTTTTACGTTCAGATGAGCAAGACGTTTTCATTCGCATCATGCACCTCGCATGTATTTGCAATATAATAAATCCTTGCCGCAATGAGCTCTCCGCAACCTTTGTCGTTGTCCAATGGCTCTTTTCGGGATTTGCTGCATTGGTCCAAGTCGTTCGGCCTGTGCTGTGGCTTTGTAATTTGTGTTGGTTAATATTCAGCACCATTTTTACTGAACTCGATTCGTACTTTTCAGTTGGCGTGCGTTCTGATGTACAAGTAACGGAGGAGAACTACAATAAAACATGGATATACATGCCTGATGGTGACGGTAAGCCGGAAGTGGCCTACTTGGTGGAGCCGCCACCGGAAAATCGAATTAGTCTGCCGCAGTTGATACAGTTTGAGTTCTACAGTAGCGAATATCCGAATGATCGACGCAGCAGCAATTTCTGGATCAATGACAATGAATTTCAGCATGTAAAACGCCAGAAACGCGATACTTGGGAGGAGATGGCCGAAAAATTCAATCCCAAATTGAATACAAAAATTCTGGTGCATGGTTGGAAATCGAGCACGATGAGCAATTCTATACAGTCTATCAGAGGCGCCTACATAAAGCGTGGCCAAGTGAACGTATTTGCCATTAACTGGAAAGACCAAGCCGATAATATTTATTACCTAACGCCAGCCAGATACACCGTTCAAGTTGGGCGCGCAGTTGCCAAGTTGATTGACCTCTTGGTGGAGGAGAAGTCCGCGAATCCAAAGAGCATACATCTAATAGGGCACAGCCTTGGTGCGCACATAATGGGCTATGCGGGCTCCTATACGAAGTATCGTGTGGGTCGCGTAACGGGTTTGGATCCAGCACGTCCCGCCTTTGAAGATTGCATTGGCCCAGAGAATCACTTGGATAAAACAGACGCCGATTTTGTTGACGTTATACACAGCTGTGCTGGGTATCTGGGTTTTAAGAAGCCTATTGGCTTTGTGGATTTTTATCCCAATGGCGGTGGACCGCCACAACCCGGCTGTAGCGAGATTGGGCAGATCTTCAGTGAGTACTTGAAGTTTTTATTGTTGTTCTTTTGGTAAGTCAATTGCTTGCAGCTGGCTGTAGCCACGGTCGTTCATACGAGTACTACGCTGAGTCCATAAACAGCGAGCGTGGTTTCTTTGCTATGCAGTGCGACTCGTTTGATGAACTTAAGGGGCAAAACTGTACCGGCCCAAAGATACTCATGGGCGATCGAGTGCCTAACGACGCACGCGGAATATATTATGTTAAAACCGCAAATAAGCCGACTTATGCACTGGGAATGTTTTAGAAGCGCAATATACTGGTTTTGTCAGCCTTAAATAATATTTAATATAATTAATAATTTGAGCAAATTTACACAAACGATTTGTATTCCTTTAAATCTACAGTTAGCCACGTTAAATTCGAAGTGATGTTAGTGTATAGAATTAAGCGATAACATCAGTGCGGCGGCGTATGATGTTACTCCTTCGATGGTTACCATTGGCAATGATGTCTTCTGGTCTGGGCTGAATCTCATAGTGTAAATATCCGTCAACATCGTCAAGCTCTTTTGAAATGAATTTAGCCAGTAAAGTTCCTCGTCCCGCATATGGAGGGACATATTTGAATGTTGCTGCTGCAGTTCCTCCAACAGGTATTTCAGCAATCTAAAACGGGAGTCATGGTAAAATTTCGTGGCTATGCAAAGACCAAAATACAAAAACGATATACTCTTACATTTCCTACTAGGAATATATAGTGGCAACAAAGATTTGAATATGTTTAAAGAATAGTCACTATATACGCACATACTGCACTTCAACATTCTGAGCAATATATATTATTTATGTAAGGCCATACAACCCAGTAATCCCAGGGCTTATGTATATGGGCCTAAAGTACGATCTGTATAAATTTCACATATCATGTTGCTAAAAAATATTGCTTTATTCGGGATGCTCGTCCTAAAAGGGTATGGTAAAATAGGCTCTCTAGCTCTAAGACAAACAGACGAACACACGGACATGACTACAAGTCAACTCTTCAAGCTAATCAAGAGTATATGATATATGGTGTCTCTAAGAGTATGACATTGATTTTTGACATAGGATACTTTTAAATCTAACTGCTTAATATGTGGACTTACTTTAAATTTGAGCGCCTTTTCGATGCCTGGGCCTTCAACCGAGAATAAACCCTTATGTAGCGGCACGGGTAGCGGATTCATCACACGCACAATAACGTCCACAGTCTGCTGCGAAACAATATTGCCCTGGAAAGCAAACTTTATATCCGGCTTACGCACGCGAAAATCATCCTGGGCGTAGTATTCGTAGTCAGTGTTCTTAACTACTGCCGAAGTAGATATATTAAAAGCAGCTTGGGAGGACAATTTGCCATAGTAATCGTCGAATTTCACCTCCATGCGAACGTAATCGGTTGCTTCAGGTTTTAGCTCAAGGTCGAAACCAATTGATTTGACTTCTTGGGCGCCTACACCCGTATAGAGCACAGCGTCGCAGTTTATTTGACCAGCGGCACTGTGCACGCTCTCCTTAGATTTATTGCTTATCTTCAAGACAACTGTGAAGTTCTCGCCAATCTTAATGTCGTCTTTCAACTCCATGTCGAACTCCACTTCGTTGAAGTTGTCGTTCAGATAATAACGACTAAAGGCATGACGGGACTGTTTAAGCGCCTTGAGCATGGTGTTGCGCTCCTCCGGCGTGCGTTCCTCATATTTGTATTGGCTCGTGATATCCTCTCGATCCCACTTGAGCACTGACTTTGTACTAATAAGGTGTCCAATGGCTAGTGTGTCTTTACGTAGCATCTTTAACGGCTGTGCGGGGCCATTGTAGCGCCAATAGACTTTGTCGGCATTAACTTCGGAGAATACAAAGCCACAATCAAATTGTCGTAAGACTTCGCCATTTTTCACGGCAACGACAGAAGCTGGTCCAACACGGTACATATTATCGGAAGCTTCTTGGGGTGTTGCGTCAACAACTTGCCAACCATCATAGGAACCGTATGGTCCTACACCCAAATCGGGACGCTGCATCCAGACTTCATTCCAAACGTGGTAATTCCAAATAGAATCTGTCGTCTCAGCATCTAATTTTTTATTGTTCTTATCAATGAAAATATCAACAGTCAGTGAGGCTTGCGTGTCATGCGCTGATGAATAACAAGTCACGATACGCGAAGGAATGCCCAGTGTACGCGCTATTGTCGTCAAAACGCCGGAAAAGGTCCAACACTGTGCATACTTGACTGGCTTCGGATTCCTATAGAACTGTTGCAATATTTCTGCTGAACCTGTCCAGCTCGTGGGTGCGATGCCGCCAGAAAATTCCTCAGTCCAATTGCCCAGCAAAACGCCATCATCGTCCACAGAATTAACAGCAGCAGCCAATGCTCGCGCCACCCTCACTGGATCACCACGATAAGCTGGCGATAGACGACCCACAGTGCCTAGAATGTGAATGCTACACTCTAATACGTCCCGTTCGAACTGACCAACTTTCCACACCGAAGGTCTCAAGCGGTTATAGGAGCCACGCCATATCAATGTGGTATCATGGTTAACATATTCCTTGCGTTCATTAACATCAGGCAAATAGACCTGGTCATCGGCACACCAAGGATTGAAGAGTATGAATATGGGCACAGGTATTGTGAACGACTTAGCGCCATTGCCCATTAGCTTTGTGTCAATGTCCAATTTCCACTCAGTGACGGGGCATGTAGCGCACGGCTTGATGAGAACTGTCAGCGTGTTGCCCTCATGTGCTTCAATGCCAGCGCCCCACTCAAGGGGATCTCCTAGAAAATCAATGCCATCATGCGGCACTATACCAACAAGTGTACCATTGCCCGGGCTGGGTTTCTTGTCATCTGCCACCGTAAATATAAAACTTATGGCATCCCTGCTAGGGCTGTAGTCTTTGTTGAAATGTAGCCGCAGTCTAAAAGGTTCACCCCTCCTTACGATTAGTGCGTTGTTTGAGGCATAAAAGTGGCTCGTGTGATGTTCATCGTGGTTGTCCTCTAAGCAGAGATCAACGCGTGTGATCCCTAAAATGGCGTCGGTTTCGGTAGCTGAAATTAAAAATAATATTAATAATAATAATAATAATAATAATAATAATAAAAATTACGTGAACTGCAATAATGCAATATTGTGTAATGTGCAATTATTATAAAAGAGGCTAAATGACGATTACAAGCTTATTAACACTTTAGGCACTATTTTTACGTGCCAATATTGAGTAGGCGACAACTGACATCATAATTGCTAGATACCCCCAAGCTTGCCTGCATTGTGTTGGTGTGACTTGTTTACATTTTATAGAACAAAATTCAAAGCCCACAGCAATAGTTTGTTCGTCGCAGCCAAATCAAGTTGTACTCTAGTGAGAGCGTTGGTGATGATCTCATAAAATTAGTGTTTTGTTTGGACGCATGCCATATTGCGATTTGTTGAGCTCAAATTGTTTGCCTATCGTTGAACATTTGGTATTGAATCATACCAAAACACTTTGCCCGAATCAGAAAAATTAAATTAAATCCCCTCTACAAAATACTTTGCTTAGCTAGCCAATTAATGCGCATACTTAGTAGTGAAGAGAGCGTAAAAGACACCTACATACAATACATCAGAAAAATCGTAACATGCCCATTCATTGTTCAATCAATTTGACCCGAGCAGTGCGTTTTATTAGATCAATACAACCCGATACTGATACATAAATGTATATATATAAAGTGTATCATTTTTATTGCAGATTCAATTAAAAACCAGCAAAAATCGAGACTTTAAATGGCTATGTCATTTTGAAATAAAAAGAGATCAATTACTTGTTCGTGCTGTTTTGAATAAAATATGAACAATTCTTTTCCGCCTTCCCAAAAAACGAAATGAGTGCTAATAATATTTTATATGTTGATATGATTACAATCCTAAAAACTCTAGCGAAGATGATCAACGCTGGGCAATATGCTGCAAAATGTACAAAATAATCTGCCAATAAATCCAAAAAAAAAAAATTTTTATCAAAAGAACAGGGTCCGTAGAGGTAGAGTGAACACATGGAATCCGAATGGGCTGAGTGGCTAGAGGTCATTGAAGTCTTCAAATAGTTATGTGTAAATATGGGTTTTCATAAACAAGTTCAAGACTCTAAAAGATCACTCAAGGGCACTAGGAAACTGGTTTTTAATCATAGCCCAGTATATACAAAAAACTATTTTCTAAAAATCATTCAAGTTTGAAAAGAAGCTGTGATAACACATGAGTACTTTTTAATTAGAAACATCATAGCTCATACTTAGATCTGCCAATTCAACTAGTGAACGAAAGGTCTCAGGAGCAACACACTAATCAACTTATTCGTTCTAAATTCCAAACAAACAATAAATTATTTTTCAAAAATTCGGAAGAAACAATCAAAAACAAGTCAAACCACTCAAAAAACTTCAATGTCACAGCAGTTACAAACCAACATAGGATGAAGTCATAGCCGAAAATTATTTGAAATATTTATTCTTCTTCTTCTTTTTAAAATAATAATAATTCAATGGCACTCAAATTTTGGAATGGGTTTAAATTATTTTTACATCTTTTCGTTGATTTTTACTTTCAATTGCGGGACGTGTACTGCGATATGGACTGAGCGGTCGCCTAGTAGGTGGCAACCAACGCTGCACCCAAGCGGGTACATAGCTGCGATACCAGCTACTCATATCTGCGTGTTCTCTGATTTATTGAAGATATTCTAAATTTTTATTAATTAATAGCAATTCTGCTAAACACGACACGCTTTTTAACTGCACAATTTCTATCACCGACTGTTGAATACAAGCGGAACTAGACGCTTTCGTTAATAAGCGCCACCAACAAATGCTCTACACCAGACGCGCTGCGCTCTAAAACTAAACTAAACTGATCGAATTTGCGCACTTCGTAACGCATTCAAATCAAAGGTTCGATGCGATGCGCTACGTCAGAAACTGAGTGGAAAAACAATGCCAATAGAAGGAATGATAGAGCCGGCTATGCTGACATTATTATATTCTTTACACTAGACAAAAAACAAAAAAAAGAATATATTATTAAATATGTATTTTTATTTTCACTGTCAATCATCTGACGACCAGCGAATTTCAGCAATAATCAAATAAACAAAAAATAATAATAAGAACAGTAGTGAATCAATCGTCCATTGATCTGAAAGGGAGATCCAATGGATGCAGGACTTTGGTACTTCGTGTTGACCAGAGACTTAATAGCCATAGGATTGCCAAACCATTCACCCGTGTGGAATCTCATAACCTTCATAATATTGTAAGGATATTTCGAACATGTTCAAAATTAAACACTACTCAGTAGTTACTTTAAACGGGGGAAAAACAAAATCCGCTTTATGCGCGTAATTCCTATACTCCTTTTATGGATACTAAAAATTCGGATGAAGACTGACGAAAATACGAAACAAATAAAATAAAAATAATTAATAGTTAATATATATATGGCAGGGGCATTCCATATTCGAAATTTGATTGTTTCAAAGCTAAAAGAGTCATTTTCAAGAAAAATAAAGCTTATCGCACGGATTTCCTATGCAGTCAAATTCCATTAAAGAATAATGACTACATCCATTGACTGGAAACTAACTTAGTTCCGTCTTTGCCAATGTGAAATTACAACAAATTGATTGCAAGCTAATTCCTTTGAAGTTTTAGACTGACTCACTTCTAATCTAGATCGAACTACAACCGCATCTTCTACGTCTAAATATTATAAGATAGATTCTTAATATTGGCTTTAATACACTCAAATGGTGCAATCAACTAGTCTAGGAAAAATAAACTAGGTATATTATATACTAATGACAACACGTGTTCGATCCGTCAATCTTAGGAGATTTTTGCTGTGGGGCAGTTCACACCAATCAAACGCGCTAAAATTGCCCAGGTAACGAGACCATCTGATGAACCGGACCGTTCTTTTTCGAAGACGACAGTAGCAAAACAACAATCGTAAATCGGGAGCGCTATCGGTCTGTGACAACAAAGTTCCTTACACCTTTTTACATATAAATTAAAAATTTTTTTTGTGGCATTAAACTTAATCTCATTTCTGGATGTGTAACTTAAAGTTACAATTCGGAGAACTGCGCGATTGTTCATTTTTGTGGTCCTTTACTTTAATTATGTAATGCTCTTTCGTTATGTTACGGTTTCTACTTGTCAACTTCTGTTGCAAGCCAGTCAACTTTTTAAATCTCCTCATATTGTACCATGTTAATTAATGGCTTATGGTAACTTGAGATTAAATTATGTCCAAGTTTCTTGAAAAAACAGCGTCAATGGTAGTACAGTAATTTGTTGCGAATTGCTCTGAATCATTATTATTATGTAAATCAAATGTATCTAATAAAAAGGATATTAATTCTTCTTCTAATTGTTGTAGTCTCCAGCCAATATGAGTGGAAGCTAATGAACATTTTGTTTAAGTAATTTTGAACCTCCCGCTGTATATTCAACTATGATCGATAAATGTATAATGTAATATACTCAATCTTTTAATTTGGGGATATAGAAATAGCTACAATTAATAATGCAAATCGTTTCCTATTTTACAAAGTACTCAAATCATTAATGTTGGACAAAAGCGTTCCCATATCTTCTGTACAAATATGGGCCGCGTCTTCACTTCTACGATACATTGCGACTCCAACTGAACGAATATTTTGTCGTTTATAATAAGAAATGCAATTGAAATTAGGAAGGGCAATTTATTCGTAATTTCTTATTCACGTTTCGAAAAGTAATAGTAGAATCGAATTTTTAGTAACTGGATCGAAGAAATCTACGGTATGTCTTTTCAAACTTTGGCAGTTAAAAATGAATAATGAAATGATTTTACAAATCATATCCAGTATAATTATGTTCTGGTCGGCAACGTGTTTAACGAGAATCTTTGAATTTATTGTAGCAATTTCTCTGTTGATCTAGCTTGCTTTCGATTATAATAAAATTTAAATTTCGTTGGATCATCTTGGGGTGTTACAATATACAAGTTTTCGTATGTGTTACTCGAGATAGCGCAACGTAAACAAGTTCTTGCAAATAATATTTGCTGTACGCGTAAACTATTTCACTTAAATTTCCACCCTGTGATTTACGTATTGTAATAGTCGAAATTAAAGGAAAATGCTTTAGAGTAGCAATAATTTTCTTATGTGATGCCAATGGAATGTTCGCAGATGGTAGTTCAATAGGCACAGCAAGACTACTAATTCCACTTTGTGCAGCTAACTGAGCAGCTTTTTTGCTTTTCTTCCAACCAATTGTTGTTGAACCACAAAACTCCAACCAAACTCTCACTACAATGTTGTTTGTATCAAAATCTAAATGCACTAATTTTCCAGTCCTACCATTACAAAAGCCATTTGATATATGTACATTTGCCTTTTACAAATATAATTTCTTATGGTAAACCACCAGTATCTGTAACTAACTTCTTATGTAACTTTACTCTAAAATAAGCACTTTACTTTGTTCATGATTTTTAGATCCTGTAATTCAATCAATGGCTGTAGAGAGTAGAGTGGCTTATTTCATCGATGATTGACACTTGTACATATCTAAAAAGAGATCTATACAAATGCGCTATTTCAAATGGCAGAGCCAATAGTTTTGAAATTGAAATTATAAGTGCAGAATGAATTGTTGTCCCATCCAATTGACATAGAAGCTTTACTAGGGGTAGCGCAAGTTATATAAGCATTACAATAGGCGTCTGTGTCAGTAAATCTGTTATAAATTTCCACTATAACTATTGACAAAATTTTTACCAGCCCCTGGACCAGTGAAAAATATTTTGTAAGGTGTGGGAGGAGTTTGTTAATGTTAAATAATATTCATCAATAAACGAAACCCGCGAAAAAAAGATAAGGAACACAATCTGTGAGTGTGCTTAGCACTCACGAGCCCATGTAAAATTTCATTCCATCGAAACCAAAGATGTTTCACAACAAAACGTCGTCACCCCGACTACCTCGCTTCCCTTGCCAAAAACAATTTGTCTTTGCTGACCAGAAATATTATGTTCGAAAATACAATTTATAGCTTACCTTCCTTTAGATTTGCTATTGCATTATAATTTAAAATTTATATGAAAGCATGTGCGAATCGAACAACATATATATATGAGCAGCTTCATTTTTGGAAGCATATTATAATTCATAATTGAGGCACATAACGTACATATTTATATAAAATATAAGAGCCAAACCTCAGCGACATGCAAGCCAATCAATATGCAAGATCGGCGTTGAGTAGGGTACCCACACAACCAAATGAAACTCGCTCTCTCTCTCTTTACAAACGCAAACGCTTGAAATGCGTGCAGTTAGTTGGCTTGGTGTTGTTACCTTTGTTGTTGTTGCTGCTGTTTGGTTTTGCGCTATCTGCATGAGCACAACAGAAGAGCAGAACCAAATAGCAGCAAAAAATGCTACAAAATACAACAAAAACGTTGTTACGTTTTTTGAATTTTCTGTCATTTCACAACGACCACAAACCGCGTAAAGGAACTTCGTTCCAAAAAAACGCCACATTTCGCACAGCTAGTAACAAAATCGATTTATTGAAGCCATTGATATAAAATGTAGCCAGTAGCTTGATATAAAAAATGGAGATATTGACTGGTCTCCTCGTTCGCCAGATTTCCCACTGCCGGACTATATTCTCTGATGATGTCTTCGTTAATATACTTCAGAATGGTTATAGTTCCCAGTGTCGTGGGTACACAACAGGGCTTTGGTAAATGAGGCTGCTTTAGGTGCATTAACGTTTCCACAATTGCATGATTTGTCGCATCCAAGAGGAAAATTACAGCAACCACCACAAAAGTAGGCCTCGAATTTCTTAGGTTCTATAACTCAGTTGTGAATCTGGTTTACCCTTTTCCACACTCCGTACATTTATTATTCAAGTAAATGGACGACATTTTAAGTTTTTCTGAATTTAATTTATTATGTTTAAACAGAATTGACCAGATAAAAATTGTTTTTCAAAAATGAATTTTTTACGAATAAATTTGTTATTGCATTTTTAAAATTTTTTATTATCATTAATACACTTAAAATTAATTTCTTTAAATAATTTTTTGTTTCTTGAAAGTTTACAGCAATTTTGAATTTCGCTGTTCCATTCGATTTCAACAGGTTGGACTAAAACGAAAAGATATCGTTGTTGTTGTTTTATTTTGTTGAGTATTGTTTCCTTATTGTTGTATTTTTTTTTTTTAATCGATACTCTCGATCGAATCAAGATCTTCATCCGAACTGCAAACGTCGACGAACTCAATGTCCTCATCGAAGCCATCTTCGACGAATGTGCATGCCTCATTGATTTTCACCGAATCGGGGAATTCCCCATATGCTTTTAAATTCCTTGCCTCATCTTGTGTATACTTCCAAATGACATCTGCCTTTGTGTCCTGAAAGTCTCGTAAGCCGACAAGTATTATGTCCCCTTGCATAATCCAGACTTTTTTCCGCATATTTCCCCGAATGACGCCAAGACGTTTGACGCCATCGAAGCACATTGCCTCCAACCGACAGTTTCCAAGCAATTTAATTACTTGGGCATATTCCTGTTGATCCTCTTTGAATAGCAGCTCCCGTTTTTCGGATGCCTTGTCGTTTTTTCCGCGACGACGGTTTTTGCCACCTTTTCCCTTGTTCTTCGGCATCTTATTTCGTTTTGTTGCTGAAGATGTAGTTTATCACTTCTGGTTCAGACTCTGCCTTCTACTGATGCAATGCGTTTAAAATGTTTTTAAAAGTTTTCAGATGAAAAATTGCGCTGACAGGACGATGTTTATGTCTTGATATTTTACTCCCTTCTGAGCTTCGCTTGTTACGAACCTCCTATTTATATTCATAATCATAACTTGAAGGAGCTATTTCGCTAATTATGGTCCTGCAAATGTAATTAACATTTTCGCAATTATCATTAGTAAACTTACACAGGGAGAAGAGATATACTCATATTATTGTTATTGTTTTACGACGTTCGAGGCCTTAAAGCAGGTACCCGAACACGACGCGGACCAATCGAAACCCGCACGACCGTAAGATAAGAAGGCAATAAAAATTGGCAAATACTAAGGACATTAATGACCCCTGATTATTGCTGTCAACTGCCTTCAACATAATAAATAAAATACAATAAACAGGTTACGGAATTTATATCATATTCCCTTTCCTTAAAAATTATTCAAATCAAAATAATATATATATGTAAGACCTTCGCCTTGAATTTAGAACCGACTAACTCAGGGTCCAACTGCTGTTCACAAGTAACCCTTCTCCACTTCTGTCCACAAGATCTCATTCGATTATTTGCTACAATCACAAAGATCTGTACTAAAGGCAGTTCCAAGTCAAGTCTTACATTTACCGGAAAAGTTATTAAATTGGGAAATGTACACAATTTCTCTTCTAGTTATTTCCTCTGCTACTGTAGGAATGTTGAGGTCGCGGTGAAAGTCGGCGTTTGTTATGTACCATCCTGCTTTGGCGATTATTCTTAATATTCGTGACTGCTGCCTTTGGATTATAGCGACATTTGATTTTTTGGATGTTCCCCATATTTGCGCACCGTATGTCCAAATGGGTTTGATTATGGCTTTGTATAACAAAAGCTTATTTTCCAGCGATAGATTAGATCCAGGGTTAAGGAGCCAATAAAGCTGTCTGGTCTTCAATTTTGTTCAATTTTGTTCGCGCTTTTTCTGTATATGGTGTTTCCAATTTAATTTGTTGTCTATATAAAGTCCTAGGTATTCGCATAATCTTCTGTTTTAACGTCGACTCCGCCAACCGCTAGCCGGGGTGCTTGTGTATTGTCTTGCTGTTATTTATTTTAATGTTCCATCTAGCGAACCATTTCAGAGTGTTGTCCAAATTCTGTTGCAGTATTGCAGTTGCTACTTCAATGTTTTTGTGGAAACTTAGTAATATGATGTCATCTGCAAATGTAGCTATCAATGATGATTTTTGGCTTGGTATTGGTATATCTGCTGTGAAGATGGTGTACAACAGAGGACCTAGTATGCTACCTTGCGGAACTCCTGTTCTAATATTTCTTAAATTTGAATATTCGTCCGAAAATTTTACGAAGAAGTACCTATTAGTAATGTAACATTCCAGCATTTGTACAATATTGTGGGGAAATATAGTTCGTAGCTTGTAGATTAATTCATTATGCCAAACCTTATCGAATGCTTTCTCTACGTCTAGGAACACTCCAATACAGAATTTTTTGTCGTCGAGGTCGTTTAATATTTTGTGCGTGACACGATGGACTTGTTGTACTTGAGTACACTTGAGTGGTTTCTACGGAAGCCGAATTGGTGATCTGGAATTATATGGCTGCGTTCCAGAATAGGTTTGTATAGCACAGGAAGTAAGCTGATTGGTCTATATGATGATGGCAGAGATATGTCTTTTCACGGCTTTTGAATCGCAATGACTTCGGCAACTTTCTAGACTTTGGGGAAGTAGTTTAATCTGAGTAGGGCATTAAATATATTGCGTATATAAATCACCGCGACTGGTGGAAGCTCTTTTAGGAGTTTGCCGTTAATTTTGTCATATCCTGGTGATTTTTTAGGAATTACATCATGTTGGATGATGAGTAGAATTTCGGAGGCCGTAGTTTTTTAAGTCGCAATGTTTGGGGTTCATTATCCGGGTTAGAGTGTGGGACGTCTAAGTTCTGTTGCTCGTCTGTAAAAATTTTCTCATAATAATCTGTTATAGCTGATGCTTCAGCTATATAATTTTATTACTCAGTTTTTTTGTAGCTTTCCAAAGCGAGTACTCTGTGTATTTGGTCGGTGTTATTTTTGAAGGTAACTAACTCCTTTTATGGATACTAAAAATTCGAGTGAAGGCCGAACAAATAAAATAATTAATAGTTAATATATATATTGCAATGGCATTCGATATTCGAAACTTAATGTCTTCAAAGCTAAAAGAGTCATTTTCAAGAAAAATAAACCTTATCAGGATTTCCTATGCAGTAAAAATTCATTCCATAAAAGAATAATCCATAGACTGGAAACTAACTTAGTTCCATCTTTGCAATGCCAAATTACAAGAATTTGGTTGCAAGCTAATCCTTTTGAAGTTTTAGACTGACCCACTTCTAATTTAGATCGAACTCCAACCGCATCTTCTACGTCTAAATATTATAAGATAGGATTTGATCGAAGAAGTCAGAGAACATCACTAATTATGATAATGAAAATCATGTTAAAAGAATTCTCCACTCTCAAGCTATATCTGCCTTTACTACCCGAATTAGAATTGCGGAGGAACAGCATTTTGCCCACGGGGATATTTTGAAAGATATGAGAATTGCATTCTCAACCCATTAAAAATGTAGAAAATTAAAAACAAATAATTTTGATTAAAAAAAGTGTGATTCCGTTCATTTGGACCTCATTGAGCCTTGGCCGAATAGGCAGAAAAATCCATACACCTCACCGCCACCTTCATCTACAAACAATTAGCATGCTCTGACATTTTTATCAAAGGTGTGAACTTACGGTATACAGCTTTAGGGCACTGCATCCAATTCGAAACTCGAAATTATCAGTGGTTTCAGTTCAAGCTAGATGCACAGATGCTAGATGCACATCCGCTGTGCTCACAGGATCAGGCAAAGCAAAGGCTTGTTGTAGTACTGAAATTTGCATTCGAAAAGTGTACAACGTAATTTTGAATACGAAAAACCAATAACAATGGTTAATAAAAATAATCAAAAAAATATATATATATATTGTATAGATTTAACGGAAATTATAGCACATCTTAGATTTGTTGTTGTCAAAGGTTAATCACTCTTATTTATTTACTAGCTGTTTCCGCAACCTCACCCTGCTTCGTTTCTTCGTTTCTATACACAGCGATGCGATAGCATGTGTAGGGCTAATGTGCAACAGTTAGCGCTATATTTAAAAGGCATATTTTCAACTGTCACATAATGTGTGTTTTCGTAACAAAAAATAGTCTGTGTTCTTTTTCAAGTTCCCATTTATTTCTATACAAAAATTCATAAAAATTAGTCCTGCTGTTTAGGCGTGAAAGGTAACAGACAGAGAGAGTTACTTTCGCATTTGTAATATTAGTAAGGATTTTTTATATATTTAAGGAATAATATTTATCATAATACACATTTGTAGGAATAAAAGTAATTACGATTAGTATAGTCAGATACATGCAACTCAACTGTATCATCAAAATCCTTAGCCTTGGTTATTGAACAGCTTCTTAAAGAAAAGTTGAAGCTTGCTTATGACACTAGAGACATATACAATAGCCATTATTACTGCTGCTCAAATTTCAATGCAGTTAGATATGAGGTTCTTATAAATAAGCCACTAAAATGAATTAAAATAAGGGGAGGCTATACAATGTATTTCCTGAAGATGTCTTCGATCACCTCACACACTGCCTGCCAAGACTAGGTGCACTGACGTTGAGGAAGAAAAAATTGAAATAAACTCAGGTAGCCACATTCAACATACAACCTGAGAAGCCGCATTATCCTGTGGGCTTATGAGTATATTTATATATACAAAGACTTGTCCTATATATGAAGCATTGCATTTATGTTGACAACGAAATGTGTGGTGGCGGTAATTGACCTAAGTTCTAACACCTCCGCCTGAATACTATAGACTTACACTTACCCTTACCAAATAAGCCTCTTTCGAACTTTATGTCAAATCAATCAGTTAAAAACTAATTATGTGTCATCAATCATAGATAGATACCAATGTACTAATATATATATATTTTTTTTAGATTTCCCAAGACATTTCAAAATTTCCAAAAGATTTCCACTTGAAAAAAAAAAAAACGAGCAAACATCACTTTATATCTATATTAATACAAATGAATGCTTATATGTTTTGACAGGTGCTAATATCAAGAATGATTGGACCAATGGGGCTAATTTTTGGTACATATATAGACGTTATTATTAGCGTATCCACTTTATTTTAATACTTTAAATACGCTTATTAAAGACGAACTCAATTCTCAGACACGATAACAAAGCAACATCAGAAAATCCTTAAACTGCAAACAAATGAAAACTCAGAGTTGATTTGTTCAAACTCGAAAAAAAAAATACAAATCTGCTCAAACTGTACAGATTCGTAGAGAAAGGCAAAATAATAATAATAATAATTAAGCGCGTGTGTGTTTCAACTAATAAAGAGAAATGCAACTATGCGCTTTTTTTTTGTTGTGTTTTTGTTTCAACTGAAAGTCTGTCAAAGGAAAATAATAAAAAAAGTTTTATTCAAATCGATAATATTAATATAATGTGTTCCAAATTTGGTATAGGAAAAAATGGCAGTGAGGAGTCGAAATCAAGCAGCACGATAAGAGTCAATGAGACTGAGGAACAGCGTGTAGGAAATCGAATAAGAATTGACGAGAGGAAACAAGAAAAAGGAGTGGTAAGGTTTGTATATATGGTCATTTATAGATATAAAAGTAAATACAGAACACGAAGAAGATGATGGAATGAACACAAAAGAAATAAACAAGAGCATATCGGTGACGCGAACTAATAAGATTTTGCGCTACCAAAAGTTGCTCAACGCGACTAAAGACGTTTTCACTTGCCGTTTACATTTTAATTCTACACACATCCCGGGGCCTCTACTAGTAAATAAGACTCGTTGATATGTATACACTCAAATAAGTTACGAATTTGGTCAGTATTTCTTATATACCAGCTGAATCCAGCAACCGATATTTTGCTGCCAAATAATGTTCATTGATTTTTTAAAATTAATATGAAACAAAGTAAATAAACATTTGTGTCTTCACTTTCAGTAGAAGTTGTTCTTGTGTTTGTTGTACTCTGTAGCTACGACTTCGTTAATTACTAATTGAAGAAGAATGTCCAGTGATAAAACGGGGCCTTGCATTAATAATAATAATTTAAATATATGAAACAGTTTTTGCTTTTCTTAGAAACGTTTCAAAACTCTATAAAAATATAATGAAAACCCGGTGCCTACATAAATACATAGAACTGAATAATTGTAATAAAAGCACCCTAATAACATCGTACCAGGTGCAAATAAAACAAAAGCGAAATCACAAAAATCGGCAAGCTAAAAAAATCTAACATTTTCGTTTTAAAGTGAAGCGATTTAAGCAGAGCGATGTAGTTTAATCAAAAGCTAAGTGCGCGGGTGCAAATTACCGCTTGGTCCTTTTATTTCATTAATTATTTGTAATTTATAATCAAATTAATATTTTATAGCCATTAAATTGATGGTTAAACCTATTACAAAAATAATAAAGTTGCTGAAATTTGTTTCATTCCCAATGATGTTTAATTAAATATAATCCTTTTTCCAATGAATTCGTAAATAGCTACGCGCTACCCGGGTGTTCCTCAACACCTGCAAATGTTTTATTTATTAACTTCGCGCTGCTTTAGCTTCAGTTTGTTTTGCTTTGCCGTCGTTTTTGGCTTCAACTGCAGTACATTGCTAAAGTCACTATTGTGAGACACATTCAAATGCACACCCAGGCAGTATAGATAGAATAAATGTCATAAAATAAGAAGCAAAATACATTAATTATAGCAAAGAGAGCGCAAACACGCAAAATTGATCTCCCCCACGTTGTGCATGAAACGTAAAGGGAACAACAACAATAACATGATTTCACAAAACCGATAGAAGAGACGAGAAAGACACACAAACATCTCTGTTCTCCTATTCTACTGCGCTGTGAGCGCAGTATAACATGAAAAGTTATATGTTGTTATTTTGTTTGTAAAGCGGTTATCTTTAACATCTTTTCTAACCTAATTCACTAGCACGATTTTGATAAAAATTATATGGTGCACATCCAGCGAACAATACCTTTCAATTGGTATTTTTCTTATCACAATCGGCTCAGTGATTTAAGTAGGAAAAACGACACAGAAAATGTTTTGAATTATATATATAATCCGCACACACACACACAGATTTCTTAAAAACAAATTCTTTATGAGTAACTGAAGATACCACTCCAAGCTTTTTGTCACGTTTATAAAATCATTGTTCACTTTTCCTCTGCTCTCTATAAACATTTTACTCAGAGTTACTCTTTGGGCATTCAAAATTTAATTTTTAGTCTCTAAAACATTTTCTTCAATTTTACATCACATTTTTAATTGTGTGCCTTAATTTTGCGATTTCATTGATTTTAGGATTTTCCTATACATACTCTGTACAACTTTTTTATCATTAAAGAATACAACTCTGTTAGTGCTAAGCTAATTTCTAAAATTCAAAAGGAAACATATCACCTAACACAAGAATTTCTACTCCCGGAATCACGTGGGCCTACAAATCGTCAATTCAGGGTTCACATAGATGAAGCGTTGCTACTTTGGCGGAAGTAATATTTTTATGAATATATATTTTTTTCAATCTTTTCTTCATCTTTTGTGCTCTACATTTTAAAGCAATAGTTTTAGCTTGCAAGTATGCTGCATATTACTTTATTTTGTACAAAATTCTGCTAAATTAAAAGGACTGAAGTTGAACAAATCTCCTACTAATCTACACGTACTTTGGCTCACTTCATTGCACACAGAGCAACCACATGCTTACACAACAAATTTTTCACTTCAGTGCAGATTTAATAGTTGCCAAGAAAAAGAGAGTATACTTTAGTATAAAATGATTGCGATTTATTTACTTACTTGGCTGCTCTTTGAGTATCTTATTTTCAATTTTGCTGTCGTTGCGATTTCTTGAATTATTTTTAATTTTTTTTTTCACTTATTTCCAATTCACAATTTTCCAATTTTGCTGTTTTTCGCGCAGCAACGTTGGCTTATTACAAATTAGCTGCACATTTGAAAGTCTGCTTTTAGGCGTTTTGTTTCAAGCGGCTTAGTGTTTGTTTTCGACGTTGTTTGTACTTCTCCACTTTTGCTATTACGTTAAACTTTTTTTTATAATTTTTCGCCGTAACAAATTTTTATCTACTCAGAGAATTTAATTCGCTGTCGATTAAGACTTGTCTTAGGTGCGCTGCTAGGGAAAGCTTAGCGCTCTAATGTGTTTCCGTCATAAAAATACAGAGAAAAACACAAAACGCGGCTAATGCATAAAAACGAAGGGTTTTAGTATGAGTCCTGATGGTTCCTCTGCCAAGTAGGCGCACTGAAGGATGAAAGTGTACGAAAAAGGAAGCGAAGCAAGAAAAACCTTTTTAAAAATGTGCGCGTTGCTTCCGCAATAAAATAATGTTGCGACACGACGATGCATACAGCAATGACAAAGTCAACAAGGCTTTTAAACAAACTCTTTTCTTCTGCTATTGCTTGTGAGCCTGTATGCGCGCTTTAACTTTTTTAATTTAAAAAATATTTGATTTCAATAAAAATATTTGCTTGATTGCTTGCTTGTGCTTGCTTGTGCATGATCTCTTGTCATTTTAATTTGAGTTTTATTTTTAGTAGTTTTATTACTTATGGTTTTTGAGCTGAGTAGTAAGCGCGAAAGTATGCTACATAGGTTGAAGTTTTGACTGACTTTTTGGAGAAACATTGGTTTCATAACTTTGTAGTGTACTTTTTGGCGCAAAATTGTCTCCAAATTATAGCTTTGTGTTGTTGGTAGCCTTTTTGTTATTCACTACACTTATTAAACACGCCGTATATTCCAACCTTTTAATTCAAGTCAACAATTTAATATGGTTTTTCGTCCCTAGCAGTACATTTTTTATTACGTAGCCGATCTATAATTCACAAACACATACTACTGAAATGATTCGTGTCAAATCGCAATAGAATTGCTTTCGCACACGTGTTTCGCCCAATGACGTCCAACGCAAACGAGTTGCAAGCACGAACTGAAACCATCGGATTCAAGTAACGACTGACTGACTGTGTTGACTGCCTTCGTCGACAGCAGACAACAGTAGATGCGCCTGCGCCACTTCATGCCACGATTCGTCAATGAAAAGCTTTGCTGGAATTTTTTGCCGCCAAATCAAATTCGGAGTAAAATTCGGAAACGCACCGACAACGAAAGCCGCATGTTGCACGCAAGCTGTTTCATAGACTGACTGAGTCAGTGTCTAAATGGCCGATTAACCAAATGACAGCAAATGCCGGCAACAAGCAGGCAGGCAGTAACCACTGCGCACAAAGCGCTATTCGTTGTCATATAAGCCATGCCGTTGAGCTACATTTCGCCTGTAATTGTCTGACTGGCTTAACTCTGTTCGCTTTGGTTTCTACTTTTTCTTGACCGACTTTAGTTTATTGGCTTTTCCTACTGTCTATGATACTTCCCTATTCCTACTCCTATGTCGTTCATTAAACGCGTTAAGGACTCTTTATTGTCATTATGTCTTTGTTGTCATTATGCTGTACATACGGCATGTCCTTTGTTTGCCTGTCAATTGCCGGTGCTCAATAATTGGAAGAGATGTCCCGAGTAATCTCTCTCTAATGGCATGCTAATTTGACATATTCCTACACTGGTCTTACTCAATCACTGTCTGACTAAATGATATGTGCGCTGATATTGTCATTTATCATTTAACCTATGTCAATTAAGCTGCATTCAATGTTTGCCTAAAGTCGATTTCATCGCATTGCTTTATTAGCCATTTCTGGCATATTGCATCTAGTATTTTCCAAGCCAATAATTGTATTTAAATATGATATTTAGAAAATGAAAACTTTCTCTTTTCTTGCTCAATAGTTTAGTTATGCATTGTCAGCCACAAAGTATGCCACAACTGTGAAAAAGTTTGCATTGTGCTGCATGCACTTATGTGTGGCAATGTCATATGACCATATGTAATTAAAGCAATACTAAGTTCTTCAAGCACACATTTCCTTTGAACAATTCTCCGCTCTTCCCAACTCTTTTACTCCCTTTTTGAATTTACTAAGTGGCAATTTAATGTATTTTAAATTCTTTAACCATGGCAATATTCAAGATTCAAGAGAAATAGAAGGCATTGCATTTATTAGAATATATACACATACTCTCAGGCGTCTCAGTAAGCATACAAATTAATTGTAATCCCTTTTAAATTGATATTGTAATTGGTTTCTATGCAACTCAAACGGCCACATCTAGTTTTCAGTTTGCACTATGCAAAGGTTAGTTTCGTTTTAATTTCCTACATTCAAAATCGAAAGCATATTTTCCTGGGCAAATCAAAGCTTTTCATGTGCGAAGAAATTTGATTGAATTGGCTTAAGTTTATGCTGCAAATAATTTTAAACTCAGAATTAATATTGCCGACGATGTTACTCCGCAACATTTTCCAAATTAATAATGCAAAACAAACTAAGCAAAGACCACAAAAGTATGCCATATTTAACTCGTCTCTATGTACCATAAGCTTAATATTTAAACAGACTTAATAAAGATTTTGTCACTTAAATGCGTAGGCAGCAACTCGACTAATTATAATGCAAAGTTGTCACACTAAACTCGACGCTAACGCCTAAAAATTGACAACACTTTTGCATAAAATGTTTGTCAAGAACCTAATCCGACGCAATCTTGATTGCGCTTTGGTGACACATTCTGAGATGTAAATTTGACCCAGCACTTTGAGGTTTTCACACAATGCGGCGAAATGTTGAAAAACAAACACGTAGCAGCCTTTTAGGCAATGAGTCTCATGCGTAACCTTTTATTTAAATTGTGTTCAGTTAATAGATTCGAATTGTGATTCAGTTTGAAGTGCAAACATTTTCCATGGTTTTCTAAAAATATCACATTAATATAACGGAATATGTTCATCGATTTTTGTTTGTCGCATATTTTCTGAGGAATTTTTAAACAAAATAACGCGGAAATGGACGCATAATTTTAACAGCAATTAATAAAAAATATTTATTCGTCGGATTGCAAAATAATAAAGAGAGCAAAAAAATAAATCCATTGCCATAAAAGTGATCACAGCATAATAAAAATGGGGAGATTTTTATAGGACGTAAAGTAAGAGGAAAACTCCTGTCAATTTCCGGTTCGCACATATTCAATAAACAATAAAGTAAAAAAATAAATAAAAATAAACACATACAGACGAACAAATATAACACAAAAAGCATCTCGACAATTAAATGCAAGAAAAGGGAAATCAACCAGAAAACTTTCGTGCAACAATGCAAAACAGACACAAAACAAGCACAGAAACACACACAAACAAGCTGCCAAAGGAGCGGGGAAGCTTGAAAATCTGTTTGCATATAAGAGAGAACGAGGTCAACATTGTAAGCGGTTGTGATTGTTGCTTCTATTTGACTTCTTTGGCTACTGATTGCTGAGCCAGCAATACACAAAGGAGTGGTCAAATGACACTGCAGCGGCCCGGTAACACAGCATGAACAATGAAATGTCATGTTATGCGAACATGAAAAGCGAACGCAGAAGATAAAATTTAAAAAAAAAATTAACCAAAAAAAAATTAAACGCCAAATGGAGCATTCCAAAAATACCAGTCGCGTTTCGCTGACTTCCGTTTTGGGTTATTGATCGACCGCAAGCTTCCGTCAACGTTAACGGGTACGGTTCACCGCATCGTGTCGCCATTTAATGGTCTCGTTGTGGCTACCGCGGCCTACAGCGACAGCAACAGGAACGAGCTATTTCTGCCTATCGGACGGATATGCCGTATGCTCATACTTACATACGTTTAATGCAATCAGCGCTGGTCTTTATTTCTGTCAACATTATTGTTGTGGTTGTTAACATTTATTTTATTTCATTTATTTATTTATTTATTTATTTATTTTTTGTAATTATAATTAAATTTGTTCACTGTACGATGGCTGCTAAAAGAAAAGAGCATAATTTGTATTTGTTTGTACCATATTTTTAGTCTATTTGTAAGTCAGTTCGAATTTGGTTCTTCTAAAAACTTAAAAGAAAGTAGGGTAAAAAGTATTTTAGTGTTGTGAGTGCTTAGCCGTCACGAATTTCTGATGTGAAACACATAGACCATGATGGAATGATATAAAGAAAATATAAAAATATTTATTTTTTATAAAAATGATTTGGTTACTAAAGGTAGGTAACATAAGGCACATCAATATTATGACTATCGCTCGTAAGCCACAAGCCTAGCTCAATGCTATGACCATGCTATGCTCTATCGACTGCCTCATTGCTTCAAATGTCAAAATTGGTTTAAGCCTGACTGATATGACTGATAAATACCGCTAACAAATATATAAATAATACGCAAGTTATTGCAAGAACAACATTGGAAAATATATACATGTGGAGAAAACAACAAAAAAACACACACACATAAACATAAGTACAAAAACAACGTACATATTTGACTTTTCGTTCGAACAGGCAAATTATTTGATTGTATGCACCTTACGCTATGCAAAATATTACAGCCAGGTGCGAATTGACCTCGCGTGGAGGTCATGGTTCCGCACGTTGAATAAATTACGAAAATCAAAAATCATAATCAAAAATAATTCTTATAGCTTTCAAATTTTGTAGCACAGCCATTAGCAGTCGTTTGGCAGGTCTTTTTAAAAGTCAGAATTGGCTTAACGCATGTGCTTCGTAAATGTAGGTAACGTACGGCTCATCAATAACTATCAAAACGAACAATGGACATTTGCTGTTTGTTGTTGTGTTCTGTTTCGCTGCCCCCATTTTTTTTTTTGTTGCACTTGCTGAATGCCTGCCTTCCTTGTCAACTGGGTACAACTGCAAACACTGCAAGTTCATCCCTGTCCTGTTTCTCACTTAATTCTCTTCGATCTTCACTGTGCACGCAGTTTATTAATTAAATTTTAAAATTACGAAAAAGTAATTGTTCTGTGTAAAACGTTGATTAAAATGCCATGAAGTAAGGAAGGCCTACACGGACAACTTAACATTCTGACGCAGAATAATATCTTCTCCGGATCCACATATATAGATAAATTGTATCGAACAGGAATTTTGACAGATGATATTTCAAGACTATATTAAATTGATAAGTTTTTCGTTTGGTATTTAATATTTCGTAAACTCCAGTTGTATAGTAATGTTCTTTCATCACTTACAATTCACAATTGATTCGATTATTATCGCGTATATATAGCTATTTTTCCTTTAAGTGTTTATCATTTGCAATCGGTTTATCATATCTTCATACAAGTACGTCTATGGAATTTGTCGAAGCAACAGCTCAATTTTTTTTTAATATTTATTTGTTTTGTTTGTTAGTTGTTTCTATTCCATCAGTTGCGGTAGTTGGGGTTATTTTGCTATGTCATAATCGCGGTCGATTGGACTGTTGGTTACTTTTTAATCGTCGATTTTTGTTGGAAATGTGTTCATTGAATTTTTTAATTTTTTTTTCCTTTACTTTATGTTTGTTTTAGTACAGTAAAAATATATTTAGAATACATGGCTGACGTCATACACGTAATGTAATCCTCTAGTTGTGTATAAAGCAACACTGCTTTTTCAAATAATGCAAAGGCATTTCTCAGAGGTTTCGTTAGCATTGAATTTTTTCTGCCTCCATATCCAAGAGTTTCTTCATCATTTTCTTTTACTTTATGTTTGTTTTAGTATATATTGTATATATTGTATTAGTTTATAGTATAAATATATTTAGAATACATGGCTGACGTCATACACGTAATGTATTGCTCTACTTGTATACAAAGCAACACTGCTTTTTCAAATAATGCAAAGTCATTTCTCAGAGGTTTCGTTAGCATTGAATTTTTTCTGCCTCCATATCCAAGAGTTTCTTCATCATTTTTGCATCTGCCTCAGATTCTTTGCTTCCGTTTTATTCAAAATCTTGGAGTGGTGTTATGTGAGTTCATCGTCGACTGGCTATCTGTGGGTGTCAGCGGGGTATCGCTTGTTAAATCTGCCACTAAGTTTTGAATTGAACTTTCTACCAATTCTTCTGGCACCTGAACGCTACTGCGGCTGCCAAAAACCTTGTCTAATATATGTGCCCACTATATTTATAAAACACTTAATCATTTCTTCTTTTGAAAAGGGGAATATGCTTTGAGCCTCCTTAATCTCTCGCATTATTTTTTCCCAAATTGTAATCCTTTTCTTTTTTTCCCGCTTAATTCTCCTTCATGGTGCAAACGTACTTCTACAAGAAGCTTCTTCCTTCCGTGAGTCAACTTTTTCTCACTATTGCAATATTAAACTAATTTAATTAAATTAATTTAAATTATTAAATTTAAAAATTAATTTAATTAAAAACTTAAATTTTACTTGTAAAAAAATTTTTCTTACATTTCCATTGTTTCACGCGCCAAAAATGCAATTCATCACAAATGTGGTAATGATGCGCAAATTTGGGAAATGTTGCGCATCGCAAAATATTGTCAGGCGTTAATGAACACTCGGCATTGCCTTATTTTTAGCAATGCCGTTTATGAACAGTATGCATTGCAATGTTGCTTTGCAGTGTTGCGTTTATGAAGTCAGCCTACGTTATCAAATATATTTTCGGTTTTCTTTGTACTCTATTGAAAACTCAACTAAACTGAACGATATATTCAATCATATCCACTCATTTCATTTTGGTTAAACAAAATGAACAAAATGAAACAACGCTCACTCAATAAGTCGCTCAATCATACCTAAACGTTTTCACTAATTTTTTTGAGTGACTAATTAATAACCCCTACAAATATTACAATTTTTGTATTATTTACCACGTTATCTTCAGACCATAGACTTGTAGGTTTTCGCGAAATCTGTAAGTAAAATCGCTGCCGTCGCTGATCGGGTCGGGGTGATGGTCAATTTTCTTAAAGAACTTTAAATCTATTTCATTTAAAATTATAAAGAAAATATATTTGAGACACTTGTAATAAGCCCTTTCATTTGATATATCACATAACTGAATCCGTCCAGTAGTGTTGGCTGTAAAAATGGGACAGACAGACACAAACAAGTGATCTTACAATGGTCCCGTTTTCACTCAAATGTAGGTAACCCTAAAAAATTAAACATGTTTTATTTAAACAAAATTTAAGCAACATTGTAGATGTGCTACAAAACTTTGTTCTTATGACCTAACCAGGATCATCAGGATTAAGTAAAAATGACTAATTTTAACAGCGCCATCTAATGTCTAGCGCAAATGATGTATCTCTCGCTTGCACAGCACTGCACATGCAACATAGCTCTAGCCAGTGCGACCAAGTTTAAGTTTGGACGTCTTTCTCGTGACAACTAAAACAAGAATACGCGTTGTAATGGTTGTCGCAGTTAATGACAGTCAGTCAACCATGCCAGAAGAAGCAACGCGACGTGGTGAAGTGAATTTTGAGCAGAGCACAAGTACAAACAATTTTCATTTGCAGTTGAATTAAATAAAGTAATCCCGGGCGTACACTTTTCTTGATGATGGCATGGCGACAGACAGACAGCAGACAACAAGCGACTAGGGAGAGGTTGATGCCAACGGTGACGCTGATGATGTTGATTCCATTGCAGACGAGACGATGTCATCTCTAAGCAATGTCAAGGCGCGCGCTAATTGAAAGTGAAGCCACAAGTGATAAGGATCGCAACATACACGTACTCTAGCAGGGCTAACTTAGTTGAATGGTTGTAAGTGATTGAAGCGTTTGGCAAATCTCAAAATGTGGTTTACGAAATAAAGGAAGTGATTTCCATGAAATCAACATAAAGACAAAAGCTTAGAAAAATAGCTTAAAGAAAAGCCACAAGGTAGATACACTGAAAAAATTTCTTTCAAATCGGGAATATAGAATTTTAAATTTAAACAAAAAAACATAAATAAATAAAAAGGAATTTTAAGTTCGTCTGAGCTGAGGTAGTGAGAAATTAAGTTTTTATATTTGTAAGCGATTACAGTTGCTGCCAGCAGTAGCCTTTCGTCTCACTTAGGCTAAACATAACCCATATCTGTTAGTGTAAGATTGTTTACTTAATCATCCAAATTTATTTTGTCGCCTTCAAAGGCGTTTCATTGTATTTTTATCAGGAATGTATTACCATAATCTTTGTGTAACATTTTTGACGCTTCGCCACAAGAAAGTTTGTTAGAAACGTAAATTTTAAGGCAAATTCTTTGCTCGACAGTCCTTTCCTTCACAAAAATCACAGAGCCCATTCCAGATCAACTTGCGTAAAAAACCACCCTGAACACACTGGTTATCATATTGAGATTAAATTAAGCGTAACGACTGAATGCAATGATTCAACTTACACACAAAAAATTTGTTTCAATACATGTGAGTGTGGGATTGGTACTGATCAAATCCGTGAATCTGAGTCTGTATATCGAATATCACTGAATGGTAATTTGTTTCTGCACTTTTGAAAAAAGAAATATATAAATTAATGATTTCATCAATCCAAAAAGCAAACCTGATAGTCACTAGATCGAAATAGCGCATCAACACAACTTGCAAACATTGTTCTAAAGTTATTTTTTACAGTTGTATAGAAATTTAGGGACTGCATCCAATTTAAACTTGGAAATTCTTCAGAGGTTTACTTCAGAGGATCATAGATGCATAGCGGTATGTCTGAAACTTTGGATGTCAACAATCAAAGAAAATATAGTCAAGCACTGCTATTTTGCATGTAATGCGCTTGATTGTTGGCAAATTTTTTGGAAGTAAATTGATTTTCAACACAACACTCAACTATCGAAGGGATATGCAATTTCGATTAAAGAGCAAAGTTTGCTTGTTCAAGTGCTTTAGGCACAGAGAATATCCTGTCATACACCATATTGTTTCGCTTTGGCGCACACTTCCTACAAACATACAACTTCCGCTTTGGACATTGTCTCCACAACTGTACTACGGCGTTACTTACCAAGTCAAGTGTCGTCCGTTTGGCAACATTTAAAGAACGACAAGAAAAAATAGAAGAAAGCAGAACAAAAAAAAAGCAAAATCAAAGTAAATGAAAAGAATGAATGGCGAAACAGGTTCGAGTGTGTTGCGCGCCTGCCGACAAGTGGTCACGTGCGACTTGGACGAGAAGTAAAAAAAAACTTCAATGAAAGCTGGAAAAGTTGCAAATGAAATGGGAGAGAAAAGTGGCCAGCAGCTAACAGGAAAGTCAAAAGTCAGCAAAACACAAAAGTTAAGTCGTGAGGCGAGAGCCGTGAGTTGTCGTCGTCATTGTCGCTGTCGCTACAGCGTGATTTATGCGCTTCAACGGCCGCTTCAGTTCATTCTCTTCATTTCTCCATTCTACAAGTAACTGCCCCTTCGAGAAAGTGTTTGCCACACTTTCACACACAGATTTGCCACTCACCATTTAAATCACTTCGCACGCTCTTTTCACGCGTTTTTGTTATGCACTTTTCCACTTTTCCAGTTTCTTTCCTTCTTTTTTCCCTTTAATTTTATTTAGTTTTATTCTTTTTAATTTGTACGACATTTGTGCCTACCTGTAATTGCGTCCACTCTTGCCATTCTTGCCAGAACAAATACCAATGCTCTTCTTCAACCAACTCTTCAAACCACGCCCTCAACCATTCAACGTACACACCATTGCCCTGGGTATTGTTGGAATTTATGGCCTCAGCTAATTGGTAAAGCAGAAAATCGTCTCGTTCTGTTGTTGTGGTTAGCAATAATCGAGAAAGGAAATGAGTGTGAGGAAAGAGGCACATTATTTGCTATAACGATTTCGACTTTTGTATTAGTTAAACTTTAATTTGAAATCAGTTTCACTGATAAAACGCTTTATGTCTCCACCCTCAGTACATTGGCTCCGTTTACACTTGAGACTTGAGCTGCTGTTCATTTGTTCTTTAAGTTCGCTTCAAGTATCTGCAGTGACAACAACAACAATAATAATAAATGCGAACACAGCACAGAGTTTGAAGTGAACTTAAGTACTTAAGTACTGTTGAAATTGTCAGTTTGATTGTACTTAACAGTTGTACTGCCTTCTTTGCATGCCCCAAGCAATTCTAAAGAAACTTAAGATTATGAAATTTTAAAATTTTAAGTTGTTTCTGCAGCTATTAAAGCTTTATGAAATATTTACGTTATGTATCCGAATCTCTTGAATATTTTCTGGGATTTATAAGGCATATAAAACAGTCATTTCTTAACAATATTTATGATGTTTCTAGCAAACAATTAAAATTAAAAATTTCATCAATATTAATAAACAAAAATGTTCGGATAATAAATGTTAATTCACTAAAATCTCAAAAAGGTATTGATATTAAATTGTAGCATGTCATTCTACACTTAGTAACCACCTGCGTTAAGGTAATCTAATTGTAGTTGTGTGTGTGACAACTGTTAACCGTTTTACGCCCACAGTACCTAACTAATTTTATACAAAAATATTCAATTTTCAACCATTGCTAAGATGATCAAATCGTGAGAGAAATGATATGATGTTTCGGTTCTATTGTTCTCATGTACATTTCTCCTTCTCTCGTTTGTGAGATGTTTTAACTATTTTTACGCCCACAATACCTAACTAACCGCCCAATTCTCAGCAACCTAACATCAAGTAAAATAGTATGTTACTATCAGAAACACTGTAAAACACACTGCTGTATTATTGCGAAAATTTTGGAAAATGAAGTTAATTATGACAACAGAAGGGTTTTAAAGACTTTGCGGGACCATAGCGATCCATTTACAATAACCGAGAATGTTTTTGGAAAAAATTATAGTTCCTGAAAAATATTGTGCCACCAATTGATAGAGCAATTGAAGCCGCATGACATGGAAAGTCTAAAATTCAATTTGACTTTCGTTTTATAGCGCAAGAGTACGTAGAAAACAACCATGCTGATGTTATGAGCCAACCGTCGGTTTCCCAGGCATATCAAAATCGGTTATATGGTTTAGGCGTAAAATGGTGTTAAGGAAAATGCGCGTGCTTTATTATAACTATTATATTAGTAGTGGCTTATCATATTGCACGTAGGGTAGCATCTCTGGCGATTCGTAACGACCACCTTCTCTATAAGATTTTCCAACCATTATAATTGTTCTAATTTGACGCTTTTTCCATTGTATTATGATAATTTACAATTTATTTTAACTCGATAAAATCTCTTAAACACGAGCTTTCTGCCAAAGCAACTCTGGGAAACGAAGTGTTAGTGGTGCTATTATTTTTTCCCCCGTATTTAACACTTCTCCTATGAAACTCTAGAAATTAAAAAAAAAAATTCAACAAGCGTTGCAAGAGTTTGAGAAGCTAAACTGCCGCTCTACCAAATCGTTTGTAGTGAACGAAAGGATAAGTACGTTAAAACGTTAGTGGATTGCCGATTACTACCAAGATCAGAGAGATACTAAAATATCGGACACCGATGAAGGATTCACTTCACAAATAAGCCATCAACTAAATAATTAAGTTAAAAAAAAAATAAGTTTGTGTACCATTAAAGAAGCCATCAAAACAAAAACGGTGGAAAGCCACAGCAAAAATATTCCAAACAATATCTATCGATTAGAAACTATAATCAACCAGCTTTGCCAATGATTAAGAGCCAATATAATATAAACATAAACTACCAAAATTAAATTATGTAATAGAAATAACTCCCCAACAACAAAAAAAATACTTTAAAAAAAAATTTAATCGATGTACGCTAGTGCATCATTGACGTACTATTAAAAATATATACTATACTACTAAAAAAAAAACAATGTGTGAGTGTGCTTAGCACTCACAAAATCTTGATGTGAAACATATTCAGTATGTAACTTGGTTATTATGCAAAGTCACTGCCAGCACAAGCACAAAATAAGTTTCCTAAGTTTTCTGATTCTTTCTGCTATGCTTCTTCTTCATTTTTGTGTTTGTGAGTTGCTTGCAACCCACAAGCGTATACTCTCTGCTGACCACGTACAGTCAGAGTATATATACTCTTACAACGCATCACATACAAGAGTGGGCAAAAACAACGTTTGAAAATACCAGGCGTCCAGAAAAAAAAGAAGGCTTGGTCACAAAGCAAAATCATACAAAAATATTCCGAGTGATACACACAATAAGAAAACAATACAATCTTATACACGCACAATACCTACACAACACATATATTCGGTTGTGTCAGCAAAAAAAATTCGTTTCAAGGTGAGTGGGTGAATGCAGCTGTATATCTTTTTTCTTTGTCTTACCTTATTTTTTGCAAATAAGAAAACAACAAATGTCACACGCTTTGTTTTTGCTGGTTTGATTTCGTTTTCACATGGGACACTAGCCGTTTTGCTGTTTGCCTGGTAATAACGTTAGAATTAGCTTTATTCTTTTGCACACGACACTAAAGACGCTCCCCTGCAAACGACATGACCACGAACAATCACAAACGGCAACTACACACGCTACTTAGCAAACGAAATGACCACATTATTACGGACAACAACCCCAAACACTTTTTAGCGTTTTCACATGGGATACTTGTAGTTTTGCTATTTGCCTGGTAGTAAAGGTAAAATTAGCATTATTTAACTTTGATTTTTCGACATATCTAGCGCAAAAAATAGGTATAAATGCAATTGAAATGAATTTTAATTATTTATTTAGTTATTTTTCAAAGAAAAAACAACAAAAAACAAAAGCGCGTGCCTCTCTTTTTTTTTGTTTTCATTAGATTTCATTTGTTTCCAAAGAACGATAATGCGATGACGCGATGACGCTCTGACGTCACTTTTAAATTTTACCCG
>JAWNKX010000063.1:0-163968 GCA_035041755.1 Cacoxenus indagator | reverse complement strand
CTATGGAATATGCTTCTGTAATTGCAAGCTATCCGGTTTAAGTTAAGTATGCTTGTCTTCTCTGTCTCTATCCTTATCTTCTCTGCTTTTTTACTTTACTGTTCCCTGTACAACGAAGCATTTGTCGGCCTTAGTGGGATGGTATTCTATGATCAATCTCGTACATTGTTTTTGGTGTTCATGTGCTAGCAAATTGCGTTTTTATTATACTTTCCTCCAGAACATATGTCTCTGTTTTTCAGAATTTTTTATATGTGCATTTTATTTTTTGGGTAATAAATCTTCGCACGTTGCCACTATTTCTCAATGACCGATTTCGATTTTATGGACTCTATGTTTATCAAGATCTTCGGGGTCTTCTTCTCTTGCATGTTTTGTGCATTTTATCATTTTGATTTAGGGGTCCCTGGTATATTTGTTGAAAAGAATTTCCTGCAGTCTTGATCGTTCAGATATTAGTATATACATATTTTTTAAGCTTTATGCCATACATATTGGTTGTATAGTTATTTCTCCTGAGTGATGATAAAATGAATTCGTTGAATCCGTTTACTATCGTATCTAAGATCTCTCCATTTAAACTTCTACTTAGTTGTTCTCGTCTTCATCGTTATAGATGGTTATGTCATTAAAAAGGACGCTTAGGTTGACTAGACATGTTAGTAGTCTGGGTTTTAGAGGATTTCGAGTATTTCGTCATAAGCCACTTTATTGGCTGGTGGCAGCTTAGTAACTTGAATTTGTTACCGACGACCTACTTATATGGAAGTATGGCACAGCCCATAGAGTTTTGTGCCTTCGTGCAGCGAAGGTATCCTTCCTGTGGTAGAACACCACAATTGGAAAGTGTCTTGAATGAGTATTAGAAAACTAAACGTTAACAACAACAAGTATTGAAGTAATGCTTGCTCTACTACGAACTGCCTTATCAGTATCACTTGCGATTTGTGATTGAGCCAGCGACGTTAATCGGGTTCTTGGGAAACAGCAAACACAGATAATGTTACGTTCTGTATCGCATGCATTCCAGTGCGATCCAAACCCTAACGTGGAGACGGCAAGAACCGAAGTCTTAGAAACCGAATCTATTATACATAATATGTATGTATTATTATCATATGTACAGGCAGTATCTATTATACTAATACTGAGACACGACATTTGTAGTACTTTTTGTATTCTGTATTCATGCCGAAAGGTCGAATTTCTACCACTGGACGATACTTGTACGTACTTATTATCACCCCACCTTTAGCCCTAAAACTCCTAATGCAAAACTTTAATTGCTCATTTTAATGCAGATTTCACCTTAGAAAAGTAAAATCATATTATTATTATTTCCAATTAGTTTTGTGTCCTTTTCAAGTGCATTCCAACTGTCAGTACAAAAATTGTTGCGAGCTTCTTGTTATTCAAACGTGAACATTCTAGGCACCATTTTCGCACTACGTACAATTTGCCGTACGGAAATGCTTAACCGACTGTCAGATCGAAACAGATTACTGATTCTTTCCATTATGTTATCCGTTTTTAACGTGGAAACGCCAGCCGGGTGTGAATCATCCTGAACGTCTTCTCAGTCTTTGTGAAAATGCTTAAACAACTGAAAACACGTGCACGCTATAAACATTTATTGTCATATATAACGTGACTATTTTTGTTTTAACTCAATACCGGTTATCGGTTTATTTACGTCAGTTAGCTTGACAGTAGAAAAAAAAAACACGTTTTTAATGAATTTTATTTTATTTATCAAAATAGTATTTATTAAAAATTAAAAAAACTTATGAAACATAAATGCTCAATTATTTTTATATTTGTCAGAGGAACAAATTTGTTTTAACACATCTGGTGATGATGTTAAGTAACAGTAAAATTCTTGTCACGTTTTCTAATATTTACCTTAGTTATCAACATCACCACAAAGACCGTAACGTGTAACTGTGTTTTTTCAATCATCCACATTTTTCCATTAAAGAAAAGACTATTATTTCTACTGATGCATTTGTGCCAGGCAAGCATAAAATATATTCAATTAAAATACAAAAGATTTATGTTTAAGATAATTGGTGAGAAAGTCTTTGAATACTTCCAGCCAACGAGTTTTCTTCGAAACATTTACATTATTCCATTCGGTTACTTTTTGCGACGTTATGTATTTATAAATTAATGAAAATTAGTTAAATACTTCTATGTCTTTATCACAACAAGTATAATACTAATAACTATAATAATACTAACAATAATGATACAAACAATATTTATACTAATAATAAACTATCGAAACTAACTGCCAAGAGAACCAAAGAACAAGAGAAAATTAAAACAGCAAAATACAGCCGCTCTGTTTTGAGGCACAGATCGACTGAGTCTTGGGCTTGTCGCTTACTTGATTATATTTATTTTACCATAGACTTGCGGCCGAAGCTATGATTGATTCTTCTTTGGTGTCGCAATAGTCGAAAATTTTGTTTATACTCGAGTAGACCGAACCTCATGAGAGAGCCAACATGCCAACAACTGCGAGCACAGCGCAGCTTATCTCTGTTTTCGTTTTCTTTCCTCTGTCTCTTTCTTTCCATTGCTGACCAGCGCGCACACAAAAAAAATTTATAAGCTGCGGTGTGTTTCTTTTCTGTTTCTCTTACATATTTTTCTTCCATCTCTGTCGTAGAACTCGCCATCACGGCGCTAAAATATTGTAAATGCCAATGCGCCCTTGGAAATTTCACTTAAAAAAGAAAAAAACATCATATGAGAATTCAGTTTGCCGGCAGTGCTGCTCAAACTGTAAAAAGTCGAAATGATCAAATATTCGAATGAAAAAAAAATCAAAAAGGTGAAGAATACGAAATTCCACCCAAAAAGTCAAACACTGAAAGATCAACGAGAAAATCGCAGCAGTATACAGAGAGCAGAGCTACGAAACATCCGAAGAGTGAGACACACGCAAAGGTAGCAACGCGTTGGGTCCCTTCTAGTACTTAATATTTTTCTAACGAAACAAAAAATAATTCTAATGCAAACGGTGGCTACAGCTATACTGATTTATTTACAGAAGCGAGATGGACTGCATTCACAAGAGAATGCGCTACTCTACACAGCTGTCGGTCGCCAGCGTTTGGCTATTTCAACTTCTTCTTTAGCAGCGTCAGCCTCGTTACTTAATAGCCGCACTTCGTATATTAAGAGAGAATGGTATAAAGGCCCAACCCTGTGGTACATCAGCTGATACTGGTTGAACACCTTGCAGGTCAACAAAGAATTTTCAGTTGAAATGGTAGTTCGATCTAATTTTAATTTAGTAAATTGTAGTGTTTGTAGTGATCAATTTCCGCAATGGTCCGTTATGCCAAAATGGGTCAAACGACACTTATATCCTGACTTTAAGTTTTTGTAGGTTATTGTTTCTCCAAGTAGCTTGGCTATATGTAGTACCCGTTTTGTTTGGGGATTACTGCGATTCGCACAAACTCTTATGTTGATAGGCAACTTGAAGCTTTAAACACCGAGTAGCCCAAGTGATAGAAATATTGACACATTTATTTTGAAAAAGTTTCCAACTGTCTAGATCAGTTTTTTATTTGGGTAGAGGTAGAGTTTTGTTGAGATCAAAATTGCTAGTAATCTTTGTGATAATTGGGTAGTACTGCCATGTAGGGTATTTAAGATAAATCAAGTCAATTCTTTGGGATATTAATGATATATCTACATCGGTAAATATATTGTGGGAAGACAAAGGGCTGGAGGAACGATAATTTAGGATGAGTTTGTCAGGTTGGAACCCGATAAGGAGCTCCATGATTTAAAGTCGCCAAAAATATTTTGCGTCCTTGTCCTTAGTGGTAAAACTTTGGTTGAGCAGGATATAAGTATTTCTGGTACTGAATGGGTACTGAGGTTGAGTTTCAAGGCAGAGCAGAGAAGGTTGTAGTTAATTATGTTATGGATATATGCGATGTGTTGTTTAATAAGAATGCCAAACCCTGTTTGGATGAAGTATTTTGAAGATAATTGTAAAAGTAACCAGTGTAGTATGCCTTGTGGCAGATAGTTTCTAAAATTATGAGCCTACTTCATTAATTTTTCCAAACGTACTAAAACATCATGTGTGTGGTCATTTAGGAGTAACAAAAGTTCATTATATTTGTTAAAAATGCCATAGTTATTCCATTATAGTATTTAATAGATTTTGCAAATGTTCGGATTAAATCAGGGAAATCAAAATATTACCACAAACAATATCAGGTTCTCACATTAATCCATTCAAAAAACACCAAAGAATGCGGCAGCACTGATTGGAATTAATTGCAATGCGAAAATTAAAAGGAAATTCAGTCCGCAATAACCAAACTATGGTAACAATTTAAAAAGAAAATAATAATAATAATAAATAGTTCTTTAACCACTATACACCGCAACGAACCTAACTTGGTGGGATCTTTCTCTTTTGGGATCTCTCCCATGTAAACGTCTGGAAACAGTTGATTCATCAACTGCAAAGCTGTCTACAAGTTGCTTGAGAGTGTGATCATAACATATCACTGACCAAAATTCATGCACGTATCTTGAGACAAATCATAGTGCAGCTTAAATAGCAACTCTGCCAATCATATGGTAAAATGAATAACGCTAATAGGGATATTTATATATACTTTGAAGATCGTACCATCATTGTTTAAAAAAAATTGCAGCAATAATAAATTATTGCACGTATTTCAATCATTTTACTTTTACTTTTAATGTTCTCGAGTTTGCATATGGTCACAATTACCTTAATTCATGTGGTTACTAAGTGTATGTAAAATACGACAAGGCAATATTATGACTTTCACTCGCGATTTATGACTATAAAGGAATATGCATTCTTATAGAGTTTACGTTCCTCTCTTAAGATTTATACTTTTTTTCTGGGAGGTAGAACCTATTGGCTATTAACACCGAATTATCAGCGTGGACCGTTACTGAACGAGTTACCAAGTCACTCACGCTCATCAACGAACCCCCTTCGAAACAAACGGAACATGAACACCAATAGCTTATGTTATATTCGTCATACATACATATTCTCAGTTATATTCAAATGCTCCACTAAGAGCTCGCAGAAGACTAACGAACGATCTGCGCTTTGAAATAAAATTCATTCTGCTTCTGACGATAAAAC
Organism: Cacoxenus indagator; assembly: GCA_035041755.1. Classification (NCBI taxonomy): domain Eukaryota; kingdom Metazoa; phylum Arthropoda; class Insecta; order Diptera; family Drosophilidae; genus Cacoxenus; species Cacoxenus indagator. The sequence continues at coordinate 158,804 of JAWNKX010000063.1, read as the reverse complement.
TGAAAAGACGTCTTTTAATGGAGTACAATAAAATTATAATTAATTCAACAATTTATCATCATCAGCATCAAGCTATTCGACTACGATAACTAACGCGCTGCACAAATTAAAAAAGCAAAATAGCTTTTCTTCCGGGGACCTATATCTAATCTAATTTAAGGAAACACGAAGATCAAAGAATTGAGTTTCCAACACATCATTGTTGTTGTTGTTGTATTTTAGTTTGGTGAACGCTCCTCTTGCAAGCAGCACAACGAACCACAGTTTATCGGTGCTTTTCTTTTAATTTTTGGCGACCTTCGTACGTAAGGATGTGACGTGACATGGCCTTGACATTTCACTATCGTTTTGAAACACCTTCATAGTAGTTTCACTTAAAAAAGTATCTACCCAAATTTGAGTTAACCTCGCGTGGAGAGGATTCGGTACTTTGATTTTGTTACCATGTTTTTTAAAAATCACTGCCTTTAAAAGTTGCTTGGCAGGTATTTTGCATAAAAAGATAACCTAAATTTTGTATTTGAAAAAAAGTGTTTAGACTGGAATTAGCACCAATAAACTCAAATTTTCTTATCGATGGAGAGAATTGGTATTGCAGAATTGAACCCGTATCTAATTTGAGAACACTAAAATAACATATTCATAGGAATTTACAAGGAAATGGAATACTTTTGTATAATTTCCAAGGATTTAGATAGGCTCGTTTTTTACGTTTAGCCATGCACCAAGAATGGCATCGACAGCAAAAACAAACAAAAAACAAAAATACACAGAGGGCATCGTTATGGCACGGTTCTTTCTAGCCTCAAAAACGAAGTGGGCCACTGCAAACAAGACAACGTAAATACAATAACTAATAAAGTTCGGAACAAAATTTTCATTGTGTTATCAACACGCGGTATTGAATGTGGGGGATGGATGTGTACTCATAACAGCAAACGTTGATCATATCTTTATGAAACTGTAACTTGTTTTTGAAATGAAACTTCTAAGAGCGCATTGGCAGTAAAAGTTTCCAATATTTCGGCGCCGTAATGGCGCTTTCTATGACAGAGATGGAAGAAAAATATGTGAGAGAAACAGAGAAGGAATACACCGCAGACGTACAAATTTTTTTTTGTGTGCGCGCCACCACTTTTTTGCTTAGTATCAAGCAAAGAACATGCATGATCGAACTGATCGCTTCTTTTCGGGTCGCTCATGAGTCATGACACATGAGGTTCGATCAACTCGAGTATTCACAAAATTTGCGACTGTCGCGACACCAAAGAAGAATCAATGATAGCTTCGGCTGCAAGGCTGTGTCAAAATAAATATAATCAAGCAAGCCGCAAGCGCACGACTCAGTCGAATTGTGACCTAAAGATACAGCGGATGTATTTTGCTGTTTTAATTTTTTCTTGTTTAAAAAGTTTCACTTCTACCATGCGTGAACTGCACACATGATTTTTTTTATAGTGAAATTTCTTCAGCGGGATAAAACGGAATTCAAGAGGGTTATGCTTAAGGGACATAGAGAGACTAAGCATTGGCTTGTGCGTCTGAAGCATACAGAATTAGGGTTTATGCCTTTTCGGTCTTCTCTTCAATCACATTTCTCTCATGGATAGAGCGAATTTCATTTATGCTTTTCATTTATGTGTGTGCACTACACGACGCCGATCTCGCATATTAATTTGCAGGTCTCTGTGGCTTTGCTGTTACGTCATATACATAAATACGTTATTTGTCTATATAACTTGATTGTCTTTGACATTTGACAAAATAATTCAAGTCAAAACAAAGCGCATTAAACAAAATAAATAAATGAAAATAATACTATAGAACACAACTCTGGTAATTATTTTAAAACTTGATTAGTACTATTTTGTTTAGCGGTTTCACATCGATAGTGTATATAGGTGAGGCACTGCCTTTGCAATGTGACTTAATTAAAATTCTCTTTATTCGTTTGTGCACAGGACTTTCGCTCTCACATTCCTTATTTCGGGCAAAGCTATGCGATATAAACATGTAAATCTAAAGCATTTTATTCGAATTATGATAACATGGGATGTAGTTAAAAGCCTACTGAACGAACACGACTTCAATTCGTATATATGTAAATATGCATGCATGTATGTATATGCATATGTGGAAATCAAAACTACTGCAGCAAATCGCAAAAGTTAATAATAAACAAGCGTATTTTTCAACTGCATTACAGTTGCGTTGGACAGCGGTGAGATGGGATGTTGTTCGGTTGCGAACATTTTGAGGCCAGTTTGGTTGCAAAATGAACAACTGACCTTCCAACTGGGTGGATAACCAAAGTTGTTATCTGTGATTGTGTTTATTTGTGTGCGTTTGCGGGCGGTGTGTGTTTTATAACTACAAAACTAACGTGTTCACTTGCTTGCATTGTCCGGCTCAATGCCTTTTTCATGTTTTTCTTGTTGTTGTACTATCCTGCTGGGCATATTTCTTTTTAAAATGTAGACCAGATTAATTTTCTAAAACACAAAATTAAGCCACAAGCGCTCTAAAGCAGAAGTCGGTATGACAATGGACGTAATCAGTATGTGTGTGTGCAGGCGGGCTTACGTGCCGCAGTGCTTAGTGCTCAGTTTATGTTGCATATTCAGAATAATATATATAATATGAGTTGGTGTCCGGTTCAACAAAAACCAACAGATGGCCTATGGCAGTATTTGATGGAATGTTATACTCAATAATAGGTCATATAAAAAGCCTCCGTGGTGTTTGCCACTAGATGGTGTTAGTGTCCATAAACCTGGCAACACTAATCTAATTGTGGTGACATTTCAGGCTACATATTTTGAAGGCAGCTGTGTAATTCGTTGCTCGTGTTAAAAGTTATACTCATTTGATTATGAGTCAAATATCTGAAGAAATAGGGTATGCGTTGCTTTTTTACTATAAAAAAGGCAAAAGCGCTGCAAAAACATGCCGAGAAATGTGTGTGTGCAGTTAACGATGGTAATACTGCGAGCGAACGCAGGACCCAGGAGTGGTTTGCTAGGTTCCGTTCCGGGAATTTCGTTGTAAAAGATGAACCGCACATTGGGAGGCCTGTCACTTAAAAAGCCGATGAAATTTTGCAACTGATAGGGCAAGACCGGTGCGGAAGCTGTCAGGAGATAACGGAGGCTAAAAAGAGACGGTTACTGAAAGAATTTCGATGGTTAGGTGCCATATGAATTAACGCAAAGAAATTTGATTGAAATTTAATTAATTATTTTCGATGAAAAATGGATTGAATACGAGAATATCCAGCCTAAGCGATAATGATCAAAGGCCGGTGACCTTCCACAAACGACTTCAAAGCCTGGATTGACAGCAAACAAAGTTATGTTAAGTGTTTGATGGGATTGGAAGGGAATTGTTTATTATGAGCTGCTAGAACGTGGCGAAACGGTCAATTCGGTCATCTAATGTTCACAACTCGACCGGTTGAATGAAGCAATCAAGAAACAGCGACCACAATTGGCCAACAGAAATTGAGTTGTCTTCCATCATTACAATGTTAGGCCACACACATTTTTGATGACCCGGGACAAATTGATGGCGCTTCGTTGGGAAGTTTTGATGCATCCACCGTATAGCCCTGATCTTGCACCCTCTGACACCATTTGTTTCCGTCTCTGCAAAATTCTCTTCATATTATAAAATTGGCCTACCGAAGACCCGCTGAAAATCACTTGGCCAACTTTTTCGCTGATAAACAACAGAAGTTCTACACCGGAAACTGCCAAAAGATCATACATAATAATGACCAATATGTACTTGATATTTTTTTGACTTAAATTTATTTTATTTATTTATTTATTTATTAAAATTAACCATAATACATTTAGAAAAAAAAAAATGATATTATAATTAATTATAGGGAGAGAGCACTAGCGTCGAGGCTTTTAGCTAACTTAAATTTATATATTTAATTACTTTGTATGCAACACAAAGCCTAACAATAACTTAGAAATCTCAAACTCAAAATCTCAAACAAAGTTTCTTTGTTGATGAGCTAAGCAATTTTTCTATGTTGCGCGGTCCTCCCAGGTTTATGGGGCAGGAAGGTCATTCCGACGTAGGCGCGTAGTTCTGCTCGTCTGCAAGAGTAATCAAGCTAGTGGGTTGGGATGTGCGAAAGATTCAGGTGATATTTCTGGTTCAGTTGAACCACCTCAGTTTTGATTAGAGGGATGTTTAGGTCTCTGTGGATGTTCGAGCACTTGTTATAGTGCGAAGTATCTTTGATATCTTATATTTTGCTCTTTGGATGACTTGGACGTTACTTAGGCTTGCGTTCCCCTAAAGCTGGGAACCATATGTTCAGATTGGCTTTATTATTGTGTTGTATAGTAGCACCTTTAGAGCGAGGCTAAAAACAGATCGGTTTATTAGCCAATGGAGGGACTTGGCTTTTAATTTCATACAGATTTTTTTGGCGTCTATATGCTTTCGCCGTATGAGACGTCTGTCTGAATGAACTCCTAGATATATGACTTCCGTTGAATGCGGGACAGTAGTATTATTATGAAAGGTAGACGGACAGTCGCTCTTATTTAGGACGCTTTCTTAGGGCAGCATGAGCGACAAGTGATTGCAGTGTCATCTGCAAAGGTTGATGTCAGAAGGCGGTGGTTTGTAGGGATATGAGCGGTTGTATCCCTTGCCTTGTGGGACGCCAGCAATAATGTGATACTCCTTTGTGGTTAAATTTTTGCATCTCACCACAATTAGCCTTTTTGTGAGGTATGATTCCAGTAGTTTATATGTGTTCTGTGAAAGCCACTACTTATTTTGAAAATAGGGCCATCGTGCCAGTAAATATAACTGAACAGTATTTTCGGTGTTCAAATACACTTCTGATTACCGCAGTGACTCGGCTTACTTACTCGATAGTACTCTGTTTTGGTCTAAAGCCGAATCGATGTGTGGGAATAATGTATTTCCTGTTTAAATGTGGTGAGAGTTTCTTGATAAAATTTTTTTCAAATACTTTCGATAACGTCGGGAGCTAGCTTATATGCCGGTATGAGGAGACTATCGATGTGTCTTTACCTACTTTCGGGATCAAGATTATTACTGACTTCTTCCATGAAGCGTAAAGTTACATAAAAAGTCAATTATACCATACGAAATTATTTTTGTAAAAGTCATGTTTTATCTCATCACAACAACTGTTGAAATATCAGATGCCTTATGTAATGGTACGACAGGAAAATTATTGCATTTAGATTTTGATACAAACAACATTGTAGTTAGAGTTTGGTTGGAGTTTTGTGGTTTAACAACAATTGGTTGGCAGAAAAGCAAAAAAAGGTGTTCAGTTAGCTGTACAAAGTGGTGTTAGTAGTCTTGATGTGCTTATTAAACTACGATCTGCGAACATTCCATTGGCATCAGATAGAAAATTATTGCTACTCGAAAGCATTTTCCTTTAATTTCGACTTGCGCTAGCTATTACCATACATAAATCGCAGGATGGAAATTTAAGTAAAACAGTTTACGCATACATCAAATATTATTTGCAAGAACTTGTTTACGTTGCGCTATCTCGAGTAACACATACGAAAACTTGTATATTGTAACACCCCAAGATGATCCAATGAACTTTTATTTTTATCAAAATGAAAAGGAAGCTAGATCAACAGAGAAATTGCTACATTAATTTCAAAGATTATCGTTAAACACGTTGCAGACCTTATTTTACAAATTATCCTTGATATGATTTGTAAAGAAAGGGGCTTTCATTATTCATTTTTAACTGCCACAGTTTTAAAAGACAAACCTTAGATTTCTTGGATCTCGTTACTAAAAACTCGAAAATACTATTACTTTTCGAAACGTGGGGAAGAAATGAAGAATAAATTGCCCTTCCTAATTTCAATTCCATTTCTTATTCTAAACGACAAACAATCGTTCAGGTGGAGTCGCAATTATCGTAGAAGTGAAGACGCGGCTCATATTTGTACAGAAAATATAGGAACGCTTTTGTCAAACATTAATGATTTGAGTACTAAGCACTCATCAGTTGGTAACTTTTGTTTAGTTATTCCTAAAATAGGAATCGATATTCTAATATTTATTGTAGCTATTTATATAACCCAAAATCAAAAGATTGAGGATATTACATTATTCATTCATCGATCATTGTTGAATATACCGCGCGAGGTTATAAATTACTTAAACAAAATTTTTATAACTTATAACTTCCACTCATATTGGTCGAAAATGATGACATTTAAAAAGGTGACTGGCTTGCAGTACAAGTTGACAAGTAGAAACCGTAACATAACGAAAGAGCATTACATAAGTAAAGAAAAGGATCACAAAAATGGACAATGGCGCAGTTCTCGGAAGTGTAAATTTAAGTTACACATCACGAAGTGAGAGATTAGCGTAAGTTTAAAGCCACAAAAAAATCATAGTAATTTATATGTAAAAAGGCGTGAGAAGCTTCGTTCTTCTTCTTCGAGGGACGGCGGTCCCTCGACCGCAAACTCTCGTTTTTATTTATTTATTTATATATATATTTTTTTTAAAATCCAGAGCGTGTGAACAGACGACTTATCGACTTGTCACGATGATCCTTGGGGTAATGATCCTTGATTTTAAATAAAGAAAATTATTTTTAAAAACACTAGCTACGCCATCATAATCTGTAATGCTCCCTACCACACGCCCGATTTGCCATTTCATCGGTGGTAGGTTGTCGTCTTTGAGCAGTACCAGAGCGCCCTCGGAAATGCTAGCTGATTTCAAATACCACTTAGCTCTCTCCTGTAACAGAGTGCGATAAGCCGTGCTCCATGCCTTCCCTAATGACTGCTGTATTTGACAAACGACTTGCCAATGCCTCAAACGGTTTGAGCTTATGCTGGATAGGTCTTTCTCCTCAACTCCTGTAAGCATTACACCAGTCAAGAAGTGCCCTGGAGTTAGAACTTGTAGATCATCAGTTCTTTCTGTGAGTTGAAAAAGAGGTCGTGAGTTTATTATGGCTGCAGTTTGATAAACCAGAGTTCTAAGTTCTTCAAAATTGAGCACCGAACTCCCTATCGAGCGACGAAGATGATGTTTTGCTAAATGATCGAAGCCACCCAGAGGCCACCGAAGTGCGGCGATCTCGGAGAAATGAAGCGCCAATTTATCCCCTCTTTAGACAATGCTTGTCCACTTAAATTAGATGCTCCTCATTCAACATCAAATCGCGAAGTTCCTTCAGTTCATTCCTGGCGCCAAAGCAATTTGTCGCGTAATCCGGCCAAATTACCCGAGGCCGTCCACCTAAGCTTACGAAGCGTCGCAACACTACCAAGAACGAAGAAGTTTCCAAATCATTTAGCAGCTCCAAATGCATAGCTTTCGTAGCGAAGCATACGAATAGACATATATAACACTTTACCGGCTGCCTATTGCGCACATCTGACTTGTAAAGGTAGGGCCCACAAAAATCCACACCTGTTGTGTGAAACGGGCCTTACGCGCTCGGCTTGCAAACTGCCCATTATATGCTGAATCAACGCCGGTTTTGCACGAAAACATCTTATACACTTGTTTACAACTTTACCCACAGCCTTCAGTCCGCCAATGGGCCAAAACTTCATGCGAATGCTCGCCAGCAAGGACTGTGGTCCAACCTCTGATGATAGTCAACTATAATGCTCTTTGTCACTGGGTGATCTATCGGCAGTACGATAGAATGCTTTGTAGATAAACGGGTTTAGAGATGCGATTTTGCTAGAGCGACTGATTTTCCCTTTAGTCTCCAACGCGCTGTAGTCAGGCTGGATAACTAACTAACTATGTCCTATATCCCCTTGTGGGTCCAAGTGCCTCTACAATGCCTACGCGCCATCGAGTGCGGTTTCTGGAAATGTGCCTCAGTTCTCCCCAACTTTTTCCCAGTTGCCGTGCTTCCTTTTCAACTGTTCTGCGCCACGTACTCCTAGGACCGCCGCGTATCCTACCATCCTGAGTAAGCGGGTTCTATTGCATCGCTAGGTTAGCTATGAACATGTCACCCTTTCGGAGTGTGTGACCAATCCACTGCCACTTTCATCGTCGTATGGATATGCCTATAGGTTCATGATCCGTTCTCTGATAAAGCTGTTCGTTAGAGATTCGACTTGACCAGAATATCCTTAAGATTAGCGTAGGCACCTGTTGACAAACGTTTGCAGCTTCCTCGTGATAATGATGGTCACCCTCCAGGTACAACAGCCATATAGTAGCACGGATACAACGTTGGAACGGAACAGCCGTAGCTTGGTGTTTAAGCTAATTGCAGTACCTCGCCAAAATGTGGATAGCATCCCAAACACAGATTTTGCTTTGCTAATGCGGTTGCCTATATCCAGCTCGGTTCCACCATCGGTTGAGACAATACTCCCAAGGTATTGGAAACTATCTACTCTCTCAACTGTCTGTCCAGCAGTACCTATATGAGTTTGGTCTTAGGCTGATCCTTTTTGTTTTTTCTGTTTGTTTTAATTTTCAGCCCAACGACGCCTGCTTTGCTCTCCACATTTGCTGTCATTTGGTGAAGGTCCATTATTCTGTGAGACAGAAGGCATACATCGTAGTCAAGGTATTTAAGTTCAGATATAAGGGTCCATCGAATTCCTCCATTTCCTGTTGACAAGGCCGCATTCAGCACATCACTAATCACCAATAGAAACAGTATTGGTGACAGTATGCTGCCTTGCCGAACTCCACTTTGGACTTCGAAATCCTCAGACAACCTTCCTCAGTGTAAGACGTGACATGTGGACCCATCATATGTAGCTTTAATAATTGATATTAATTTGTTAGGAATGCCTCTGCTACGCAAGGCACGCCAGATAAATTACCGGTTGACACTGTCAAACGCCTTTTCAAAATCGATGAACAACAGGTAAAGTGGTGATCGATACTCAACACACTGCTCGATGATGATCCGCAAGGTGTTGATGTGGTCGACACAGGGGGATCCGGAGTGGAAACCTGCTTGTTCGGCGTCAAGTGTGTCTTCTTTAAGTGTGTTGTTCTTTAATTCTCTCCAGGATGATTTTAGCTATTATCTTGGCCACAGCAGGAAGCATGCAGATACCTCTCCAGTTTTCGCACTGCATTAGATTGCCTTTTTTTAGAGAGCTTGACGATAATTCCCTTCTTCCACTCGTCCGGAAAACTTTCAGCTGCCCATGCTGATGCCGAGGGCGCAGATCGAAACAGCTCCGCAGGTATGCCGTCAAGTCCTACCGCCTTATTGGTTTTCAGTGTTTTGATCGCGGTAATAATCTCTTCCTTACTGGAGGTAGTGGTACGAATTCGGGAATTAATTCTACGGACACTTCAGTCTGACTTCGGTGCATATTTCTGGTGAATACCCGGTTAAGAACCGAAGAAAAATGCTCCTTCCATCTCTTCAGTTGATCCTCATCCGATATTAGCAACGAGCCGTCTAAGCCTTTCATTGGGTGTTAAGTAGAGCTTAGGCCACCTTTAAGCTTTTTGGTAATTCTGTAAAGGGTTCTGTTGTCGCACCTCGCTGCTGCTTGTTCTGCTTGAGTGGCCAGCGCATTGATATGATTGCACGCTACTCTGCACTTCTCTAATCTTCATGCGATGTAGGGACTCTAACTCGATCCTCCCTGCTGCTGGAGCTGCTGCAATTCGAGCCCTTATCTGTTTTCGTTCGTTGATCCTTCTCCAGGTATCCTCGGAAAGTCACGCCCTACGGCTTCTCTGCGATCGACCGACAATCCTTTCAGCACCTGATGCGAAAACAGCTTTCACAGCACACCAATAGTCTGGGATGGTGGCGGGCAGTGAGCTGCTGATTGTTTCCACTCCACGTGAGTGATGTTTCCTTAGTTCTTGGCGTACTGTGGGAACTCTCAGTCGGTTTATGTTAAACTTGGGTATTCTTGTGTCGTTAGATGTTCGAACGGCATCAGTTGCTATCATAAAATGGTGATCTAGTACCAACCCCATGTCTGCTCCTCGTCTGTTTCCGACGCCTAGAAGACTACTTCTAAAACGGCGGCTGATGGCCAAATGGTCAATTTGGTTGCCTACCTGTCAGTTGACACCCAACTGATATTATGGCAGGCCTTGTGCTCAAACATGGTGCCACCAAATCTGTCGCCGTTGCCTAATCCGTGCCGTCCCGTAACATGTTTTAGCCCTTCGTTGTCGCTGCCTACCATGGCATTAAAGTCCCCCACCACAATGATTATGTCGCCGTTGGGTGTTGCATTATAAATTGCTCCCAACTGATTGTGGAAAGTCTCCTTATCTTCATCAAACGAACCATCCATGGGGGCGTAGCACTGTAAATGGTGACGCGACATACTTTCGTCCGGAATCTGGCCGTTAAAATCTCATCACCGTGCGGCTGCCACGAGATTAGGGCTCTGCGTGTATTTGGTAACAGCAGTCCAACTCCATATCCACGAGGGCTTCAAATTGGTCTTCCGGAGTAGAGTAATACAGTGTTACGCCTTGGAGATTGGTACTCACCCGCATCTAACCATCTTATCTCGTTTACTCCCAATATGTCAAGTTTATATCGCATAAACTCATGCTCTAATTGAAGGAATCTGGCATTCTGAGGTCCTTCACTCTGAGAGTCAAGGAGCGTCTTCACATTCCAGAAACCAATCTTAGTCCGGGTACGATAGCCAAAGGTCGTCAACGTGTTATCTGTCCTTATCCGAGGCATTGTGTCGGTTTCCGTAGCTGTTGGTTTCGGTACCGCGGGTTGCTGGCCCATGTTACCTAGTCTAGGCATAACACCCAAACAATCACGCACTTGCAATTTTGGCCTACATGTATAAGGATTTATACACGGAGTTGCCCGGGCACCACCAAGAGGAGGTAAAGCAAGCACTACATTATGAACTTGATTGTTGCACTACTGGTCCAATCCATGTTTTAAACAGTCAGTAGTTTCCCGATAAATAGCCATGCAGGTCTCCTAAACCATCAGAATTAGTACATTGGTCCAAGCTTCTATCCACTGTAAGCGTAGACGATGACCATCGGTGCGCCTTTGAATTTAGGAAGGGATACACGTAAGCGTATACCCTTTGCGTCGATCGAAATGAATTGACGAAATATACTTTATTAACTCAGCCAACAAAATTGCAGCGCCCAATACCAACTTAGGTACGGTAAGTGTCTTCAAACAGAGCTACTCGCGACTTTGATCCCAATAGGTTGACCTGCACATAGTCGACATTCCTTATACGCACGATCCATAAGCCTTTGTGCTAACATCACAAAATCCATGTATTTGTAAATCTGAACAATCCAGCCCAATGAACCGAGGGAAACGAATGCTGCTGACTGTATTTAATTCGAAACGTAATTTCTTCCAAGTAGAGTGTGACGACTGTGGCACACTTTCATCCCAAGCCAACTTTTGCTTTTAGCTATTAGCTATTTTGCTTTTTGCTATTAGTCCAAATGGGTCGGCAGCCAACACTTGTCGTCTGGTGACAGGATCGGCAACAGCAATTGAAGATAACGAAAACAGAAAATTATCCTCCTTTGGGTCCCATATCAACCCGAGAGTTTTCGTGCAATCACTGCCATCACTGAAAGCTATCACTTGCTCCCTGCTCAATCCTTCAACTGCTTGCAAGACCCACTCGTTATTTGAACACCACTTTCTGAGCACGAACTTTCCTCTTAAAAGCAGCGCTTTTATTTGAGATATGATTTCTAAAACGTCATCTTCCGTACTTTCACCCAAGATGATATCGTCAACATAGACGTCGCGCAGTACTATCTTCGAGCCAAGAGGGAAGTCATCTGCCGTGTCCATAGCTGTCTGCCGCATCGCCCGAATGGCCAAAACCATGCGTCATCAGCATGCTCCCGTTATAAGATACACTGCAAAAAAGAATCCGACCCTTCCATCTGCACACAGCAATACAACTTGCATATGTCCGCGATGATGGCAATCCTGTGCGATCGTAAGCGCAAAAGTGTCTCAACTAACTTCGGCTGTATTACGGGACCTGCTGTCAGCATATCGTTCAGTGATTAACCTGTAGATGTTGTGACTGACGCGTCTAAAACCACACGTAATTTAGTCGTAGTTCTGTCAGCTTTCAAAACGCAGTGATGAGGTAAGGTGCTTGAGGTCACTGTATTCTTTAATGAATGCCGAATATTCTTGTTTCAATTGAGGCTGTTTAACGAATTTTTTCTCTAATGATGATCTTGATGCCCAATTGAGTGTTGTCCTTCTACCTCCCAAAAGCGCTTCTCTATCTCGTGTAAAGCAGAATCAGAATCATGATCCAATGAATCGGCATGGGCAACTGCGCAACAAGAAAATTGCTTTACTGGACGACTAACATTTCCAGAAGATCCAACCTAACTTGGTTTTCTGAAGAGTTGGCATACTTGGACCTAGTCGCAGCTGTCCCACGCACAACAGGTCGAAGAATAAGCTGGCACCGATAAGCATGTCAATTCCCTGTGGCCGATCAAACGCGGCGTCGACGAGGGTGATATTCGCTGGTATATTCCACTGAACAGATGACAAGTTTGCTTCAGGTTGATTAGAAACCATTGTAGGAACTACGACAGCTGAAAAAGAGGTACTGTAATTTCCATCGGCTGATTGCAATGATATCATAATTTTCTCTTTCGCAATTATATCCGACTGACCGAAGCCCGAAATAATAGTTTGCCTTTTTTGACTTGCAACCGATTAGCTAGACACGCTGTTACGCAATGAAGTTGGGAAGCGAAGTCAAGCAATGCTCAGCATGAAAAGAAAATTCCATTCCGACCTTTGACCATGACCACAGTGGCGAGAATAGTGACAGTATTCGTGGCATGGTTGCTTCGAAGCAATGTAGCAGACTTGGAGTCAACAACAAGAGCGCTTTTAGCTTCGGGGCCAACCGGGCTTTCGATTCGATCTTGAACCTGCTGATTTAAATGAAGCAATGAATGGTGCCTCGCAGTAAACGGCCTGCAGCAACTTGACTTGCAGTTTTTACGAAATGGCCTTTGCCCAAGCAATTGATACATAACTTCAGCCATTTGGTATTTTGAGGTGAAGTGATGGCGATAAATTTTGAAACAGTGGACAAATTACGATGATCGCCCTGACAAAATACGCATCGCCTAGTAGAACTTGTGGCCACGAACGATTTCTTAGCTGATAATTTTTTAGAAGTCACCTGGCTGCCTGGCGTGTTGCCAAGGCAAATTCCACATTCTCCAATATCCGGGCTCGGCGCTCGAAGAAAGTTGTCAATAATTCCCATGACGGTAGACCATGTACGGGTAATTCCTCTTCCCACTTTGCTTGCGTAGCACCATATGCCTTCTTGCCAATCAAATGGATGAGAAATCCGTTGAGTATTTCCTCTTTCGTCGCGAAAATGCGCGCTGCTCTTGTTAGTAATCTCTCTCATGTCAGCTGCCGAATTCTCAGCCATGCTTTTCAAGCCAAATAGCTGGCTAATATGCGCCTGAAATTTAATGCTTTTAATATCAAATCGCCTTTTTAATAAAGTTACCGCTTTTTCATAATTTTCGTGGCAAATCTCCAAAGACCGAATTCCATTCAGAGCTGCACCAGTCAAACTCGATCTCAGTGGTTGGAACTTTTCGATGCTGCTCAAAGTTGGCTCCTTGCCAACAATGACCTGGAACAATGACCAAAAATCTGCCCATTCATTGACTGCACCACTAAACACAGAGAGTTGTAACGCCGGCAAACGCGTCCTAACTGCTGACATGCCAGGGGCTACCACATGTTTAACACGTGGGCAAATCTTACATGGATTGCACGCCTAAAAATCTAGTCATGGAAGCGTTTGCCATGATGAATGCTTCCATATATCCGATGCGAGCATCGCTATTTACCTCACCTACGCAGACTTGTTCGAGCTGGTTGTTTGGTGGTTTTCGAATTGAGACTGCAACTTCTCGAGCTGTTCCAATTTGACGGCTATGATTGACTCATCCAAGTTCCATAGTTTGCTTTCAGCTGCTGGATCAAGCGTGCATTGGATTTGGTTTAAAAGCCACTGACTTTTTCGCTTAAGGTATTCACAGTTCTTAAGCACCGTTCCCACAAATTCGGATTTATGACCTCTATTTGCCTTTGGCATTGTGATTTCAATGTCCAAACTGCACAAATTAGCAAAATATAAACGAGCGATGATGTACCGATAAGCGATGATGATGTAGCGGACGCACAAGAACAATGCGATCCAATTCAAACAGTGTTGTTGTTGTTGTCACCAAACGATCCAATCGAGACAAAAGGTCAATGCACAGCAATAACGCAATTTACCGTTGCTGCTTGCATAAAGAGTATACCGAAAAAAATAAATTTGCAAATTAAACGCGAAATAGTGAGATTAACGATTAAATCTCAGATATTTGCCTCAATAATTTTGCAAATATCACGGCGGAGTTACCAATGGTTTGGTGACAGCAAGCGTTTTTGCTGACCACTGATTGACAAGCCCAAGAAATTATTGAATTACGAAGAATTTTTGACAATTTACGAACGAATGTAATGTATTTAAGCAAAAGAGAGTACAACACAATTGGTATTTTTAGAACAACAAGAAAATGTGTAATTCTGTAGACATACGCTTAGTGTAGAATATAAGAAGTGTTAATTAAGCAATTAACTGCTCCTAACCAACACTAATACAATTTATTATGAAACTAAAACTGAAGTTACAATTAGCAATGTCCAACCATACGCGGCAGCGTAAAATAAAACAGCTGAGATTATTTATCGAAATGGTTGTAGTTCGTTTTATGTATTAAGACGAGAATTTCTATGAAAGGGCACAACGTCGTAATCAAGATGTTAACTTTTTTATTGACAAAATTTACATGTAGTAGCTTTTTATCCAAAATCTGACCAAGACATTTAACCTGGCTTTCCCACCTCACGTCGTTAATAATTAATTGTATGTAGCTTGAAGGTAGGTAACTGCTTTTGCGATTACTGGGTTTTGTCGGAGTTAACTTGGATTTTCTTCTAGTGAAGTAGGCGATGGGAAGTAGGCAAAAGCACTCTGGAGATTGTCCACAATGTCTGCAGGTAGAGTGCCAGAGCAGGGGATGTTTTGTTGATATTATTTAATTTAATTTAATTAATTTAACTTTCCAGTTATTATGTTTTTGTTTAGAAACGAATAAATAATCGATTAATATTCTCCTCAAGAATGTCCTTAGATAGATATAAATCCCTTATATTTATCGTTATCTTTTTAGACTAAAAAAAAGAAATAATTGCTTCATCTTTATAAGGTTAAATAAATGGTATTCAAGTCTATTGTATTGTGGCTTTGTGGTTGAATTTTCAAACGTTGGATGGACACTAGTAGTACTTAATTCTTTGTACTAATGTTCATAAATTGCTATTGTTCTTGAAAATAATATTTTTTATGAACATTGGCCCAAACCGTTTCTATTACTATTATTCTTATTATTATTACTATTACCCCTATTATTATTTCTGGGTAATCAAACTGAAGTTGTCGGACTCTTTCGTTAGGTTTTATAAAGTAATAGATATTGTAGAAATATATACATTACTACCGGGTGTCACTTAAAATGATTATTTTTATTTTTTATTTCACTTGTCTGGGATAATTGATGCGTTATATGTTTATGTCAATTTCGCTAAGCAATACTTTGCTACAGCCAAACGCTGCTATGATGGTATTCTCTAGGCATGGCCATTCAGCTTCATGTTTACCGTTGAGCAAGTTTGAAACTTCAATGATAGTTTCTTGAGATCTTATAAGAAGTGCGTTACGTTGTCCACAACAACTATCTCTGTCCATTTGACCTATGTCCAATGCTTAGCGAAGACTAAATGCCTTTCTGATTTTAAGTTGCACAGGCAATGATGATAAGAACAAATGTTTTTCAAATGTGTATGTCCAATTAATGACATAAACCCGAATGTTTTATTCTTACCTAAGTGAGACTCCTAGTTGTATTGTATTAAAGCAAGTGTCTTTCTATTTCACAATTTATTACGCGTGTGGTGCTGCTGGTGCGCTTACAAAATTGAATCTTTTTTAAAGTGCTCGCAAGCACTTTAACAGAAAACAAAAGATGACAAACCAACAATAGCTGGTCTGACTGTGTCCAACTGATTAACCTGCATACAAATTGTAATCAGACCAAACATTGTCTTCTATTGGGTAACATTATTAAATTGAAAATTGCTATGAAACAATTTATTTTTATTTAGTTCTTAATATTTTTATTATTATTTTTAAATAATTTTGATTGATTGAAACGTTTAGGAAAACTGAATTTCATGCATACCTTCATTTATCGCGCGAGTGCGAACGCATTGTGGATATTAGTTTGCTTCATAAGCACACATTGTTATCGTTTTTTAAAGTAACTATTTTGAATACATACACTAACTAATTTAAAGAATCAAATTCGAACTTAAACTAACTAATTCAACTCACTCACCATCTCACTTACGCTCAGATTCTTACACACACACACACACACCCCCATACACACACACGCAACTAAAATAGTAATCGTCAACCAATCAACAACTCAATTTCAGGCAAATCTTATTAAGGCATTTTTTAAGTAATTCGTCAACAAATGCCTCACATTGTTCATGCTGGCTGACGCAATGTTCAGCTTTAGCTCCGGCTCAACACACTCGTCACGACTGGGATCATGTCGGCACAGTTGAACACTCAACGCACAAACAGAGAATGTAAACAGGATTCCTTACATAGCGTAACAAGCTACTCAAAATTTCATCTCTTATTTGGGTCATATTTCATGATGCTATGCCCTTAAAAATAATGACATATAATTTGCGGCTTTAGCCTGCAGCAGCTATCCGTCCCAGCCACTATGGCCAAAGCTATCATCGTGCGAGGGGTACACCAGTGAAAAAGTGAAAAAGACTTGTTGTAACCGACAACTCTGAGCAAACTCAAATTTATAAAAATTAATAAAAAATAAAATAAATAATAAAAATAAGAACGAGAGGGAAAATTTCTCATGAGGTAAATAAAATAAAATTGATTCCATTCTCGTTTCCAGTTTTCTTGGTGGTTGCTCCTTAGTTGTTGCTCTTGTTGATGCCGGCTGCGCGTAATGCATTACCGCCGGGAGTTGTTTTCGTGTTTGTACATTTTGCTACCCTCTCCATGTACTTTCGCATGTCCTTTTTTATTGTTGTGTCTTTTTTTGTCATTCGTGGACATTGGCGATGGCCAAGCCTCAAAACGCACTCTGTTATTTTTATTATTTATTATTTTTTCCGTTATATTTTAAATTTTATTTTTGTGGGCTTTTTTCGTTTGTAGCTCGTAAAATTAATTTTTGTCCTTTTTGACTTTAATGACTTACGAGTATTGTGCTGAGCCGAACATGAGAAGCCTTAACGTGACAATGGTAATTTCTAATTAATTTAATTTAACATATTTTATACTGATTGTGTTATATACATTAGCTCGGCCCCGGAGCAACTCGGGATTTGTGTAGAATGAAGACGTAAATGAAAAATGAAAACGTCTTTAGACGCATTGAGCGATTTTCAGTATGGAAAAATCTACGCTTTTCCTTAGTCTCATTGACTCTACGATCATATTATTGCTTTGTTGCTCGCGTACTATTTTATATATATTGGGTCATATAAAAAGGCTCCTCGGTTTTTTGTTACATTTTTGAACAAAATATTTCTTTATACACAATCAATTTCAGTCAAGTATATATTTGCTAATTCCGTCGATGATGAGAATTTTGCAGAGATCGAAACAAATTGTAGTCAGAGGGTGCAAGATACGGGCTATACGGCGAATGCATCAAAACTTCCCAACGAAGTGACGTCAATTTGTTCTGGGTCATCAAAGATGACTTTTTCAGTGATAGGCCGACCAGTGCGAGGTCCATCTTTTACATCGAAATTTCGAAACACTCCTGGGTCCAGAGTTCTCTCACAGCAGTTTCACCATAAGCAGCACAAAATTTAAGAAAAATGAATCCGAGATTCGATTCCTAGTTATTTTTCAACTGCTGATGGCCAAATTTTGTGCCAACATCCATTTAATGTTTTTGGCTCCATTACAGATAGCGATATTAATTGGATGCAGTCTTTGATTAGATTAGATTAGACTTACGAGAATGTTGTACTCTGGGGAGAGGAGGCAGATAGAGGTCCAAGGCTCAATGGTCTGGGCATCATGGTGACCAAGGAAGCTACTAAAAGTCTAATCTCCTCGAAACCGGTTTCGGCGAGGCTTATGACGGCGAGGTTTATCTCTAAAGAAAAGTCACAATTATTCAATGCTAAGTTCCAACGAATGACAAATCAGCGGACAAAAAGATCTCTTTTTATACTCATCTGAATTCAGTATACAACAATGTTCCAGGGGGCGACATCAGTATCGTCATGGGGGATTTTAATGCCAAAATTGGCTCTGATAACTTAGGTCTTAATCGCGTTATGGAAAAGCATGGCTTAGGTCAGCGTAACGAAAATGGTTATATGCTTGTCGACTTCTGCAACGCTCATCAACATGTAATTGGGGGTTCTCTATTTCCGCACAAGATCTGGAGGAAGTCACTGTGCGATGTTCGCAACGAAGATAAAGCTGACACAGTTAGTGACCATCACTTACTACTGGGTTTGTTTCGCTTACGAACAGCTGTTGCCCAGCGGCGCTCAGACGGTATAGTAAGGAGACCAAGATTCAACACAAACGTTCTAAATGACCCCAATATACGTCGTAATTTCACCACCACACTCGGCGTCAAAACGTAAAACTTACAAAACGCTGGGTTATCGATAGATGCCATGTGGGGTCAAATTAACAGCGCTCTCATGGAAGCTGGAACTGAAACTGTACCAAGACAGTCAAGAGCGACAGATTCCTGGATATCCCAAGACACCTGTGACAAAAGCACATATCGCAGATTACTCAAAGTAAGGATCAATTCAGAGAATGTTGCTCAGCGTAAATTGATTCTAAGGATGAGATTCTAACGAGTATAAAGCCAGTACAGCGTTGTGTGGGACGTGATAAGAGGGCAAGGGTGGAGAAACTTGCGAAGTATGCGGAACATGCCGCAGGAAGAGGTCCCCTCGCAAGAGAACTGTATCACTAAGGACATTGTCGGTCACCGTAGCACCCCTAATACTAACCATCCCGTGTTAGATTTGAACGCTAACCTTTTAGTGACGATAGAAGATCAGCTACAAAGATGGAAGGAGCACTTTTCTGCACTGCTAAATTATGACCATAACGTAGAATTGAATCCTCAATTGAACAACATGCGTAGAATGTTGGGTTATTGACATCAGTCCCCCTACAAGTACAGAGATCCATCTTCTAAAGAAAAATAAAGCAGCTGGACTTGATAGTATTCCGTATTTTGTTTAAACTAGTGCAGGCTGTTTGGGAGAGTGAAACTTATCCAGGGGAATGGAAGGGTGGAGTTATTGTGAAGTTACCAAAGAATGGGAAACTCAAAAACTGTAATAACTGGCTTGGTATCACCATTTTGTCTGTTTTTCCGAAATTAATGGCAACTATTGTTCTCGAGAGGATAAAATTCAGGATTGAGTCTACCCTCAAGAGGCACCAGGCGGGGTATCGTAGTGGCCAATCATGCGTCGACCACATCAGCACCATACAAATCATACTTGAACAATCGTCTGAATACAAATCACCGCTATACCTCATGTTTGTAGATTTTGAGAAGGCGTTTGATCGGGTTAATCGTGAATGCATCTGGAGATCGCTTATTGCGAGAGGTATCCCCGAGAAAATTGTCCCTGTTATTAAAGAGTCTTACAACAACTCAAGGTGTTTCGTTTTACAAAGCTTTCCGACTCCTTTGATGTGCGTCAAGGAGTGAGACAAGGAGATGTCTTGTCACCAATTCTGTTTTTGCTAGCAATTCACTATGTGATGACTGTCACGGTGGGTGAAACTAAAAGACATGGTATCCAATTGAGTCTGTTTGACAAATTAGCCACATAGACTATGCTGACGATATATGTCTCATGGCAAACAACACGGCTCGGTTAAATCAAATATGTCATTCGCTGCAACTACATGGGGAAGTAGCTGGATTAAGGATCAACGCAAATAAGACAAAAATAATGACAACGGGCCAAAGCGCACAACAAGTTATTCTATGGCAGGGATTCAAACAGGAGGTCACGCAGTTTAATTATCTGGGCAGTTTCATAGCACTCGATGGCGCAACGGACCTGGTTAACAATAGGATAAACAAAGCCCGTAGTGCATTTGGAATCCTTTCGCCTGTGTGGAACTCCAGCAAAATATCGCTACGCACCAACTTGAGACTCTTCCAATCGAACATAAATCTGTGATGTTATATGCTTTAAAAACATGGAAATGCTCTGCAAACATTTCGAGAAGGCTGCAAGCCTTCGTTAACCATTGTCTGCGGTATATTCTGATGATCCGGTGGCCGCAAACCATATCGAATGATGAACTATGGAATAGGACCGGACAGAAAAAATTGGATGCCGACATCAATCAACCTAAGGGGCGTTGGACAGGCCATACTATGAGGAAACCTAACGACAATATAGCAAAACAATCCTTCGAAGGAATCCTCAGGTTAAATAGACACGTTGGAAGGCCAAAAACAACTTGGAGGTCATCTGTCTTAAAAGAAGCTCGGTCCCAAGATATTCAATCGTGGTCACAGCTAAGGCCAGTTGCGGCGGGACAGATGGAAGGATCTTGTTGCTGCCATATGCTCCAGGTGAGCTGAAGCGCTGCTTTGCAGCCGGAAAACATATATAAGTCTTTGATGTAAAATTGTTTCCAAGCGCTTGTTACATCAATAGAGTCGGACTCTTTTAATTTTCAAATCTACTGCAAAGGTCTCCAGATATAGTAAGTATTGAAAGTGTAAATGGTTCCTTGATCCATTGGCTGCAGTACTAAAGGGGTATTAGGAGACAAAAATATTACTTTAACATTAGGTTGAATCAAATTGTGTGGGTTACCAGAGCTTTGAAATGTAGTTCAATACCACATTTCGCAGACACAATTCTTTTTCACCTTCATCATATTCCTCCTCTCCTTCTATCGCAATCACACTATATTATCATTGTAGCTTTTGTTCACTTATGTGTGCCACAACACGGTGAAATTAACACCCCACTTTATTATCCTTACAAACACAGCAAGTATGCATAATGTACAAAAATTTAAAAGCAAATTTTTTACATCTTGTTAGAACGAGGTTAATTGAAAATATGGCGCAAAAAGTAAAACGTGTTAGAGCGATTCCGTGTTATACGAAGTACGTGTTAAGCGATGTCTACCTATACTCAGAAATACTGCTAATATTTAACTTGAACTGTGAGTTCAATGAAGAGAACATTAGTTATTGTGTGTTGAGATAAGATAATAGGACAGATTTGAAATTATCAGAAGTTATAGAGATGGATACTATGTTACAGTCCAAATTGTATGATTGGCATAACACTGGAAATGGATCATTCAGCAGATAAGAAACCGATAGATATTGGAATATAAGCTCCAGTAACCCGAGATGAAACGTTAAAGTTTATGCTACCAAGAAAAAACTACCAAAAATTAAATTATGTAGAAACATCACACCCAGATGGCCATCACACTGGCCAACGTACGTAAGGGCTTGAAGCAAAGGTTATATTACTTCTCATAAGTCAATTCCTTTCAGTTTTTTTATTCATGTACAGCTTGTGTATATAATGAGAAATGTAACCATGGAATAATCTTACTTTGCTGTTTATTAAAATTAAAACTAAAATACTAAAACTAACACTAAAAGCTAAGATAATATCTACCCAAGTGAGAGTTGACCTCGCGCGGAGAGAGTTCCGGACGTTAAAAATTGAATACATTTACGGAATACATTTTCGGTTTTCTTTGTACTCTATTGAGAACTCACTTAACTCACAACGAAATATTCAATCATATGCAGTCATTTTGTTTTGGTTAAGCAAGTAACTGGTAAAAAGTCCAGTCAATAAACCACTCAGTCGTACCAAAACGTTTTTTCACTTAATTTTGTTGAGTGACTTCAATGACGACTACAAGTTTTACGCCTTTTGTATGATTTACTATGATATATTTAGACAATACATCACACAACTTAATCGGTCTAGTAGATTCGGAGCAAATTGGCTGTAAAAATGGGACAGATAGACACATGAGTGATCCGTTTTCACTCAAACGTACGAAACACTAAAAATGGGAAAAAAACCAAATTACTGAGTTAGTAGATACAAACTTCAACTAGAGGCAACATCTAACTAAACTTAAAGAAGGTTTTAGTTTAAGTAGACCTGGCTTATACAAACACTGCGATTTGATTCAAAGTGTCGGGTGTTTGCACTATTATCAGATGGTTGAGGCTTAAGAACTATTTAATCGGTTAAATTTCACATTTATATTTCCAATCTTTTGATGTATGGTATCTCTCTTCTTTCCTGTCTAGCGAAAATTATTGAAAAAATTGTCGCGTGGTTTATATCCCGGCACTATCTTATTCCCCATAACCAGGTTGGGTTTAAACAGCGACATAGCACAATGGACGCGTTATTGCGAATTCAACACTTCGCTTCCGACGACTTTTCGTCCAAAAATCATGTTTCTATCTTAGCGATCGATTTTGAAAGGGAATTTTATCGCCTGGGTCTGCATGCAGTGCTCAATCGACTTGAGCTCTGGGGAATTGGTCACATACTTTATCACCTTGTAAAGGCTTTTATGACCAATCGCATATTTAGAGTTTTGGTCAATGACACCACATCCAAGCTCCACAAACTGTTCAATGGGTTCCCAAGGGCTCCCCACTTTCAGTGATTTTATTTGTAACAGCTTTAGAACAAATAAACACTATATTCTCCAGATGTAAAAATATTAATGTATCGGTTTATGCTGAGGATGCCGTCTTCTTCACCAAAATCAAAGATAACGACTCTGAAAGAGATAAATTATTATACATTTCCGGAGCATCTCTCTCCATCGAAAAATGCCAACTGTTACATATCTGCCGTAAGCACCGATGCAATTTTTTCGACACCTATTTCAAAAACAAACGTATAAAAATTGTTGATCACTTAAAAATACTAGGAATAACCTTTGACCCGAAATGACTTATTACGCAAGATTGTATAGACTTAAAAAAACAATTCGAATCTAGAATCAACATAACAAGTGCCCTAATGCTCTCCAAAACCAAAAATGGGCCTGCCCACCTTTGGGTGGTATTCCAAATCACATCTAAGAATCCTACAATCACGCAGCTGTACGGCGGTCCATCGGCGCTTTTCCTACCGCTCCTACTCCCTGCATTCTTGCTTAAGCTGGGTTAACATCCATCGCGGAAAGGATTGATGAAACAATCCTGCAACTCATCCCCAAGCTCTACATGACACCAAATCGTCTCCTAGCCAAGATCTTCTCTGACAGCTTTAAAACGGTTTTACAAAAGTGTCACTACAATCCGGCGCTGCGCCACCTTCTGAGTCTAACTTTACCGCAGCCAAAATTCTCCAACTTTATAAATCCTTCTCCAACCTGAACTTGCAATCAGCCCAACCTCAACACCAGTCTGCACAGCTCTGCTAAAAGCGATACTTGCAGCTCTGAACACCTGGCGCGTTTTCTATACGAGAAACACAAACTCGGTGCAAAAACTTGGCTCTACACGAACGGCTCAAAAACTGCCAACTCTACTGAATTCGCCGTCGTCGACAATATGGATACAATTGTTACAGGGGGCCTACTACCCCTGTATAACTCAATCTTTACGTCAGAGGCCCTTGCTATATTAAAGGCGTACCAATTTCCCATCAACAACGGTGATAAATTTGTAATCTGCTCTAACAGCATATCCTCCATACTAGCCATACAAAATACCGAACACAACGATTTTACGAATCGGGAAATCCGGAAACTTTGCACCCAACATCACAATAAAATCTCCATCTTCTGGGCTCCCAGCCACCAGGAGATACTCGAGAACGAACGCGCCGACAGGGCAGCCCGACGCATCATCAACGCCCCAACACACAACTTTACACCAACCAGCACAAAAGCCCTAAAAAAACTCGTTTCCCGCCACCTGCGTGCTAAGAAATTGTTCGAATTGACCCAGTTCCACCACTGGTACTCGGCCATTAACCAACATGTTTCAAAATCTGTCTTCCATCCAGCTCAACTCGACGCGCGGGACACACATCAACAACTGCTCAACGGATCGGTCCGTTCACCTTGCTCTCTCTGAGGAAATGACCTGAGCGTGAATCATCTTCTTGACGTCTGCCAACATTGTAGAGCACTAGGGTATCCCTCTTTGGCTACCAAGTCCAATCCAATCTTTTAAGAACTGCCTCCCCACAAAAGATATATAAGTTCGTAAAAAAATCCAACATAAATATTTAAAACACTGATATTATAGAATCGCGAGTCAAAGGCCCTAGTAGCTAGTTACTCGTTGAATTAGTATTAAATTTAGTAATTTTATATATTAGGTATAATCTTATAAATAAGTAAATTTGAAGTATGGTGAATACTGATGGCTATATATGCAGGCGTTCAGTAGAGTAGATGAAAGGTAACCGTTACGGGGCTTATTTTGTGCTCCTTTTATCTTATTAATGTGTGTACTCGCGGTGTCACCCCGTACTATAGATCCATCACAACATAACTGGTCAGAAAATTTGAATAAATACGACAAGCTTGATTTCAATGGACATTCGAGATTTTTGATTTATAAATGCTTAAAGGATGCGTAGTATTTTTTAAAAGTAAATTTTTGTGAAAGTGTAGACCGAGGTATTTTACACTGGGTTCTCAGGCAATTTCTTCATTGTAGTTGAACAGAGTTTTCGCCTTTTAGTGAAATATATCGCACTAGTTTTACGGTCACATAATTTAATTTTCCATTTGAAGTAGGAGTATGTGGACAACAAATCAAGAGCATTTTTAAGTTCTCCCTCAGTTCCGCAAAAGGAAATACCGGAACCGCAAATCGCAATATCATCAGCAACAATTGCTAGAACGGTATTTGGAAAACACGGTATGTTGTGGGTGTATAAGTTGAGGTTGAATTTTCTCAATGCTTGAAGAGGTTGGATTTAGATAATCTGTCGGAAAGTTTGGAATTATTGTGATTAAATGCAGTGGAGCTTTAATAAGGTATAGCTTGTGAACCAGATTGTTATGCCAAACACTGTCGAAAGCCGCTGGAATGTCCAGCTTTATTATGCTAACAGAGTTTTTGTTTTGCAGATTTTGCTTGACAAACCTCTTAAGTTTCAGCAGTGGATCCCTAGAAGTTATATTCTCCCTGAAACCATACTGCTAAGGTGGGATAAATTTAGGTGGTTGTAAATGGCTATTAAGCCGATTTTTGACGTGTTTTTCAAAGATTTTTGAGTAGCAATTCAGTTAGCTGATTGGACGATAACTATCGGCAGATTCTGTTTGTCTTGTAAATTGCAATTTCAGTCATTTTCCGAGCTCGCGGAAAATAACAGATATATTGGCAAGCATTGAATATGCCAGCAAGGTAGAGAATTACGTAATTCCTACAATTTCCAAAGCAGATGATTGAGACACAAGTAGGACATTTTTAATTTTGAGAGAACTCATTACCATCTTGTTGTCAAGGGCAGTGATTTTGGGGACGCAAGAAATTTCAATTGTAGCGTTATTTAAAGTTCATGGTAGTTCAAACTGTTGTAGTGGTTGCATTGTCAGTGTGATTTATTATTTTATTTCTTTTATTCTCCAGTTATTAAATTGCCTTCTTATCAAATTGTCTTCTTATTTCCTAAATATTACCAACCCTTTCAGCGTTGCCCAAATCCCAGCCTTAGAGTGCAGCTCAAGTCCAGCCTGGCCGTTTCTTTTCTGCGAGTTTCAGTAAGCTTGTGTTTGTAATCAAAAATATTGCCTAAAATATTGGCCTTTTCTTCTCTGGCCGTGAACATGCCATTATTGTAATGAAAACTTGGGGTGCATTGTTTTGTTTTTGATTAAGTTAGTGACATTCCTGAAGAGCTTGGAATGTTTGTCCAGATTTCATAACTTATTGTTCCAATTTTCATTACTATGTCTAAATATAACTCCCTTCATAAGGCTATTTAGATAATTCAATCGTACCTTAAATATGGCTTGTCGCGATCTATACCATTGCCTTTTCGTCATATGTCGGAGTTTAACCAACCCAAGTATGTGGGCAGGAAGCTTAGGTTGAGAGTTATATACAGGCTTCCATGGACCGTCTTGGATAATTGCATTATCAACTTTTGCCTTTAAAAACCCGATAATTGGATTCGAGGGATGCAATGGATTGGAAATCGTTTGTAAGCGTGGACATAAAAAGTTTCCAATTACTTTTTCTCAACAATAGGAATGGCAGCTGAAATGTAATCAGGACAAATGAGTGGTTAGACAGTATGAGCGGTAGATATAAAATTTGTATAGTTGGAGAGATATAAGTCTAGCGGTGATGGCTTAGCCTTGTAGTATGGAGAATGTATGTAGTATCTTTGGGATACGAGCTCGTAAACTTAACAGTGACTGACACGTTAAGCAAAGTATTTCCCCAATAATTTGCTTAAACACTTCTGAAGTTAAAATATCTAACGGCACGGGCATACCATGCCATAATATCTAGCTTATTATTTATATATATTTAATTGCTAGCCCGGTAAGGACAATAAATTGTCTTCATCTGTTAGAACAACAACGGAGTTTTGTAGCATTTCAGTACTGAGCATACTAACTTCTTCTGAAGATACTGCTGTTGATTCGAGGATGCTCTCATTGGGGAGCTAATAAGTGTATATGATTAGTAATGGCAAAAAAAGTTATTAACCGGTTAGTGTGTCATACAATTAATCGAATGGAACCGATTATTAATTGCAATAATTTGTAAATAATTAACCGATTTATCGATATTTTTGTTTAATTATTTTTAATTTTTGTGAATAATTATAAAACTATCTTTTTAATTATACTAGTTTTTGACCAGTGGTCAAAATTCGACCACACAGAGAGCTAATTGCCGAACTTATTGCTGAGGTGATTTAGTTGTGAAGATTTCTTTCAAAACACATTAGAATCGTCATCAGCATACTGCCAAAAACTAAGAAGGTGAAACAGAAAAGAATGTTCACCCAGGTATGTTATATTGCGAGAGCGAGCTTCGCAGAACGCTACTGCGCTTACTCTCCTTTTCTCTCCCTCTCAATCATACACACACTCTCACCCACACTCTACAGAAGCAGAAGTGTTTGATGACCTTTTATGATGCCATTCGCTCATTGTGAATGCCTAATTCACAATTTCGATAAAAATTTAGTGATTGCGATGGCTTAAAATTCATCACAAAAATACTTTGATAACCAAGTCACCACATTTCAATCAGACGTTTTTCGTTTGTATACAAAGTAATAAAGACACAAAATTTAAAGTAAATAATTTCAGTGTTGTTATAAGTTGCTTGGAAAGTGAAATGTAATTTTATTTTTTTTTTTGATTACTTAAATCTTTATTTGCTACTCTCTCGAAGGAGATCATACAAATGAAATGAAATAAAATTGACATGTGAGTTGTGGTTCAAGTATTCTAAATAGGAGATCCAAAGGGTGGAAACGCTTGAGCCTGCGAGTTTGTAGGCTATTGTCCGGCAAATTGACGGAAAGACAATTTTCGTGAGATTCCAGTCGAATGATGTGTTTTTTTGCTGCAGTGCGCAATTTCTTCACTCACCGTCAAAATCTGTAGGTCGTTGTGAATGACTGAGTTGCGGACATACCATTCAGCTCCTACAAGCCTTCTCAGAAGTTTGGATTGAAAATTTTGGATGATTCGAATATTCGATTTTAATGCTGTTCCCCATAGTTCAATTCCATACGTCCATACTGGCTTGAGGATAGTTTTATAGAGTAAGACCTAGTTCCAAATACTTAATTTGGAGCTATGTCACATGAGCCATCTTATCCTATATAGTTTGTAATTCAACTGTTGCCTTTTGAGCTTAATGTGGGGATTCCATGTTAGGCGTCTGTCAAGTGTCAATCCAAGGTATTTGGCCGAGGTGTGCGTAGGTATGATGTTCCCGTTTAGCTGGACTGAGGGACAGGATGTGTGTCTGAGAGTGAAGGTGACATGAGTAGATTTATCTGTATTGACATCCATATTCCACCTTTCAAGCCATGGTTATAATCGATTTAGATGACACTGCAAAATTGATGAGGCAGCACTTGGATCGCTATTCGATGTTAGGAGTGCTGTGTCATCAGCATATCTAGCCATCATTGTAGTGCCTTCGCTTGGATTCAGAAGGTCAGAAATGTATAATGTATAAAGGATAGGCCCCAACACACTACCTTGTGGCACACCGGCTTTTATTTGTTTTATATCTGAGTTCTTACCGTCACAAGTGACACAGAAAGTTCTATTTTCAAGATAGGACTTGAAGAGCAGATAGTACGGTGCTGGGAAAAGTTTTTTCAGTTTGTATAACAGTCCGGGGTGCCATACTTTGTCAAACGCCTGAAGGATGTCGAGAAAGATAGCCGAACAATACCTTTTGTGTTCGAATGCTTGCAAAATGTTGAACCACTCTGTGACACTGCTTAGGTGTTCCGCGGAATCTCCTAAAGCCAAATTGGTAATCGGAAATCATTCGTCCATCATCCAGGAGCGGGGGCAGTTGACTTAAGAATATTCTTTCAAACATCTACGAAAGAATCGCTAGCAGGCTAATTGGTCGGTAGGAGCTCAGCTTGTGCTCTGGGTTCCCTGGTTTGGCAATCATGATGATCTCAGCACACTTCCATTGCGCAGGGAAGTGACTGAGCCTCAAAATGCCATTAAAGATCGCAACAAGTAACAACAGCGCTTTGATGGGCAAGGCTCGAATGGCCAGGAGATTTGCTTGGTTTTAGAAAAGCATTTCATTTTGAACTTCTTGAAGTTCTACTGGGCGTGTTGGGAGATCCATCTGGCATGCAGAGTCAATAAACTCGATTGTCTCTTGTTCATCAGCCGGAGAGCAGAAGTTTAACAGAGTGAAAGTTGCTTCAAGGTGCTTCGCAAACTCTTGAGTCTTGCCTTCGCCGGACCTGCACCAGACACCACTATGACTCTAAAGAGGCACCTTTCTCTTTGTTGGCCTTTTAAGGTATCTTGTAGCGCTCCATAGATTGTATTCCGCACTCCCTGGTTCAGCTTTTTCAAGGAAATATGAAGTTGCCTTATTTTTTGTATTTTAAAGTAGGATAAGGAATTTAGATGGGATTCAGAAACAAGTAGAACGTTAATATTATTAGTTTATAGAAAGTGTTCAACAATTGGCCTGTACTTGCATAGGCCATTAGCATTCCACGTAGTCATCTGGGTCAACTGGGTGAACTGGACAGTAAGCGTGTTTAACATTTCTTGAATCAGCAGCTCTACACGTTTCAGGATTCTCTCTTCACTGAAGCTGGAGTCACTATTCGTTGCATTACTAGCCGTATTTGGGTTCTCAAGAGGAATCTCTAGCTGGGAAGTAACGTTACCCCTAGTTACGCTAGCATACGTGGAGCGGCTGCTGGAGTGCCAGACCGAGTTAACTTGTTGCTGTACTGAAAGTGCCGATGGGTGGTACTGAGATACTGGCTTTTTCCTCCCAGCATTAATTCTCTGAATAGTAGCCTGATATACCCTACATCCTTTATAGGAGGCCGTGTGGTTTTCATTGCAATGGACGCAGGTCTTACGGTCTTCCCTTGTTTTCATGCATTCAGTTGATTTGTGGCCTTCGCCACATTTCACACTGGCTCAAGATCAACAAAGAATATCGACATAGGAGATTTGGTAATGCGGGACTTTCCGTTGGCGATGTGTCTCACTTCGTGACCAAGTTCGTGGAGATTCCTTATGATGTATTGAGTAGAGGTGGAATAATGCAAGTTTTTAATAACCACACGATATGCCTTTTCTTCTTTCAACTGATCGGAGTGAAATAAGACTCCCTCTTCATAGAATATCTTTACCAGCTCTCTGTAGTGATCACTGTTCTGCAGCATAATGCGTACTTGCCCGTCACGTCCGTCTTTGTAGGAAAAATCATTACTACCGATGATTTTTTTATTAAGTTCTCGCATGGTTTCAATGTCTTCCACCAAGGGAATGAAGATTGGAGGGGGTTTGAATTTTTTGGCACCTGTTCCATAGGGGATGGTCCCTGAGGATTTTTTGGATTATCCTGGGTTTCCATAGCTCCAAGAATCTCAAAGCGATTTCCACTGAGAGTTTTGTTTGACATATTCATGCCATCTGGCCATACGACGTTACTTGACTGTTCAGCCTGAATGGGTTCGTCCTCATCGGCTGTTAATGTTTTTTTAGATAATGAATACGAAGGCAAAGAAGCTCTAGCGAAAGGCCCCTTCTTATTTGGTATTTCGGGTGAGCGCGCCTTTCTTTTGGAAGCAGATACAGTTATCCACATATCGCGTGCCTGCCAAAAGACACTTTTACTGACGCTAATGTTTGTGTAACACATAGTGACGTCAACGACGGCGAACGACGATATGATAATAAGCTTAAAAAAAAAATTTTAAAAAACGAATGAAAAAAAAAACCGAGAAAAACAAATTTGTCAACGAGTAGACACGAAACACAAAAACGACACTACTACGAAAATGTTGTTGTTGTAGTTGTACTTCAGTAAACCAATAAAAACCATGCGCGCTTGCGACTGAACTCAACGAGAGTGAGAGTACGACTGTGAAATGTAATGATATTTATTTATTTTATTTTTGTTTATATGTATTTATTTTCTTAATATGTATTTAACAGATGAGTGTAATGGAGAATACGTTAATTGTTGGCAAATTATGTAACAGCGAAATTAGAAAGCCTATTTGAGAAATAGCTAATAGCGCCGTAATTTTTCAAATCTATCATCACTGCGTTCAGCAGAGACAAACCAGTAATCGATTATTAAGTCAGAGAAAATGATGAGTGATGACTTCTGCTGAATGCGCCCAGGTTCTCTCACTCACACACACTGTCTCTTGCATTTCCAAGCTGTTATACTACGCTTTTCGGTAGCGGTTGCTCCGGCTTTTGAAAGAAGGCTCTCTAATAGTCTTGACGAACTTACCATAAAGCAATATTTTTGGGAGAGAATGTAGAGTTTTGGATAAACTGCTTTCATGTCTTCTAAGCATCAACCAGGAAACTAATTATGTTCACAAAATTTTTGTTTTTTGTTGTGATCATCAGCAAAATTAATTAATATTTGACTAATGTATATTATCATTTTGATGAAACGATCAAGCATGTAATATATCGAGTTCCACCTTGTCTTTACATCCAAAAATAATTTGAGCACTTTGCCTACCGGTACTCTAGCAGATTATTGCAATAGGCGCAAATCCTAATTGGCTTTTACATGTTGCCTTTACATGTTACAATATCGCTGCATTCGCAGATAATTTCGCTACCCTCCGACGTATTCAGTTAATTTATACAAACCAAATTTAGCGTGTGTGTAAAACATGGTATGTGTTGGTTTTTGCCAAATTCGGCATGATCATTAAACATCTGTTATTCGTCGTCGTCTTTGCAGTTAGTGCATCGAAGACTACTAGTGCTATTGCATTCTGCAGTTTTAATGTGGTACTCCCAGACAACTTTAGTGTTACTTATGTAAGACTGATTTTTCCTTAGGTGCTGAAAAGTTGTGAATTTTGTGGTGAAGTAAACTACATGTATTTTGTTACAAGCTTTGATTTTTTTTCAATTGTTTTTATGTTAAAAATTATGGCAGATTTGACATTATCGTTTGATATTACGGCTTTATTTGGACATGAAAAGGATTCACACTGAGCGTTTTTGATTTGGTTATCGTTGTCTTGAGTGTTAACAAAGACAAACAATTCCAATGGAGATAGATTTAATTGAGTAGTCAGCAATCTCGGCAGTTTTTAGCAAATCGTAAATAAATGTTCGCCTTTTCATCAGCACAGTTATTGGTGGAATTTCTGCTTTTGCCGCATTACACATATTTGGGGGCTTGCCATCAACGTTATCGTTATTATGGATAACATAATTCGAGAAAGGGTTTTTAACAGCCAAATTTTTTGTAAGACGCCGAAATTTAATGAATTTGCTGCATCGCAGTGAACCGAAAGTTTGCGCTTAATTTTACAGGTTTTTTTTCGGCCGATGTCTATATGGATTTTTGTATGAGCTTCTCCTTATTTTCATTTTCTTTTCTTTTTCTTTCTTTTTCATTTCATTACTTCACTTTATTTAACACAAGAAGAAAATTAAAGATGTAAAATTTCATAATATATGCAACATTACATAACTTTTTGTTTAAATATTATTTTTATAGTCACTTGAGGTGCACACTTTCAGAAATTTTCATTATTATTAGACCTTCAAAGTAGGTATACAATTCGGGTGCGTTTTTATATTTCTCTCAGTATGATTACTCTTCGAGTGCGAACGTAAGCTTTCAGTTGGCAAGAGTAAAATGACACTTATCTTAAACTGTACAAAACCACAATTTATTTTGAATTGCAGGTTATTGTGGTACTATAATGACAATAAAAAGCACGTAGCACATACTAATATATAGGAAAACTCTTTGTTTGCTAGGGAAGTGTACAAACATACACGTGACGTGCACCTGCATTCAGAGTCATGCAAAGCAAAGCTAAACAAGCAAGTCAACAACAAAATAATACAAATTGTTGCATACTCTCAAGGGCATTAAGTACCGCGCCAAATAAGGTATGCATACATACTTAAAAATTTTTTTTTAAATTAAATCGAAAATATTTATATATCTAGCAAGCACACATCTTTGCATCAGGACTCCACTACTGCTACCCCCGTTGTTGCTATACAACTTTTTGCCAAGTCACATATTTGTTCAATTTGCTAAGTGCTTTGAGAGTTGAGCAGCTTACAAGTGCTATCGCTGACCTTTTTTCTTTCATTTTTTTATTTGTATATTTCGCTCTCTTCAGTTCCACAGAGCCATCAATCTTCTTAAGTGCCTCAATCCGAATGCAACCAACCCATGCACTACCTTAGCACCACTCGTGGCCAGCACAATTTGTTTACACGCGATACGAATTTTGGCAAAGTTAACTAAATTTATCATATGTCTCTTTTATGAGATGTTAACATCGCCAAAGCTACCTTTTTCATTGTTTCTGACTCACTTCTATATCACATGTAGCCCAGTTTCGTTTGCTACTGGCTACTTCCATTCTAAAACTAACATTACTACATGATCTTACTACCTATTGAGTAAACAATTTTCACTCTGTTTTTTTTTTTTCCACAATGTTTCTTTTGATTCTTTCCCTACTAACGCGACTAAATTACAAACAACCATCACGTTATCCCTCACACCAGACTGTAGATTCTCATAGATTTCGTATTGCTTCACTACTCCATTTTATTCTTTAATTCCACCATTTTGTTTATTGTTTTTCAATCTGGCCATGTTGCATCAACGTGGAAATTGTGTTTTCCTCGCTTGCTTGCCCAGTCGTTTTACTGGCCTCCAGGTCTCTCGATGAAACCGCAAGTGATACTAAATTGAAAAGTTAGGCGCCTCAACATCCGCTTTATACTTACTTTTGTACCGTTATTCTCGCATTCTTTTAGTTGGCAGCTATAACTTCCATCCAACCACGACCAACTCCCTCAAGCGTAGGTGAGTTTCGCCTTTTGGCGCATTTATTTTTTTTGGTACCTCATTGTAAAAGTTTCACAATTTGTTTTCCGCTTAGTTGTTTTCGTTTGCTTTTCTTTAGTTTGTTTCGTTGTTCTAACTTTTTATTTTCTTTCCGTTTCTCCTCAGTTTCTTTGTCCGGTATTGTACACAAAATCAGCAAAGTTAAATTGATCGATTGTGAGTTTGGTTTTGTTTGTTGAGTTCCTGAGTTCTTTTTTTGTGTTGTTTTTTTGGTCAATTTCGGTAAAAGCATAATCTTTCCTTAATATTTTCTTTTTTTTTTTGTTCCCATTGTTATTTATTTATTTACTAGCCTGATGTTGTTTTCTGTGTAAAGGCATCCATTCTAGTAGAGCTACTTAGTCGTCGAAGGAAGAAGTTGTCAATGTGCGTAGAATTGATCAAAGTCAAACAATTTGCTAAAGTTCGCTCAGAAGTATGAGTTCGAATACCGTAACTAAAGCAAAAAATCATAGTTGGTTCTTGGTGTAAGCTCTGCGAAATATTGAGGTAACCCAGCAGTTGTTGGCTGGACACATTTCTAATACAATATTGCCTTATTATTGTAAGGTTTTTGTGTGTTACTATTTCTTCTTAACCTTTAATTTTATATAACACTAAAAGGTGCCCCGGTGCAGCTCGGGATCTATATGGTGTAAAGATATAAATGGGAAATGAAAACGTCTTTAGACGTGTTGAGAAGTTTTTGGTATATCAAAATCTACACTCTTCCTCATTCTCATTGACTCTACGATCATAGTATTGCCTTGCTGCGCGCGTACCCCAAGCAATATTTTGATTTTGACGACTCACTGGAATTTTTTTCTACACCGAATTTCGAACACAAAAAATTGATTTTATCGATTTGAATTGAATTTTTTTTTATTTTCCTTTGACAGCCTTTCGATTTCGAATTTGACATATTTTCCAACGGAAATCTGCAGAAGCAGATTTGATTTTACATAAAAAATTAGATGGAATTTCCCGACTTTCGCAGTATACTAAGGCACTAAACTTAGACACAAACACTGTCCATGTTGACATGTACAAATTGTACCAATTTTGATGATGTTCGGTCAAGTGGTGTTGTAGTCTATAGGCCCCTCCTAACAAACAGACAGATGAAGGACAAGCAAACATCGATATTTATATATATATATTGATGTACATTGATGATTACTACTACATATAGGGTCGGAAGATAATATGAGCATGGTGGTTAGTTACACCCACACGGAAATGTTGAGAGCAATTTCGCCGCTATTAGAGAGGCAAAGTCTGCGACCACTTAAGTCAAAGAAGGCGCTTCTATTGACAAGGAGTGATTTAGTAGAGTGGGGAAACGAAAAAAAATTGCATTGTTGGTCAAAACTTTTGAACGTTGGAGGGAGCAATGTTCTTGGCTTCAGCAAAATAATGAGAACAAAACCATTTGCATTATCTGAATGAAGGCAAATTGGAAGCAGGGAGAAGAGCAAATAAAATCGCATTTCACAAGAATTTTGCACGTTAATTAGTTAATTGCGCCGAAGGGTTAAAAATTAATGAAGTGTTAACGTTCAACAAATCTCGACAGGTAATTTACAACGTATGATGGACAACAGAACAGTATTATTGAAAATATTCAGTACTCTTTTATGCCTTGCAAAACAAGGGCTGCCTAGGAAATGTAACGCCGAAAATTCTAATTTCAGTACAATTTTAAAATCTCGATAAGAGGACGTTCCGGAACTAAGACTGTGACTTGCTAGGAACAGGTTATAGATGCACCATGTAAGTTTAAATTAAATTTTAGAATAAATGCCTATTGAATTTTTTTGAGATCATGAACGGAATTAGTAAAGAGAAATATTTTTCAATATTATTGGATGAGACTACATACATAACGTGAACTGAGCCAGCATCTATATCTGTCTCAGGATTGTGTCCAATGACCTAAATGACAATGACAAAGAATATTTAAAACACAAAACCACAAACCTGTCAAAAATGATTTTCGTTAAATGTAACTTCCCATTGTCTAAACTAAGTGGTCAGTGCTATGATGGGTCACAAATGTGTCTGGAATAATTTCAGGATAGCATCAACGAATAAGTGAGGGATAGCCGAGCGCATTATTTGTACATTTCAATTCTTATAGCCTGAATCTCATTGTTCGAGAGTACCTTGAAAAGGCTTTATTGGCAAGTTAGTTCATTGGAACCATAAAAGATTTGATAAACTTCGCAAGAGACTCGCCTAAAGGATCAATTTAAGGTATTTCAAAGATAAGTTCGTCATGTTGATGACTGCCATATTTCACCGCAAAGAAATATTAAACACGGACGTACAAAACTCTAAATTCTGTGTGACCGAATACCACTAAAAGACTAAAGCAGTAACTGACGTGCGTGCGGGTCTGGCAACATGACAAAAAAATTTTGAAGCGGTTGATAAACATGACGACCCAGAATTTTTTTTCTCATTTTTTTTCTCTTTTTTTTGGATTATTGGAGCTTTTTAGTTTGGGAGATAGCCACGATGTCGAGAGATTATTGAAGAGGCAGAAGGTTGTTTTTTTTATATTTATTTTATTTTTATTAACAATCCCTAAGAGAGTAAGAGATTCTTTGAAACAACCTAGTGAAGATTCTTCACTCTCTGTATGAGATGACATCCTGGTTGCTTATAAATCGTAACTCGAGTGGTTTCAGTAGCATAGAAGACTTCACCCCGGAATTAAAACGTAGATTTCAGTGGTATAATGGAATTGTAAGATGCTAACATGGATTTAGACAGTAGAAAATTGGCATGTTTTTTAACAAAAATAAATAATTATACTCCTTCACTCTCATATTTCCAAACCAATGTTTTATAAAATTAACTGCTTCAATTTCTATTCCTATTTCTATTCCGTACATTTAGTCGCCCTTAGTTTCTTCGGCTCCGCACAGGTTCACTTCAACAATAATTTACTTAATTGTCCAGCAAAAAAAAGTTACATAAGAATGTGGCTACGCAAAAAGAGCTTACTAAAATACGGTTTCAGATTTCCTAATGACGCCCCGGTCAGAGGGGTACCCCTTTATGGGTACCAAATGGTAGACATTTTTGCGAATGCTCATGGTTTTATTAGTCAATAAGGTATATAAAAAGTGGATAAGAACCACCTATTCTTGGAGCTTTAAATATTTAAAAAAATGTCACATTTATTTTGACTCTTAGCACGCTTTGGTTTTAATTTTGTTTTTCTAACCGTACAAGCCAATGCTTGATGAGAAGAAGATAAAAATGAACATACGCTATAAACATTATACATTAAAAGTATTATCAAAACATTCTTATTTCACTTGCTTTAACTAAATTTGCTTATATAATCAGCGTAATGCATTGAAAACAATAACCCCAGATATTCGGTTTTGAAATAATAATATCTCACAAACACACATGAGATAACAACTTTTCGGTGACCTACCCAAAATACTGTGAAAAATATGAATAAAACATAAATAAAAATAAAAAACATTATTATGGAAATGCGCAGAAATCATTCCGAAAATTAATTATGATGAAGGGGCCCAGCCCAAGCGTCAACTTATTTAACGAAAAAATATTTCTTTGTTGTGAATCCTGAATTTTTTATGAATGGCCAGCGTCACGTTCATTGCTTTGAGGTGTGACGCACAAAGCTCTGTGACCAGTGACGCCCCGCCCTCACTGACTACAAAAATACACCAAAGCTATGTCGATGGCATTTATCTATGCTCATCGCTTTTCTTTATTTTGTTTTTTTTTAATATTTTTTTTCCTTGTAATTCTTGAGTTTGAAACGAGATAAATTGTAGCGTAGCGTGCAATGGTCGGAAAAAGGACTACACGCAACATAAAAGAAATAAAATAAAAAAAAATTAAGATAAAAAATCAAAGAAAAAACTAACGAATTGCTTGGTATTATTTTTCTTTTTTAACTGGCTACAGCAAGTTTCGTTTTTTTGCTGGTTTCGGGAATTTGTCGAATTTTCGGCTGTCGTTGAACGCATATACGAATCTCAGTCAAGGGGCAAAAATTTTCACAAGTTTCCGGTTTTTGTTTTTTTCATACTGTTTTTAAGGCTGTAGAAGTACAGCATGCTATTACAGTGGCGCCCTTGGGTGTGTGCTGTTGTTGTGCATAACTACTTTTGATTTATGGCTTTGAATTGTGCGAGCTTTTACACTTTTTGTGTTAATTAAATTGCGGTTCGAACCGCACCCTTTTCTGGTTAAGATCGGTGGGGTAGTGAACCAATGCTAGCACATTTTTTACTTGTTGCGAACTTGCGTTCGGTTTTGAGCTTTGTGCTTTACTTTGTTATTGTTGAATTATGTGTTGATGTGCTGTGCTTTTTGTTTAATGCCATGCCAAATTTCAAGCACGTTAATACCAGAAAATAAACTGTTCTGCACGTTTTCTGTGCTTATCTGGATTGGGCAGGCAAGACAAATGTCAAACATGGCAGTACATTCACACATGAAAACAAACACACAGGACAAAGTTACGCCAATGCATATTGCGTGGTTTGCATTCCACTTTAAACGCTGCTACCTGAAGTATCGACGACAACTTTACTACGAAGAAGCATCAGAAATTAACACCACCAACAATAATAACAACAACAACAATAATAACATGAAGTCCAAGTAGAAAACACAAAACATTGGAAATTCCATTATATGAAGTATACTTATGTGCGCTTGTGTGCTCTTATGTCAACATTATCGTTTATATATGGACGCTGCTGCTTCTGCTGTTGATGCAAGTGTGGCTGCTTTGTCTCGCCTGCTTAGCCAGTTCACACGTACCCCTACTTTTTTACCCATTAGTTCTACAATGCATTTCGCCCCTGTTCATTTCACCGGTATGACTTTGGTTGCGTACATGCCTCTGTATACATATATGATACAGTTATGTATGTGTGTGAACTGTTTTCCCAATGGTTCATTTGGGCAAACATTGCCGGTTGTGTCTTTGTTCCTGACTGCCTGCCTGCCCAGCCAGCTTGTCATTCTGATTGCTCGTAAGCGTGAGGGATACTTGCCTGGTAGATTTCACAGAAAGTTCACAACCACAAGCGTAGATACAGACACACATATGATATATGTATATATTAATGCCATATGCAAGTAACAATTTTCATTTGAATTTGTAACAAAAGCCTATTAAATACCAAACAATGCAATACTCGTTTGTTGACTTGTTTGTTTGTTTGCTTTTATGTTTGTTCGAAAGACTGCTTCCCCACTTACCATATAATACAATATATGCTGTATATGCGTTTGCCCTCTTACCAATGCTTACGTGATCCGTATGCACGTGCCTGTCGGCGCATGTTCCTGTTGCTGTTATGCTTCTCTTAAGTATTCAAGAAATCTTGATGTGAACTCACATACTGTGAGAATAACCATAATAACCATTCGTGGAATAACTTCGAATGAAGAATAGATTTTCTTCTAGTTACCCATATACTAGTAAGCAGAGAGAACTTATTCATATAGAGTTCCCATTTCTCTCACGAGTTTTTGGAGCTTTTTCCAAATCTTAAGAAGACATTGGCTTATGTTATTTGTCTGCTATTAACATCGAAGTAGCAGCGCAGGTCGCTGTGTAGCAAACTCATTGTGCTAACTACTGAACTGAAGTAATCAGGCAAACAGAAATTTTTGAAGGTGGGTCCTGTTGTGAAATCGAAGCAAGCGCTGTTTCCCCTTCTTGATGTGTCTTCCTACATTTTGTGTTCTTAGCGCGAATTAGCATGAAAAGGAACTTCTGTATATCACCTTTGTTTTGTTTGTTTTGATTGCCGTCACCCATTCTTATTTTGATTGTATTGATATTGTTGTGGGAATGATATGATAGCGAAAGAGGAACATGTATAGGTTTGACGCGATTTATTTATGAATGATGAACATGATTTTTGTTAGTGCAATTCCCACCACCTACTTGTATTGGTTTTGGTGGGACTTTTTAAGGAATAAATAATTATAATAATAACGAATAAATTATTCGTTCGGGCTGTTAGAAATAAAGAAACAAATGACTCAATAAATAAGTAAAATTGTTTTAAAATGCATATTTTGCGCTATATATATCGAAAAACCCAAGTTGAATACAGCTAATTCTACGTTGACTACCAGATAAACAGATAAAACAGCAAGCAACTGCAAGTGTCCCATGTGAAAACGATATCAAACCAACTGCGCTACTGCGAATACAGGAAAGAAAGTAATAAATTTTGCCTTCGCCCAACAACAACGTGTGACATTTGTTTTTTCCTTATTTGCCGAACATAAGGGTAGACAAAGAAAAGAGATATTCCTGCGTGAATGAATATGTATACTTTTTGCGTGCACGCAAATTTGAAGTCAAAAACGAAACGCGCTCGGGGCCTGACAAGCGAAGATTGACTTTTGGGCTACGATGTGAAGTGGGGCGCGTGCGGGAATAAAAATTCCTCTTTTTTGCTACGATCACGCAACAACAAAGTCTAGACCATTTGTTTTTTTCTTCATTGACGATCGAGGAAAGAACACAACACAAAGTAAGGGTGACGAAATTTGCTTTGCGCGATTGAGACTCGAACTTCGCCGACTGTGCGTATTTCTCGTACAGTCAACTGCCAAATCTTGAATCACCATAATGCATAACAAAAGTTCGAGTTATGGGGATATTCCAGTTATGGAAGACATATTATATTGATTTTTCACTATAAACGTACTCAATTCGAGTCATGGAGATATTCGACTTATAAAAGTTCGACCTATGGAAATTCGACGATAGTTAAAAATTTCACTTGGGTTTCTTTGGCTTTTCAATAAATGCGCATTCACTGTACTTGCTCTTGAAATGGATTTCGTTTTCTGCCACAACCGAAAATTGTCTTCAAGAAGTTGAAGTCAAAAATCAAAACTTGCAATTGTGTGGGTGACCTTGTTGTGTAGGTGTGGTACGTGTATGGGATTGTGTTGGTTTTTATTGTCTCCCTTGCGTGCGAAATGTGATAAGTTTGAGTGTGTTGTGTAAGTATAGTGCGTGTATAAGGTTGTATTGGTTCCTTATTGTGTGTATCACTGGGAATATTTTTGTATAATTTTGCTTTGTGATCATGCCTACTTTTTAGGCTGGCCGCCTGGTATTTTCATTTCGTCCATATAAATGAATATAGGCAAAATACAAGGCAGCCATGGCTCGATTTAGTTTGTTAAAGAACGATTTCATAAATTAAAGAAAATTCCACACAATTTGCCTAATATTCTCGAACACCTTGAACAAAAAAATCAAAGAAAGAAGACAGTGTCTTTGATTTTTGTTTTTATTATGTCTTTCTTGTGTTTTTATAATTTTCCTATCATTCAATATTTTCCCCTTTTACGGTAGTCCGTCCATTTGCTTGTTTACCTTAAGCAAACCAACAGAATATTTTACCCCACATGGTTGAACAGACAAGAAATCTGTACAACTGCTTAAAATTTAACATAAGCCAATCGTTTCTTAAAAGTCTCTCCGGCCATTTTTTTAAGGGAGAAATGGGAACTCTATATGAATAAGTTCTCTCGAAGCGTGACCATACCGACTTTTACGTGCATAACGTTCATTCTGAGCGATCACAGACATATAATTCAAGAGTTGTCATTGTCAGTCCTCAAATCAGTTGCATGTATTTCAATGTGATGACTGGAAGTTGTAAAATCTGTCTATTTCACTTAAGCAATTGGGGTGCCTTATTCAATGGGCTGCCGGATAATTATGTACTGTACTAACTGATAAACCGACATGAAAATTGTTATATACCTAATCTATATATATAAAACAAAGCCGGAAAAAGACTGTTTTCCCTCTGCTGCCCGTAATTTTTTACCAATTAAGTTTTTTTGTTTTTGTTTTAAATATAGATAATTACCGGGGCATACTTTTTTAGTTTTTTAAAGGCACGTATATTTTTTTTAATATTATTATTTTTTTCAAACAACTAAAAGATCAC
Organism: Cacoxenus indagator; assembly: GCA_035041755.1. Classification (NCBI taxonomy): domain Eukaryota; kingdom Metazoa; phylum Arthropoda; class Insecta; order Diptera; family Drosophilidae; genus Cacoxenus; species Cacoxenus indagator. Next base: position 117,018 of record JAWNKX010000063.1, on the reverse strand, counting down.
AAGCACAAAAAGTTCCGTACGTTTTTGCGTTGTTTCTGCTATGCTTCTTCTTTATTTTTGTGTTTGCATTTGTGAGTTGTTTGGAAAAAGAGCGTGAGCAGATATTTGGAAAACCAGTAAGTGTGCTCTTATGAATACAGTGAGAGCGCACAGGCAAAGATCATTAAAGGGTAGAAACCAAAAAGTACTAAATATATATTTACAATTCTATCTTATAAAATGATTGTAGAGGAAATACCGGACCCAGAGAGAAATCATTCATTAAGAGTATACATTTAAAGAGTATGAAATATATGAATGAGTTCTCTCTGCTATTTATATTTGTTGAATACTCTTTGACATTAGTGAGTCTTGCACCACATAGTAGAGAGGGCAAAACAACAGTTGCCGGGATTGCTAGTAATTTTTATATATTAAAGTAGAGGTGAAACAGGTTGACTATGTAACGACATGAACTAATGGAACAATATTTAAGAACACAGAATACGAAATTAGGCTGTTCGCTGTAACTGTCTATCAAATCGAATATGTGCAAAAAAAAGCGATCGCCAGCACAACAAAACAAAGAAATACCGGAACGCTTTGTTGTTAGGTCACGTGCTAAGAGAATTTCCTTTTTTATGAAACCATGTAGGTACGTTGGTATGCATTTAAAAACACAAATTTTCGTATGTACACACATAACAAGCAACAACCACACTCATGCCCTTGTTGTTGTTGTCTTCACCAAATACAGATTCTTGAGAGTCAATTCAACTCCTGATTTTTGACGTGAATACGTCTTAGTTCTTCAGTTATATCCAAAATTTAATTACACCACTCGATAGCTAAATGATCAAAGAATTCGATAGATTTAGTACAAAATTTGATGAATAGCGGTTGGCAGAGGGGAAACCGCAGCTGATTTGATTTCATTTTTCAAAAAATTTAAATGCGAAAGTTGCTGTTGTTGTTGTTATTTTGTTCTGCGTCGCTGTCTTCGTTGTTGTTGTTTTCTGTGCTGCGTGCCGATGTTGTTTTAGTTTCCTTTTTATTGTACGTTTAAATGGGTTGCGGGTGGTGGAGGGAGATGCGCCGCGGGTTCGATATTTTCAAAAACTATCTGTGGATTTTATTTCGCAGCCCTCGTTGTTTTTGTTTTCTGTATTGCGTGCCTTTGTTGTTGTTTATTATTTCGTATACTTCGTGCCTGAGCAAAATCAATAATGGCATACATATGTAAATAGATATGTATGTAAGTATTTTATGCACACAGAATGTTTTACCCGTTACGTAGACGTATTCACGTCAAACAGCCGTGTCTCCGACACAGCCACACCCCATTTTTTCTAAGATCTTATGAGACAGTTCATAGTATGTTCTTTGGAAGGAATGAATTGAAGATGCCATGCAGTAGGCTATCCGCTTCGCAACTGGGAAGTACACAAAAACCCAAGCTACTTGGTTATTTTCTGATCTTGCTTAGAAATAGTTTCTCAAAAACCATAGTAACATAATGAAGTAATATATAAAACCTAAGTCAAAAAATTGGAGAAAGCCCAAAAGGGCTATTTTATTTTTATTTATTTTATTATTCTATTTTCTAGCGTGCAGTTGTTGTTGTTACTGGTGGTCTTGGTGATGTTCGTGTCTTTGCTGTTGTTTCAGTTTACCACAGCGAATGGTAGTGTAAATAAAAATATGCGATAAATGAAAAAATAATAACAAACAATAATCTGAGTGTAGTAGCTGAGAATCGTTGGCGTGCTTGAACGGTGAACGTTGAGTGGCTGCTGTTGCGTCCGTTTGATGGCGATGATTTTCTGGTCCCGCTGTATCTGCTGCTGTTGCTGTTTTTCAGCTCACTCGCTCGAGTTCGCTTGTTGTTTGTAACTGCTCCTTGTGCTACTGCCTCTGCTTTCGAGCATCGTCTCTTGATAGTCTTTCTTTGCACAGAAGCGCTAAGCAAATAAAACAAAAAGGATAACAGCGCAAATATTATGATACAGCGGCTAGGGAATGGCAATGCGCTGTAAACGCGATATAGGATCTCAGTTGACACTGTGCTGTGCGTGTGTATGTGTGTGCCAACGCAATAAGTACACTTATTTTGCTATTTTCAGTTTTCACATCGACTTTTTTCTTGGCTCTCATACATTTTGTAGTTTGCTATTTCAAAAATATATTTGTGAATTCATTTCGCACGGTTTTTGTCGTTTCTCTCCGCTGGTCCGAGCCCACTTTGCTTTCGTATTTGCTTACTTCACTTGAATTCTGTGGCCTAAACGTGCTTTATTTTCCCCCTCGCCGGACACCCGTATACGCAATTTCCACTGTATGAACTGCGGATTTATTTGGGATTCTGGGCAACCCTTCTAACCACATGCACTGAACTTTCGAACGATAGAAATTCAGGCAGTCAGTCGTTCGCTCCTTCACATACTTACTGGCTCTTACGGGCAAGTCGCCGTGCCCATTTCTTGTTATCTCAAAGCTAGTATCACGTTCGTTTATTTGCTTTTGTTCGCGTCACCTCGAGTACTTCTCCTGACGGAAACATTTACAGTTATTTTTTTCGTTTGAATCACTACCGAGGCGGGCGTTTGCTTATCGCTCACATCTCGTCACATTGCATCGTAGTGTATCGTGAACATTTGCAAATGCCACTGATGGTTTTCTAGTGGGTCCTTTCACCAGAATGCATACACTTTATGATTTGCTTTTCAGCAGCACTTTACCCTTCCCTTTCATTATTTATTTATTTCTTTACCTTTTTTGCTCCATTCATTTTATTTGGTTTTCACAAATCACATCTATGTTGCACTGCATTGCATAGCGTTGCATCGCCATGCAATACAAACAACAATCCGCAATCATCACTGTCTGAATCATAGTCATTATTAACAACTGTGCAGAACAGAACAACTTGCCACATCTGGCTCATTGCGGCTCTTATTCTTCAGTACTATAATAATTTCATTCACTTTCGCATGCATTCGGTTTGAAGTTAATTTGATTCGCTGCTAATTTTGCTTTGAGTTCACTCCTTGAGTCCTTCCTGCATTAATGATTTGGCGTATTTGCCATCCGTTTGATCTAAGCTGGTTTAAATATTCTTCTGTAGAGTTCACTGACCTGAACACCATGGCAATAATGCTGAAGCTTGCTGATGGATTGTCAATCGACCTCATCGCGAGCAAAGTGGGTAAAACCACCCGAAGAGGTGGGAGGAGGCTTTACCGATGAATATTATTGCAGTTTATATTATGCCAGAAAATAATACAAAATAAAATTTCGAATTTCGAACCCGATTTGAAATGGCTTCCACACTTCGAATAAATACAACGACTCAATCAGCAAGGCTGGATAAAATTCTAAATAAACTAAATGAACTCTACAGAAGAATATTTAAACCTTTCAAAGTGCTTTTTAATTTTGGGAACAGGAAAAAGTCACAGTGCGCCAAATTCGGTGAATGCGATAGCTGAGGCATGCTTATCTTCAGAATTTCCCCAGAAAATAACGAACAAGCAATGATGTGTCAGCTGGTGTATTCGGGGTGTTTTTTTCGTATCGCTTCATGTAAATGGCGCATAACTTCAAGGTTATATTTCTTATGTACCGTTCGACCATCTGTCAAGAACTTACGATACATCACGGCATTGTTACCGCAGCAAACATAATCAGAACCTTCACAATTGGCCGAAATTTGCGCGCTTTTTTCGGTCTCGGCTCTTCTGGCCGCTTCCATTGGGATGATGGTTTTCTTGTCTTGTTTTTTTGGACGTCATAGTCATATACTTATGTCTCGTCAACAGTTATGCCTCTTTTGAGCAAATCAGGATAGTCGTTGACTTCATTTAACAGCTCCTGGGCGATTGTCTCTTGCTCAAAAGTTGACAATTCTCTAACCAACTTTTCTGCCATGCCCAAAACATCCGAAAAAATTTGAGGGCATGAGCCAAACGATATGCCGACATCCTCATCAACACCAACGTTTTCGTCGGTTGTTGGCGTTCTGGGGCATCCAGAGCGGTGATCGTCATCGACATCGTTCCGGCCTTCTGTGAAGAGCTATTACCACTGGTAAACAACGCATTGGTTTTTGGCAGACTCATCAAATTTCACAGTCAATATTTTATTCTTCAGACTGAAATCGAAAGGTTAAGCGCCGATGATAAGGATAGAATCGACTTTGAGGAGTTTACAATTCAGCCAAAGCGAAACTATGTTCACTACTCAAACGAACTCAGACTCCTAAGGCAGATCAAAGTTCATTTAATGTCACATTAAATTCCGAACGCCAGAGAAAAATATTACCAAAATTAAAGCTGACTCGTTTCAACGGAAACTATAGAGAATATAAGAGGTTTTTCGATAGTTTCAAAACAATAGTCGATGATGATGTTACTATACCGGATATTGAAAAATTTTATTATTTACTCAGTTGCTTATCAGGGCCTGCATTGAACGTTATTGAAGCCTTTCAAGTCACATCTGATGATTATATAAAATCGTTAGATCGGTTACGAAACCGGTATGATAACAAGGTGCTAATTTTCCTCAATCATATTCACTCCTTGTTGAACTTGCCAGAAATGATTAAGTCAGATCCAACTTCATTGCGTAAAATCATTGATTCAGTTGCCGTGGTGTACCGCTCTCTGTTGTCAATTGGAAATAAACGCAATGTTTTAAATTCAAGCATTGTTCATCTAGTTAAGGCAAGGTTGGATCAAGGGACAAGGGAGTACTACGATGAACGACAAGATTACGAGAAACTGCCCTATTTGGACGAATGCTATAAAGTATTACACCGTCGGTGCTTATTTCGAGGGGGTCAGTCGAAAGCTCTCGTCACCACACCGCCCAGCATTAAAAGGGGTCAGTCGTCAAACAGAAAGGTCAACAGCCTTGTTAGCACAGCTTCTGCATGTGCATATTGTAAATCCACTGAACACCTTCTTGAAGATTTTGCACATTTTGTTGCACTTCCAGTCTTTAAACGTTTTGACTTTGTCAAGCGTAACGCACACTGCATAAATTGTTTACGGAAAGGCCATATTGTATCAAAATGACAGTCAAAGTCTCGATGCCGCATTTGACACCAACCGCATTATAGTATTCTACATAAATTTAGTGCGGTTAACGCAAATTTGGCAAACACGCCTATCCAGTAATCCTCAACTTACCCAGTTGTGTCGCTTTTTACACGCTGCCCATAACGAGCACTCATCCCGACTGAGGTAATACACATAGTCGATGTGTACGGAAATCTACAGCAGGTAAGGGCTATTCTAGGTTCTTGCTCCGAAATTCACTTCATCAAGGAAGAGACAGCCAAATGTCTCCAGTTAAAATTGCATCGCGCAGATAATGAAGTAGCTGGCATAGGAGGAATTCGTGGACCATTGAAACACGTGGGGTGGTAGCAACAATCAAATCAAGAATAAGTCAATTTCAATGCACCACTCATTTTTAGTTACGAAATCAATCACTTCGCAATAGCCAAGTGAGCCGATTAATACCACTGATTGGAATATTCCAAATTAAATTGTTTTTGCTGATTCTGAGTTTTTCAATCCTCATAAAATAGATTGGTTGCTCAGTGCCGAAATATTCCTTCATTTATTGGTTGAAAGTAATATACCGCTTGGCACCGATTTTCCATGTCTTCTCAATACACAACTTGGATGGATCGTTGGTGGCAATTACCATATGAACAGTCATCAGCATCCGTTAACATGCAATCTAGCTCTCAAATCAAGACCGGGCACGGTGGGCAATCTTTTGAAGAAATTTTGGGAAATCAAGGAAGGATTTCCGAAAGTTGCATCTCTGAATCCTAATGATACAGAGATGTGAGGAATTGTTTGCCCCTCATATCAATAGTCAACCCAATGGACGTTTATGTGTGAGACTTCCTTTTGCAGCGCCAGATGTTGTCTTGGGTACTTCATTCGAAATGGCTTAACGAAGCTATTTGGCCATAGAACGGCGTTTGGTTAAGGAACCAAAGCTGTATACAATGTATGCTGAATTCATGCATGAATATAAGGAACTAGAACACATGTCTTTAGTAAACACAGTCGACTTCAGCAAACCATACTACGTTATTCCGCATCACTGCGTGTTGCGTCCCCAGAGTGAAACTACCATGGTATTCGACGCGTCGGCAAAGACAACATCCAATCGTTCATTAAACGATACTCTTTTAGACGGTGCAACACTTCAACAGCCGTTGCTTCTAACGCTCACGGAGTTTTGTTTGCACAAGTTTGCATTGATAGCAGATATTTTGAAAATGTACAGATAATTTTTGATAGACAACGCTGATCGAAGATTCCAGATGGTTCTTTGAGATTCAATCAAAGTCAACCAATTCAAATTTATAAGCTAAATACTGTTACGTACGGAATGGCATCGTCGCCTTTTCTGGCAATTCGGTGCTTGCATCTCATTGCAGAGCTTCATAGCAAAAGGTATCCAGTTGGAGCAAACGTGTTAATTGAGAATTTATGTTGACGATTTGCTTACTGGTGCTGAAACATTAGAAGAGTTGAAGCTGAAGCAGATAGAAATTTCCTGTATTCTTGGACTCCACGGAGTAAATCTTACAAAATGGAATTCTAATCATACAGACATCATTTCAGAAGTTCCGATGACATCACAAAGTCTTTGGGCATGTCGTGGAAACCGAATTCGGGCAATTTTTGGTTCCACTATGATATAGGGACAGTGGATCAACCTACGAAACTATCCGTGGTATCTGCCGTCTCTCATATTTACGACCTGATGGATCTTCTAAGCCCATGACCAAAACACTCATACAGGAAATGTGGTTACAGCAGCTTGGCTGGGATGACCCGCATCCAGGCAACTTAAAGAACTACTGGCGTGTTCTGCGCATCATTTCATATATATATATCGCATGTTTAACAGAGAACCAATTCAGAGATCACTCACAGCAGAGCGAATTCTTCACCTACCATCCAACATACATATTTCATCAATGAGCTTCACTGCATTCGCTCAGGCAAGTCAAGTCAAACCAGTTTGCAAAAACTTACTCCATTCATAGATAAAGTCGGGGTTGGTAACAAAGTGGTAGAAGTCATTAGAGTAGGTAGGTGGTCGTCTTATTCATGCTAATATCTCATACGAAGCTCGTTTTCCTTACTTACTACCCAAAGGACATAGGTTTACTCAGCTCTACTTGGAGCACCTACATCGCATACATCTTCATGCTGGGCCAAAGGATTTATTGGCCCTCTTACGTCAAAAAGTTTGGGTCATCAACAACTCGAAGGTCCTGAAGGCTGTCCAGAGTTGCGTCCATTGTTTTCATTACAAGCCTCGCCTGATGGGTCAACTGATGGGAAATCTTCCAGCTAAATGTTTGCGAGTAGACCGTTTCTCATCACCGGCATCCTCTTGTGTGGCTCTTTCTTCACGCATCAGGGGAAAGCAGCCGTATAAAAAATACGTTTTTTATTCGTTTGTTTCGCCTCAAAGGCGACACATCTTGAAGTTGTATCGGATGTGTCCACAAATAATTTTTTATTGTATCTTAAAAGGTTTGTGACTCGACGAGGATTGCCCCAGTACATCTTCTGTGACAACGCGACGAATTTTGTGGGCGGGAACAAATAGATGAAGGCTTTCAGAGTCGCCTTCTTAGAGCGACATGCAATCGAGGGAGTAGTAACTTACTGTAGCCAAGCCGGATTCGACTTTAATTTCATTCCGCCTCGCGCTGCACACTTCGGCGGCTTGTGAGAGACGGCAGTGAAGTCCGCTAAATTACTGTTGGTGAAGAATGCTGCGCCAACATGTCGTACGAGGAGCTGCAAACACTTGTGGCGGAGGTTGAAGCGATCCTTAACTCGCACCCCATCACTGCACTTACGGATGACCCAAACAATGGAGAAGCACTGACGCCAGCACATCTGTTAATTGGCGATGCCCTAAAGGCGGTACCCGACGAAGGTGTAGAGGGCCGTAGTATTTCCTCACTCACTAGATGGCAGCAAGTGACGTACCTGAAGCACCACTTTTGGAAGGTATGGTCACGCGATTACATTCACGAGCTGCAACAACGAACGAAATGGTTCCATTCGCAGTCTAACGTAAAGGTGGGACAATTAGTGTTGGTTCATGAAGACAATTTGCCGCCACAGAAATGGATGTTGGCTAAAGTCACAAGAACCATTCCAGAAGCGGATGGCAAGGTCAGAGTAGTCGACCTACAAATATCGACCGGGTCGTTTCGACGGCCAATACAAAAGATTGCGCCTTTGCCCTCAAACGATACTGCTTGAAAGTTGCTGCTTTCAATGGGAGTATGTTGGGTAAGAACGCAGAGGTGGGCAGGCCAAGCGTCACAATTTCGAGTTAATTTAACTTAAACATCTCATTGTTATTTCTTCTTATTTACATATTTATCAAAAAATTTTAATGAGACAAATGTCCACATTAATTTGTACTTTAATTAAGCAATATGGAACCTACAAAACAAATAGTTTCAAGCTTATTTAAGAAAATAAGTGAAAAACTGACCACCCACTATCATCAAAACTACCGAGTCTAAAATTTTGAAAAAAAAAAAACAGAAAATATTTCTTTACTTATAGATTTCGGGAAAATGGTGGTGAATCATACAAAAAGTGTAAAATTTGTATTCGTCACTAGCGGACACCATGTATTTCATGCTGTTTGTGTTTGCTCCCCTGCGAAAAAATTAGAAAGTCTTGGTCAGAGGAACTTTGCAAAGCTATCAATAAATTTTGATGTGTTCAAAATTCTCTTTTCTTGAGCCATTCATTCCAACATTTCTTCTTGGTATATTACCTTGTTTCGTTGCTTTTCAAGCCACGTAGGTGGTGAAGTCTTAATCTCTGTTCTTTCATCTTTTTCGTCAGAACTGGTCTCTCTTGACGATAATGAAAACATTGAATTTATCTACGTCAAAATTTCATTCTCTAATTATAACATTTTTATTACTTGTTCATATATTCCTCCTTCATCGTCCGACTCAGTCTGAATCAAGCGAAAGCTATCCACAATGTATTAAAGAATGTAAATTAATGACGCTGATATTTTGCTTGTTTTGGGTGATTTTAATCTTCCCTCTATTAATTTGATTTATTTTAGTGAATCCAATATCGTTCTACCTTCTGTAGGCAGCGAGTTCGTAGATTTATTGCTGGATCTCTCACTCCAGCAAATTAAACACATTTCCAACATCAAACATCATATGCTAGACCTAGTGTTTACTAACTGCCATGAAAATACCTCACTGTCGAGATCCTCTCCATTGTCAATTCCAGAAGATACCTATCACCCCACTCTTGAGGTGACACTAACTCTTAACCAACTTCTGTCTGCATCTGACTCAACTTGTGCTAAGCCAAGACAAGCTTTTAATTTTAAACATACTAATTTCAATCGTCTCAACTCATTGCTTGCTTCCACGGATTGGTCAATAATAAGTTCTTCTTCTGATATTGATACTGCCGTTCGGTTTTTCAACACGACTATGCTGGATTATATCAATAAATGTGTGACTAAAGTGAATGTTACCGATGATTTTAAGCGTCCGCCTTGGTTTTGTATAAATTTGGTCCGTCTAAAAAATATTAGAAATCGGTTATTTAAAAAATTTAAACGCTCTTGTTTCGCAACTGATTATGCGAGTTATGCCGCGGCTCGTAGTAAATTCCACATTTGTAATCAATCTTGTTATAGTAGATATTTGCGCAAAGTAAAAGTAAATATTAATCGAGATCCCAAAAATTTTTTTAAATTCATCAAAATCAAAAACAAATCAGAGTTAAATCCAACTAGTATGGACTTTGATGGAGTTGCAAGTAGCTCTGATGATGGGATTGCGAACTTTTTGCTAAATTTTTCCAGGGCATCTACTCTAATAGTGCTTGTGGAAATAGTTTTTCTTACCCTTACAAATTTGATGAATTTAATCACTTCAGTATGCCGTTTATTGATGGCAGTATTATTTTACGATATCTAAAATGGGTTAAACCTTCTTTTTCTCCTGGTCCGGATAATATTCCTAGTTGTATCTTAAAAAGCTGTGCTGACAACTTATATATTCCCCTTTGTACCTTATTTAATGTATCCCTTATTACTTCGTCTATGCCAAGTGGTTGGAAAGAATCCTATATATTTCCCTTATTCAAAAAGGGTAGTAAGTCTGATATATCGAACTACAGAGGTATTGCCAAGCTGTGTGCAATTCCTAAGTTGTTTCAGCAGATTATCACTGATCAACTACAGTTTTATATTCGCCCATTGTTGAGTATGTCTCAGCATGGCTTTGTAAAGAACCGTTCAACGGTAACCAATCTGTTGGAATTTACTTCTATTGTCAATCACAACTTTTCGGTAGGTAGCCAAACTGATGTTATCTACACCGACTTCAGTAACGCTTTCGATACTGTATCGCATGAGTTGCTCATAACCAAACTCAAAGCTTTTGGTTTCCCTTCTCCATTGATCCGATGGCTGGCATCTTACCTTGATCATCGCTCTCAAAGGGTACTTTTTAAGTCTTCAATATCTAAGTCTTTAAAGGTAACATCAGGTGTTCCCCAAGGCAGTCATTTGGGGCCTTTGCTTTTTAATATATTTATTAATGATCTACCTACCGTCATCAAACACTCTCAGATTTTAATGTACGCAGATGATGTAAAACTATGTTTCCGCCTTAATAACCCTTCTCACGGGATTTTCCGTCAAAGTGACATAGACTCTTTATCTCGTTGGTGTTCCAAAAACTATTTAATCCTTAATAGCATTAAATGCAAAGTTATGTACTTTTCTCGCGGAGCCCTTATTTCAAATTCTTATTACATTGACTCAAATAGTTTAGATCGTATTTCCTAGTTTAACGACCTTGGTATTTTGATGGACTCGAAGTTGCATTTCGGTACCCACATTTCCACTTCGGTCTTTAAAGCTAGAGGTATCCTTGGCTATATTAAACGCTGGTCTAAGGAATTTGATGATCCGTATACTACCAAAGTACTATACACTTCACTGGTAAGACCTATTATGGAGTATGCGTCTTGTGTCTGGGATCCTCAATATCAGATGTATATTGATCGTATTGACTCGGTGCAAAAGCAATTTCTACTTTTTGCTCTCAAAAACTTGCAATGGGATCCTAATGCTTGCCTACCATCTTATCGGTGTCGTCTAAAATTGATCAACCTCCCTCCCTACCTTGTCTAGTCGTAGAACGGTCATTGGTGTAACTTTTATGTATAACCTCATTTATGGTAGTATTAACTCACCTTTCTTAGTTAGAATGATTTACTTTAGTGTACCAGCACGTCCAACTAGAAACTATTCTCCTATTACTCTTCCCTTTTGTAGAGCTTCTTATTTGCAACATGATCCATTCTATGTCTTATGCAAATCTTTTAATACCCACTTTGCTCGTGCCGCTCCTCTCACCTCTTCTTATGTTATAAAAACTAAATTGTTGACATCATTGAATTAATGCATAACTTATTTTCTATACTGGTAACCTAAATTTTTCCTCCTTGTTTAAATAATCTATGTTATTATAGGTAATGAATTCTAAACTTAATATTAGCTTTAGTTTAATCTTGAATGCTGATTATGTTAATGGCTGATGATGTTTTTATCTGTACCCAAATATGTAGTACGTAGGCATTAGCTTTGGTATCGCATGATCACCAAAGATATTAGCAATTAAGACCAGCTGAGCCCAGTCCATGTGACTGGGTGAATTTTGATGCCACCTGGGCCTGCCCCATGTGAGATCAGTGTGTGGTCATTGCATACCTACTAAGTCGATCTAAAAAAAAAAAAAGCATTCTTCCACCATCAACAAAATCGTTCGCCACCGACTTTACCAAACTATTCGACACACAAGCAAATGGTGAACTGTTTGGTATGAAATCGGAAAATGAAATGGGTATTCTCGTCTAAATTATCGAACATTTATTCTCTAAGTTTTAAGCTTGGTGATGTAGTTGTTTTTTCCAAAAACTTAATACTAAAAAAAATTATATATAATGGAAAGAAATAAAAAAAGAAAATAAAATTATCTTTCTCGTATTCGAATAGAAACGTTCTGTAAAAATTTCAACGCAATTGGTGAATATCTTTCGGAGATCCTAGTGCACAAACATTTAGCATTTACATTTTTATTAATATAGATTGAAGTCACTCAGGAAAATTGAGTATGATTGAGTGCCTTATTGAGGAGTGAGCCTTGCATCAGTTAGTTGCTTAATCAACACGAAATGATCACTGCAGGATTTTAAAGCTATAAAGATAATGCATTGTTAAAGAATTGATGCAACATTTTGCAAAGATGTAACTGTATTTGAAAGCCCCTCTGGAATTGTAAAAATGAATTGTCAAAATTGGCTTAACGCATGTGGTTCGTAAATGTATGTAACGTACATCTTGCCAATAATTATCAAAACGTCTTTCACAAGGAACATTTGTTATTTGTTGTAGGTGTTGTGTACTGTTTACTACCGTGTTTTTTTTATTTTTATATTTAGCGCGTTGTTTTTTACTGTGGTTCGCTGGGTTAGTGGTTCGTGTATGAAATATTTCCGTATAAATAGAATTATTAAATTAGAAAAAAGTGCGTTTAAAGTAATAAAAAATTAATAAAACATTATTAGATTTAACCTAAGCAACGCGACACTTATTTCAACTCATTCCCACTAAAATTTAATGCAGCCAACACTCATACGAAATTCCTTCTCCTTTTTTTATCTTTTTATCTCATTCTTTCATTGCATGCTTTACAGAGCTCGTTGAGGGCGCGTTGCGGAACGTCAATTTAATTATCGAGCCGCCAGCTGTACGACGTGGCCAACATGCAATACTTCGCTGTGAATACGATCTTGAAAAGGCGCCGCTCTATTCGGCAAAGTTCTATCGTGGTCAGTTGGAATTTTATCGTTATACACCTGGCGAATTTCCAAATACAAAAGTTTTTCCATTCCCGGGCATACACGTTGACGTAAGTACGAACAGCAAAAATAAAACTTTTTTTTTTTTTTAATTATATGAAACAAACGCAAAATCCTTTGAGCGTTTTACGTTGGCACATAACACTATTTTAACTCAGTGTACCTAGAAAAGAAATAGAAATTGGCACCTTTTTTGTGAATATATTTTGTAGAGATTTTCCTGCCGACATATTGCTATATTTTTCACCATTTTTGTGAAAATGCGTACCGACAACGTTGACTGAAAATGACGTTGAGGATTTAAACTTTTCCAAAAAGTACCGTTACAACCGTCCAAGATATAAAACTTTTATCCATACCGCTAGCTGTTATTGTGCTTCGTCCTCTTACTTTTTTCAGTGAGCTGGCTTTCATTCTGTTCTCGTTTTTTCCGTTGGGCTTAAAGTATTTGATGTCAAAACTAGTTAACTTGTTAAATGTAAAATGGACACCTGTACCCTACGCCCGGCACTTCAACGCCACCATCCGGACTGCTGTGGAACTTTAATTGCGCGCAGACTGAGAACTTCGATATTATTTATAAAAAAAACGACACCCTCGCTCAACTACCACTCATCCATATGCATGCAGCCTGGCTGTTTTATTGTTATTGGCGGTTTCACAAAAGTTTCCACAGCTGTTTTACCCAGCCACGAATCCAACTGGGTTGAGATAAGTTGACTCGACTCAACTCAACTCGACTCAACTCGATTCAACACACCGCATTCAATTCGATGGACTTCGGTTTTAGAGAACCTGTTACGAAAGTGTGGCTTGGCCAACTGTTGGCTGAACAGCCTTTATATATATATATATATTTTTTTTTTGCCATGCTGTTCAACTATCCAACTTTATCTGAAAACGGCGCGCTAAAATTTTTATTTGAAATTTCCTGTAGTTTGACTGTGACCGAGCGCGATACTCCAACTTCATTGTCGACATCGCGAGGGGCGTCCTCTCAGTTTATGCATTCATCAAATTCAATCGTAAACCTGCCGGCTGCTGCACCTTTGGTTGCTTGAGTGCCCCACTACCTGTGGAACCTCCTGCTCCCCTCTGGATTGACTTTGATTTTTTAACTTGCCGAGATTATTGAAAAAGTTTTTCCTTGTGATGACGAAAAGTTGTGCGCCGTCCGTTCAATAGTTTGTGTAACAATATATACTAGCAAGGGCCCCTGTGCTGCTCAGGATTCCTTTAGAATGAAGATGAACACCAAGTGAAAATTTCTTAATTCAAGTTGGGCGATTTTGGTAGGTCACCTTATGAGTTCGCGACACCGAAATGCTCCTTATTTTGTTATTGCTTTTATATGTGTTCAGGTTAGTGGCATTCCAAATTGTACTCTTCTTTTTGTTGTAATTTTATCTTTCCTTTCGTGTCGAAACTAAAAGGGACTATCTGCATCGGAATAGGCTGTGAGATCATATCTTCACGCCAAATTCGTCGAATTTTACTGTATCCATGTTTCCGGACTTAATGGACAGCGTTTGAAAATTCCTATTCAATTTGCCTCCAAAAGCTCTCTAAGCTGTCTGTCAGTCTCATTCACTCAATGATAATTTTCTTGCTTTGCTGCGCGTGTTACAAGTTCTTTTTATTCATTATTATTTAATTATTTTATTTAATACAATTTTTTTTGGCTTATTTACTATATAATTCGCTGCTATGCGTTTTAATAAGAGGACGTCTGGTCTAGTTGTCATCGAAACTTCAACTCCTTTTGCTTGTCGGTGTTCAACCAAACATTGCTGTTCCTTTTTGTTTCCGCGTGTTCTTCTTGTTACTCAAAATGGCTGGAGTGTTTTTGTATGTATGTATTGCGGTTGTATGTGCATATCTACATGCATAGCTGTGTTACTTTGTGCGCTATCTGCCTCTTTCTACCCCTCTTCTAAATCACTCTACTCACATCATACAACAACAACAAATGGACACTTTTGCTGTCCACTTCTTTCGTTTTGCTCCTTTACAAGCACGTATTTTTGCTCGTCAAATGTGTTCTTTGAAGTTTTCATTGTTGGACAGACAGTGATCTTGACCTTGTTTTGTCATTAGTATTTTTAATTTCCTTTCCTTTAAGCTTAACGACCTTTACACGTCTCTTTTACTTTTCAACAGGTAACCAGTTCGAATGCTACACAGGTGCTAATACGCAATGTTGGCTTTGGCCTCTCGGGCAACTTTTCATGTGAGGTGACTGCGGATGCGCCGCTTTTCTCAACTGCTACAGCGGTTGGCATGATGCAAGTTGTGGGTAAGTACTGTTACATGGAGGGCACAATTTGGTTGGTTAGATTTTGAATGTAAGTCATCCGAAATTAGTTATTTAGCGTTGGAGCTGAGCTGAACTTGGAACTTTACACTGCATAGTAACTTCGAGTAAGTTCGATTTTGTGCGGGGTTTCCAAACGGCAGCTGGGAATGGTGGATCTCTCAATAAATTTTACACTTATTCAATTTCAATATATTACCGACCCTGTTAATTAATGCCCAAGAAATTCTTGAAAACGAGAACAATTAATGCGAAAGTAACTTTATCTGTCTGTGTACCTTTTCAAGAATTTTGTTATGCTGATTTTTCTGACCTAGCAAAACCACATATGCTACTTTTTGTCGCTAAAACAAACATATAGTTTTGGTACTTGGAGATTTTAATGCCCGTGTAGGGAATGATGTAAAACCTGGAATAAAATGTTATTATAACGAAGAATCTATCAATGACAACTGCAACAGTTTAACTATCTTCTGCGTGCTAAATTAATTGAGAATAAATAACACATACAACCCTCACCTAGCCACAGCTCAAATTCGTCTTCTCAAAATTAAGAGGCCGGAGGTCAACGATAGACTTCATATTGACCAACAGAGCCATACAGCCTATGCGGGTCATGGACGTTCGAGTACTGAGCTCAGCTAAAACGGAAACGGACCACCACCTAGTTTTAGCTAAATGGGAGCACACCATTCAAGACCAACCACGAAAAAATAATGCACAATATTGCCAAAGCAGCCAACGAAGCAATAGACACTAAACAACAAAAACAAAAATACAAAAGATGGTTTTGTGAGCATGTACTCGTAAAGGCATTGGCGCTTGCAAAAAGCTACAGAAGGGCACAAATATCATAAAACAATAAAGAGATATATGAAAGTGGCATGAAAACGCCAAGCACCTAAACGATACCTTTCCTCCAACAATAGAACGAGCGGCAGAGTTAACAAAATAACGACCGAAGTCATATCAATAACATCTAGAATACGTCAAGGCGATAGTCTAATCCCGATACTCTTCAATGGCATTATGTATGCAATTATTGAAAAGGTTAAATTGGCAGCGGCTGGAGTATTCAAAATCATATGCTATGCGTGTGATGCAGTGCTCATCGCTGATAACGATGAGCCACTGCTTTTAAATTGGATGGTAATTGGTAATGTTTTTTAGTATTGCTCTTCCACAACCAAAAGTATGAACTAACGAAAGAAGCTAAGATACAAGCCAACAAATCAGCAACATTATCAATACAGAAATATACAATATAGAAGAAATACAATCTGGCGTGATAAGCACATGAATATAGAAAGCCAAATTAGAATACACAACACCCGCATAAGACCTAACATACGCATTTGGGACCCGAGCAGACACCACCACAAGGGCACAACTTACCACCTTTAAGCATACTCGCTTTGACAGGCGATCCAATTAAGAAATTAGATCAATCTGCAGAGCCGAAAATATAACAATTAATCCAGAAGGCAACGGAAAAAGTGAAGAGATCATGTCAGGCAGACAACAATTTGGCTAAAACGGCCTCGACTAGACGGAAAAATAAACAACGAAAGGCGTCAAGAAAGGCCACCCAAGCGATGACACGAATTCTGGACTTCGGGATCGACTGACAACCCTCCCTAGATTATACGAACGTATAATATAGAATATTTATTTATTATTTTACTTATTTAAGAAGTAAATTAACAATAAATTCTTAAATCTACTTAAGTTCGGAGCACTGGCTGGGTCTTTAGCTCTAGATATATATGTATTTAAGTCTCATATAATTAGTCTTTTAGTCTTATATTAATGTTATTATATATGTTATATTATATATAATTTGGTGGTTTTGAGAAAGTTATAGATGAAGTTGGTGTTATTTGGGATGTCGTTTTCCAGGAGTTTCATCAGGTCTGTCTGAGAATGATGTCGACGACTATGAGTTTGGTGACTATTTGAGAGAAGATGTTGTATATTTGCTTCCTCTGGCAGAGGGGCCATAAATTATTATGGGAGCCAGAAAGCAAATGCTGAAGAGTAATCGCGGTATGCCCCAGACAAAGACGGTTAAAAGCTTTGCTTTCATCGTGGTGGAATTGAGCGGGGTAGTTTGGGGGGTATGGCGTTTGGATTTAGTTGCTTATAATGGTGATTTATGGCATCCCGTGCTACCCGTTATTTTTGTCAAATATTGCAGAGTATCGGGTTAGGGATATAAGCCTTTTGAAGAATGTCAAAAGTGTGTAGGGTATCTGTATGAGCGAGTTTAGTGCTAGTGTCTACTTGTTCGTTGTCAGTGATGTTCGCATGCTCGGGAATCCACATTTGCTTAATGTGGTTGTGTCCACTTAGGTGGTCTGGGATAGCTGAACTATTGTACAGATAATGACCATTAATGAGAGATTTGCAGCGAATCGTACTGCTTTATGATTTGCGCAGGGCTCTGCAGTGATAATGGAGTAGACATTGTGGAGTAGTCAGTCGATATTGTATTATTATAATTATCGATAACAGCAAAGGAGGCAGATACATCGTGAGCCATCAGTGAATAAACAGATTGTTGACCAAAGTTCTGGGTGATTGATTGTGTTGATTGTACTCATTGAAGTACGACCTGTAGACCTGTAGAGGCGTATCTTTATTTTTAAATCTTTCCAGGTCATCAAAGAATGAGGAGCGAGCATTGAACCATTTCTCTTAACACTATATAGAGATCCACAATACGATTCCGAAGAACGTAAATTCAATAATTCAATTAAATTCAATAATTCAATAATTCAAATTAATTCCTGCCACAGTAAGTAAACCAATGGCGTTTCACTCTTTATGAAGCCCTTGGCCAGATCCTGTTTCACTTCCATGAGCTCAAGCATAATTTTCTTTTGACTGATATTTTTACGCTTTCCCCTATTTGTTTCCATTTAGAAAAAAAATTTCTAGGTGGTCTTTAATTATGATTTCCTTTTGTTCCCGTTCATCGAGAATGTCTGACATCAAGGTACGCGAAAATCTGATTTTAAAGATTTTTAGATAAGTTAGACAGATGGACTGTATTTTAAGCGTAATTGGTTCAGAAGTTCTAATATAATTAATAATTAAATTGCTTGAGTATTTTTTCAGAATACTAATCACTGTATCGGTTGTAAGTTCGGGTTCAACGGTTATGTGTCTGTGGTACAGAGGGAATGTGAGGGATTATCTTGAAATTTTAGAAAGAATCGCCGGTTTCAATTAATAATTGATTTTTAAAAGCCTTAGTGGGTGTCTCTCCTAATGATATCAAATTATCCGAGGATCTATGGCTACTGTGTACTGTTGGTGTGGGAGAAGTTAGTTTTGAGAAAGTTTTGGGGTTGAGAAAAGAAGTCAGCCACTACGTTAGTGCTGCTTGGTTTGTAGACTAGTTCATAGTTATATTCCTTCAATCGAGGTTTCAACCTTTTCATTTTTGCGTTGGTTTTATTGTTTGTTAATGCAAAGTTCAGTGGCTGGTGAACAGTAAAAATTTTGATTTTTCTTGTACAATACAGGAAACGTTGCACGGAATTTGAGGACCAAACGATCGCCAACATCTCTTTCTCATTTGCGACATAATTCTCTTCGGATTCCCCTAGAATTCTGGAGGGGTACTGTATTGCTTACAGCTCTCATAGCTCCCACGGCGTATGTATTAGTAGTGAGCTCAAAGGTCTTTTTAAAAGTTAGATTAATACAGTACGATTAATACGACTTCATCCGACGTTAAGCAATTTTTTAACTGTTGCACTTGACCTGTTCCGAATTCAAATGTAATGGTGTATTTTTCGATAAGGCTTGGGGAATTTTCCCTATCTCTCCTCTTAAGATCGTATCAAGGGCTTAGCTAGACGTGCGTAGTCCTTGATAAATCGTCGATAATGTCCCTTGGCCCCAAGGAAGGACCTTAAATCTTGAACTGATCTGCGTTGAGGGCACAAACATATGACTTCTGCCTTAGACGGGTTTGGACGAATACCTCCTTTTGTATATCAAACACTGCCTGCAGGTTCTCTAAGTGCTCGCGTTTTATTTTACTGAATATCAATATATTGTCGATGTAAACGAAACATCTATTTCCTATGTTATAATGGAGTATGTATATAAGAGCTCTTTGAAAGATAGCAGGCGGGTTTATCAGTTCGAAAGGGAGTCTGGTAAATTAAAATTTACCATTGTTGACGGAAAAAAGAGGTTTATCCTACATCGGTTTTCTTCAAAAGAATCTGGTAGAATCCACTTTTGAGGTCTAAGGTGGTAAAGTACCTATTGCTGCCTAGATTGATTAGGATATCTGATATCTCGGGGTATCCTAACCTATCGGGTATTGTCGACTCATTAAACTTTCGGTAATCAATCACCATCCTGTACTTATTTTTGCCAAACGAATCTGTCTTCTTTAGAACTATCCAGACAGGTGAGTTGTACGGGGATCTTGAGGGTCGTATTACGCAATCTCTGAGAAGTTCTTTTTTGTGCATCTATTTCGGATTTTAGAGCAAATACGGGGTACGAATATGATTTGGAGTAGATCAGATTGTCATGCTTCGTATTGAGTTCGGCTACTACTGTCGTATTGAAAGTGAGCTTTTTGTCAGATTCTGAAAAGATTGTTGGGCAAGAGATTGCCACTTCTCTTATAATTTTGCTTTGTCCTTTAGACAGTTGGGTCAGTCGTGATTCTAGGTTATTTACTGACTCGCAACGCAGTTGTTTTAGCGGGAAATCGAATTGGTAACAAGACCAAATAGTTTTCTTTAGTATAGATCACGGCATTGAGATCCTTCGGGGTAACGTTGCCGATAATTCCATCGAAAGTACCAAATTTGGACAGTATATAGAATTTCTATTTAGGGATGTTCTGTTGGAAAATATCGACACTGGCATCGCGAGATATCAGGGTCATCTGACCACAAATTGACTATATGAGAAATTATTTTTCGTTGTTCTCTGGTTTTGTGTATTAACTCCATTTTATGTAATTATGTTTCGATTAGAAATTTAATTACTCTATCGTTACGCATTCGAAATTCAGGATTCGGTAGGGAAGAGAACTTCACTCCAAAAATTTAACATTATCGAATTCCTCCTCCGGGTTCCTCGCCTTCGGTTTCGTCATAAAAATGTTCGATGTCCTCTGTGTGAGCTGCCGGTGGTTCATGGGCGAGATGCTCGCGCTGGTTGTATGACATTATGTAAGAGGGGCGCTTGCTATTCAATTGTTCAGTATCACCTAAGTTATCGGAGGGTCTTGAATAGCTATTTGGAGTTTGGACTTGCTTGTTCGTAGTTTTGATTTTGCCTATTGAAAGTGGGTTGCTGAGTGTATCGCGGTATTCTTATGTAATCTACTTGGCGTGTTTGGACTGATGAGCCGATTTCCATCAGCGTAGGTGGTTTCGGTGATAATGGTGGTCTCAGATCAGTATTATTGAATGGGTTCCTTTTGTGATCGAAAAGTCTTCTTTGCATAGGTCCGTTGGGGAAATCCACTAATTCTGGGTGAAAGGTTTGTGATGAGATTGGGGCCGAGGAGTCTTTGGTACTAAACCATGATAATTTAAGACTCTGGAGTTTCAGACAAATTTGAAGTGCTTGAGGTACACTAGTGGGCCCTTACGGAGAGTAGACTGGGCAGGTTTCCGTTAAGACCTCGAATAAAGGTGTCAAGAGCCTTGTCCCTATATGTGTTGGTCACAGCTTTTAATGAATCTTCGCTTAGCTGAAGACAGTCAAATGTGTTGGTAGAAATAAGTAACATTGTATTGCGCAGGGTGAGTGTCGACATTTGGTATTTGATTTGTTCACATTCGAGTGGCGTTCTATAAGATTCTAGAGTGGCATTTGCTTTAAATACAATCTTCTGACGAATCACACATAATACAGCATATAATTACGATGTTAGTTGTTGCTGCGAATATAGTTCTACGATCTTACCGACTGATTTTCTCCTCAAACTGAATTCTCCTGGATTTCCAGAAAATTCTCTGAAATTTTTTACCATATCTGGAATCTTCTCTATATCTGCGATATTGCCTTTGAAGTTAACATATCCTTATTCTACGCTGGTGTAAATAGGAGACAATAATTCCTTCAGTGTGTCCCGAATTAAGGTTTTCAAAGCATATTTCTGTTGCAGGAAAAATGTTCAGAAGCCATTTCGGGTAGTGGAGGGCGAAACGAAAAAGCTTTAATGAATCCACTAAATCTTCCACCGTAGTTGAATTCCCTTCAGAGCTCATGAAAATTAATTTTCCAAATTCACAAGAGACAATAATTAAAATGTATCAAGTTGATCAATTCCTCACTAAATTTTCAATTGAATAATAATAAAATCTATGTAATGAATGCAAATAGTGTGTGTAGTCAAAGTAAATAAGTAGTTATATGAAAAATGTATAACGGTCACAAAAGAAAAAATTAAATTCTTGATTTATCAAATTAAGCAATATCTAACTCAATTAGTCCTTTAAACAAAAAAATTATTTATGAAATTATATCAAATTGAATAATAATAAAATTATGAATTGAATACAATTTGTGTATGTAGTTAAAAGAAGTTGTAAAAAAAGGAAAATATTGAATATTGATCATAGTTTTATCTACTTTTTTACTAGGTAATATAAGAATTGGAAAAAAATGTATTCCAAATAATTTTAACAGTTTTCTGTAGTTAGGTTTAAATTCAACAAATTAATTGAAACTTTATAGTAGACTAGCAGTTACCAGGCGCGTTGCTGCGACACACTCTTCGGATGTATCGGCAGCTCTGCGCTCTGTATACTGCTGCGATGTTTCAATGTTTGATTTCGTCACGATTTTCGTTGTTCTTCTGTTCCTGCAGCTCTTGATATTGATGTTCTGTTTCGGTCTTGTTCAAGTGGAGATTCACGTTGTTCTTCCGTTTCTAGTTGAGATTCTCGTTCTGTTCTTCAGTTTCAAGTGCTCTATTTTTCGCTTTGCTTCGGCTGTCTTTCTTCCAAATGATGCTTTTTTTGGTGGCATTATTTTACAGTTTCTTGTATTTAATTGATCGATTAATACGCCTTCTATTTGATAGATTTGATAGTCACGTCTTTTTCGTAGAGTGTTCAAATTTTTAGTGGTTTTATTTTCGTATTTTTGTTCTTTTTTGATTTTGTTTTTATTTGAACACTTCGACTTTGTACAGTTTGAGCAGTACTGCCACCAAACGCAATTCTCAGATGCTACTTTGTTTTTGTGTTTTATTTGTATCTGTACAGTTTGAGAAGAATCTGAAAATTGAGTTCGTCTTAATGTTTAGCTGATTCAACGATTTTTTCGCACCAAAGTTCACAGTTACTTTGTTAAGGCTATTATAGAGATTCCCTGTAATTTTCATTAAAATCGGTCCTTCGGTTTCAGCGTCTATAACTGACAGGCATACAAATATATAGGCAAACAGACAAACATACTTCTAATTTCATATATATAGACTTATATATATAGATAGATTTAAGATATAGGAAATAGTATAAATGGTTACAATTTCTCAGAATTCTTTCCTAAAGGGTTTTTCCAAATGTATTGTTTTTTGAGGAAACTATTTAATCCTCAATACCAATGAATGCAAAGTTATGTCCTTTTCTCGCGGAACCCTTATTTCAAATTCTTATTACATTAACTCAAATAGTTTAGATCGTATTTCCCAGTTTATGTGACTGGGTGAATTTTGATGTCACCTGGGCCTGCCCCATGTGAGATCAGTGTGTGGTCATTGCGTACCTACTAAGTCGATAAGTCAAAAAAAAAAAAAAAATTGCTGCTCTCCAAATCCCTATTGATTCACGGAATTAACAATACACAGTCTCCAGACAGTAACATCAGCAAAGTTTTACTTCAATTATTTACAAAGATTCAGAGATTTACACCAAGTATAAGAAATCAAAGTGTTCCGCTGATATGCTGCACCGCTGCTCTGCCAACAGGTTGATCGGAAGATTGGTTTTGCCGTTATGCTGCTAGCTGCTCTTCTACCGCTACCGAGGTTTTTTCTGCTTGCTTTAACGTGTTTGATCAATGTTCTCTCTCACATTGTTGCTTGTTCACTAAAGTTCCCAGAACGACAAACAAATCATGCGTTTCCTGGGATTCCTCAGTCCGTTAACCAACGGGTGCCTTGTTCAGGCACGCCTGCAGTTTTACGATGTTGTAGGTTGCAGTGGTGCCTATTTGAACGACATATAGTTGGCGCCGTTGATGACTTGGCCTAGACGTGGTATGAGGTGGCAGTTCTGCGCTTCGTTTGAAGAGTTGAATAAAATTGCCGTGTTGTCCGCGTAAGTAGTCGCCTGGTCGTTACACAGTGTCTAAATGTCGCAATAGGATAAAGTAGGGAGAACAATAAGAAATAAATGTTTAAATAGCAAATGCGAGAGTAAACAGGATCACAATGACCAGCGCACCACATTGCCACTTCGATGACACACTCAAGTGACGCCGATGACAACAACAATGGTTTAAATCGAGTATCAAGTGGCAATTGATACCAATGAAACTGGTTGCAGCAAACAAAGGCAAAACTATGTGAGCGCACGATCAAGAAAAACCTATACCATTATTAATCTACGAGTATTTGGTTCTGTGGATAACTTTGTGTTTGGCTGCACAGAGTAGCACAGCGCATCACAGCATAAGCTTTATAAAAGCAAGGCAACTACCAACAATTTCTGCCAACTGTGTTAGTAACGGAAACGGAAGAGAAGTGTGCCACCCTGTGTATGTATAATGAGAGTGTGTGTGTACGTATACACATGCAGTCAACAAATGACAGCAATGACTTCGACAAATCATCATTCTGTAGTAATCCTTATATCCGTTTGCTATTAAATATGGAGCACTCGCTCTGTCAGCTAAGTTCTACTTTAGTGGCTGACTTTTATATCCTTTCGTGCTTTACTACGCCAAGTCTGATTGCTCTTTGTTCTGAGCGTAAACGGCTCATTAACTCAGTCAACTCAGTCACTCACTACTAACGGACTCAATGACTGCCTGCCTGTATGCTTGTCTGTTCGTCTGCCGGTTATTAAACTATGTATTTAGAGGAGCCTGCCAACTAGTGTATTTCTGTTTGTATAAATTCCCTTTATAACATCCACTCACACCTGCACACCGCACAGCCTCGTAGCCTGGTTTAGTTAAGTGGGTCGGCTTTATTGTTGTTTATTTAACGTTTATTTCAATTCATTGGTCGCATTTGGTGTAATCAGCATCAAGAGATTCGGCCTTTATTTATGATATGCTGTTTAAGGACTAGCTGAACTAGGCTGTGGCAAAGAGTACAAGGGCAACAGGATGAGTATTAACTCTACATGCGATTTAACCCGGAAGTTAATTATATTTAACTGAAGTAAATGAAAATTAGTTAGTCTTTCTTTTATAAAATGCTAAAATAACATAAAAGAGGCCCAAAAACTTTGAGTGTAACGAACGAAGAAAATTAAAATTAAAGAGGAAATTAATTTCAGAGTCCACTTAGGAATGCACAAACATCAAACGCATTCATCAAGGTAGTGCACTCAGACTTCAGAGATTTTATATACACCTATTTTACGTGGTAGATCGGTTCCTCAGAAAATCATTTAAATCGATCGAATTGATTTTTTTTATGAAAAGTCGTTTAAATTAAAAAGAAACACAATGTTCATAAATTAGTACCCTAATATATTTATTGTATGAAAAAAGAAGACACAATCTTTTATATGTTTATTTGATGTTGGATGATTGAAGACATTTTGTAATATAATCAGTAATCAACGATTGTGCTTGGCTTTGGTATGCTCTTTATAGGCTTTATATGCTCTTTATAGGACATTTAATAATTACGCACTGAAATCTCTGTTCTAGATTCGGGTCATTTTGTAACCGTTTTTTCCCTATTTTAAGTCCTCCGAGGATGACTTTTCCTGTGAGTACAGCTGGATGAGATTCGTCTCCTGTTAAGCTCGCTCGTTGTATGAACCATATCAATTAATTCTTAATCCGGCGATACCCAATATCGGCCTCTGGTAAGCCCACGAAATCTTCCCCTCCTAAAGCATGAACTAGGGTAATTATCGGTGAATAGTCGTGCTCCAATGGTCGACAGGCCATTTCACCATCCAATACTTTTAATAATACTCTTTTCCAGCAAGTATTAAGAATTTATTATTTAATTTTGGTGTATGACACTGCAGCATGATTTATTCAATCTATTAGTGTCAGAAGTTTAAAACATTCCGTTTGATCTATATGTACATAGCTTTAACAGTTAGAGTTATACTTTGATCCAAACGCTGTAATGAAGAAGTCGTATTCTTCGGTAGAAATTTATTTCGTACTTAAAATTTTGAGGATGTTCCTGTGTATTATCGATTATCACATATCCTTTTGCGTCTGCGATAAAACAATTATGAAACCATTCATTGGAAATTATGCCTGCCCATGCTTTCTTGTTTGCTATCCAATAAACGGAAGGTTGTTGACATTTATGCTGTTAAATGCTCGTGGCTTTTTTAAGTTGTTAATAAATACTGGTTTCATTATATAAACGCCGGAATGATTGCTACAGAATACAATTGTTATTGTATTTCCACCACCTTATGACAACTAGATGTTTTTGAGTTTAAGACTAAATTGTTGTTCACATCCTTAATAAATAAATAAATAAGGCGTGACCTGCTGGCAGAGACCGATTCTCAGCCAACCAGTGGAACACGCGACACCGGGCCTAGTCCTGTTAACGGTAACACCAACCAGTGAGGAGGTATTCCTATCAGAGAAAGCGGGCATTGCGACCAGAGAAGATCTTATGTACCCTATATCCCGGCTAAGACAATAGAGCCTCTACTCGAAGAGTTCCTGATTAGAACAGGTGACACAGAGTCTTGTTCCAGGAAGTTTAGACGAAGTCTGGTCAGCGCAGGACACTCGCACAATAGTTAAAGTCTTGTTTCTGCGTCTTCTAAGCAGAGCCTGCAGTCAGGGTGCAGATGACCATTTAGGCGGTGGTGAGTGGTTAAGTAGACCACAAGCAGTCTTAGGTCCGATCTACCAAGATCTAAATTTTTAGAGGTGTTTTCGGTATAGATGAGCAGTTTGGCTTGACGGAGGCCCGCACTGCGTGAACAAAGGCGTGGGGTGACAATTCTGAACCATCCCTCGATTAATGACTTGGCACTTGCCCAGCTAATACTGATATAGGGTTCAAGGACGATAAATCTGGAGAAGGACCCAATTCTCGCCAGGTCATCAGCAGCTTCATTACCCTCGACGCCTTGGGACCAGGTACCCAGCACAACGGAAACCTATTGCATCGCGGAAAATACTACCTTTTGTGGATTAAGTCTAAGGCCTTACCTGTTACACCAGTTATTCACGACTTGGAAAGCATAACACATTACCTCCGAGGTAGTTCTTTCGAATCTCCCCTCCACCACAATGGCACTCATAGCCAATTGAGCTCATCTTAGCTAAAAGATCGTCAATGAGAGAGAATTCCGCCTTGTGGGTAACCCTTAATTGCCATTATACTAACGGTGGTATTGCCCAACGTGAACGCACTGTTTTAGAATGGCATCTACCCAAGCTATTGTATGGTTATGTATACTCCTATAGCCTAATGCCTTAGTTATAGAATCATAGCCAGTGTTTTCGAAGTCCCCTTCCACTAGGAATGCACACAATGCAACTTTTTCGACTGGAGTGAGGTTGCAGTCTTACCGACAAGAGATGAAGGGCAGCTTTGGCTGATTCGACCTTCATGTAGGCATAGTGATTCCTGTGAAGAGGAATCGTTTTTTCAAGCCTTTGCGTGATATGGAGCTCGACTAATCGCTCCACAGTTTTTAAGATGAAGGAAGAAGGAAGACTTATTGTTCTGTATGATTTGGGTAGTTCCATGGACCGATTGCCTTGCTTGGGGATAAAAACGAGGGTCACCTTCCTCCAAGACTGTGGTATGAATCTCAAGGTAAAACTAGCTCTAAAGAGACCAATTAGTGTTCAGATGATTGTGTCGAGGAAATTTTGCAGCAGGGCTGGGAAAATGCCATCACCTCCCGCTGCCCTAAAGGGCGGGAATGAGGATATAGCCCAGCGTCCTCGTCAAAAATGACTCCAGAAAGGCTGCTAGCCCGACGTCCCGAGATTCAATAGTCAGGGGAGGGTGGTTGCACCGAAATTGAGGTGGTGATGGAACCAGGAAAGTAAACCTGGGGGAGGTACTCTAGGGTCTCTTGCCGACTGTTTGCAAAAAGACCATCTTGCCTTTTTAGCAAACCTATACCATTAGACGAGGCCTTGGCTAATACCTGGTAGGCCGCATAGCTGCTTCGCTAAGCGATTGCAACTCTTCAAAGTGCCTGTGCCATGTCAAGCGCTTGGCTCGTCTAGTCAGTGTGTGTTATAGTCGGTGAGCTCAACCGTATATCCGCTCCATTGACCAGGGCGTTTAGTTCTGTTCAATAGATTCCTTACTGTCTTTCTTTTAGTCGAGAGCACCTCATTCCACCACCGGACTTTACGTCTGCCATGCGTAGTGCGTTTTGTGTTGCTCTGCTTAAAGGACTCTGTGACCACATGCGTGAGTTGTTCAGCTGCATCGTCTAGCTCATATGTAGAGCTGATGCTGTGAACACAAGTGCTGGCCTTAGCGTTCTCTAATCTGGGATAGAGGTCCCAGTCCGTCTTCTTGGGAGGACAGATTTGGGACCGAAGTTGCGAAATGTCGAGGATATCAAAACGGACGTGCATATGATCCGAGAGCGAGGCCTTCTCAGAGACATGCCAGTCGCATATGGACTGGCTTATGGCCCTGCTTGCAAGACTGAATTCAAGCACCTACTGCCTGGAAGCGGTGACAAAGGTTAGTTTGCACCCCCTGTTTGTTATATCTAAATCTAAGCTGATATAATTAAGTAGGTACTCACCCCTTGTGTTGATGTCACTGCTGCCCCAGATTGTGTAATGGGTATTAGCATCGCAACCGATAATCATTTGTCGATTTGTCCGTCGACAGTGTTCGACAAGCGTCTGGACTTCCAGTGTTGGGATGTTTGTTTTGTCCGCAAGGAAGTGGGCTGAAGCGAGGACAATTTCCTGCACGCCTGTTGCTGTAGAAATCTCCACGATGGCCGTTGTAAGGTCTCTATGGATAAATTGTGTTAATGGGTTGTAATTGATACTATTGTCAATTAGAATAACCGTGCGAGGCGTTTCTCAGGAGCTGTTGTAAAGTAACTTACCCGATTGAAACGCTAGGCCACGAACATGGCTACCTGTCATCCAATGCTCCTGTATCATCGCGATGGTGAATTGGTTTTCGGCGAATAGTCTGCATACGGTGGCTGATGCTTTAATGGCATGATGCAGATTCGCCTGCAGGACCTTAGTTGTTATTAGGGTCCTTCTTCAGGGAGCGTAACACCAGGTCGCTGCGGTTTGAGGTGCGTGGCTGCTAGCCACGAGCGCCCTTGGTTACCCCTGCCTCGGCGAACCTGACTTGGAAGCCAGCGTCGGCCTAGTGCTTCCCACCTTTCCGAATGTTGATGGCGAGGCAGAAAGTGAGGATCCCCTCCGCGGGATCGGCGGTGCGGCTTACAATTTAGTCGGCTCAATATCCTGGCCAGTACAAGCAGCTGTTTTTGGAGCGGGGCCACCATCGCTTGGTGGGCCAGTAGGCACGAATAAGCCACTTATGGTCAAGGTGGAAGAAGAGACATCCTAGATGGTGGACAACCCTGTGGTTGGGGCAGAATCACAGCTGCTACACTTGTCGGTCGCAGCGTGGATTTCAGCAAAAGAGGGCATCCGCTCCACAGCAGCTGCAGCACTGTCATTTAAAAATGCATCGCACTCAATAAATGCTGATGATTTATTCATATGGTCCCACAAGAAAACTGGGAGAGAGGTCACCCGTGGCAGAGCTCGTTACCGCTGTAGGTCTGATTATAACTGGAGGGCGACAGGTATCCAGAGTGCGCATACTAAAGATCAGGTCATCTCCTGACCATGCATCCCTTGGCGTACGCTCTTCCACCGTTGATTAGGGTGTTTGATGTAAGAGAGTGACACTTCTCTTCGTCCCACTACCATTAGCCAGCATCCGAGGTAGAGTATTGACGTTACTGCGGACCTTTTTCTACGTACCTCCACGGAGAGGGTGTAGTCGCACTACCAGCAGTGTTCGCAGTTACGGCACGAACACCAGGGTAATTCGTGTTGATCCCCCTGTGAATCTGACGGCTCAGCGGCCTGTTTCCATCCTTAGTTAGACCTATTTTGGAAAATTTATAATGTATAGCGATCGCATTGAATCAGGATAAACACATCGATGGCGCCATAAGCTTATCTAACTACCTACGTTTGCCAGCCGTAGAACAACTCTCGGTGTGATGTTCCTACATAACCTAATTGTTGGTAGTGTCTATTCTCCTTTTTTGCTTGGTAACAATAATTTTAACGTTCCTTCTCCGGTTATTAGAGGTTATATTCCAATTTCTTTCGGTTTCTATTTCTTATCTAATGCATGATCTATTTCGCATCTTATGGCAATCATACAGTTTGCACTATAATCTAGTATTCATGTCTAAATCTTCGGATAATTTAAAAACTATCCCATTATCTTATCTCCACACATAATAACTAATGTTCTCTGCAATGAACTCACAGTTCTCACAAATGTAACGTCGTCTTAATTAGCATCGTTGAATTAATGCTTGCTTAAATTTTTATTTTTATGGTGTGTAATGAACTCTAAGTTGAATCTTAGCTTTAGTTCATCTTGCATGCTTATTTGTTAGAGGCTGATGATGTTTTTATCTGTAGCTTAATATGTAGTTCGCAGATATTAACTTTGGTATGGCATGTTAACTAAAGAAATTAGCAATTAAGACCAGCTGAGCCCAGTCTACTATATAACTGTTTGAATTTTGATTCCACTTGAGACATATAGGTCTTTCATGAATTTTTTTTCGAAAATGCGCCGATTATGATTTTGTATCAATAATTTTAGCTATGTTGGAAAATCTTACGCAGCATCTGAATCAACAAAAGCGAGTCCAAGTTTCAATCTAAATTGTGGTAAAAATTTATTTGTTTAATTCTATAAAACCATTCATGGCTCTCTACAAAATCCATTTTCTTTCGTTCGACGATGGTAACTAATTATTTTTTTTTTTTTTAGTCCAAGGAGAACCTGTTTCAATGACGTTTAAATCAATTGGTATCCGCTTTTGACTTAAAAAGAAATGAACGTTTCTCCAGCGTCTCTGTATGCTGTATCAAGCACACATAGACAAGTGTTTGATACAGCAATTTGACTGTGTCCAATGCGCTTAACTGACGATCTAATAAGTGAAGTTTGGTTTTAATTTACTTAAATAGACGCTGCGCTAAAATGTGAAGCAAGTATGGAGCGAGAGTGAAAGAGAGAGAGAGACAGAGGGAGAGCTTGTTAAATACAATAGTTGTGAAAGCTTTTTACAATGTAACAATATTTGCTATACGAGAAGAGTTTTGCAATGGGATTTCAACTGATGTGGTTTGTATAGACAGAATGGCAATATTTGTAACGGCTCTTTGACAATGATTCTATCAATGCGGATGATTGCAACTCGAACGACGTCGCTTTCTACGCTGATTGTACTGTCTAATCGGCCAAGGTACTACCTGAGTGGATATAGATTCTACGGCTTCAACAGGACCACAGAGCCTGACAGTAGATTTGGCGATGATAAACGCATTTCGTACGCTCTTGCAGTAATGAGAGGTAGCTGGTTTTTCTAGAAAGCCCGCGTCAGCTGGCAAATGCTTTGGCAACGCCCTTGGCGGTCAAGATTGAAGTGCACAACGTCAGTCTCGTTGATTATAGCGAATGCCGATCAAATGAGTAAATGTCCAGGGGCGAGCACTTCGAGATCATCTAGGTTTTTTGTAATTGGACATGAAACTTCAGTAGATGTTTGTCGGACGCAATGAAAGCGATACTTAGCAGCCTTCACAGCCGATTCTTACAGTCCAGCAAATTGAGGATATACTGTATGAAGTACCATTTTAGACCAATGCTTGTGCATTCCTTAGGTACGTGTTGGCACGGGAGGTCACTTTGGGGCAGTTTTCGAAGGTTTTTAATTTGCGCTTTGCTCAAATGAAAGTTGCTGCATTATCGATCCATCGGTCATTGGAGAACACTTTCCGGATCTGAATGTGCTCCCTGCGGCAAAAACTTCTTAATTTAATTTCGGATTCCTAAAATTTCCTCAACGTTTCCTTCTCTGGTGATAAAGTCGTCGACATTGAAGTCCCGACGAACGAGCTTAGACGAAAGCGGGAAGTCAGATTCTTCAACACATGACAACTTACACATGGCACGGATGGCGAGGAATGAGACTGGGTTGGTACCGCATGTCACAGTATTAAGCATGTAATTTTGGACCTCTTCCTCGGAGTTGTCGCTCCACAGGATGGATTAAAAATATTCTCCCGAGTGAGTCACACGCAATCAGCGACACACCATACAGTTGTTGCTGTACAAAGAAGATTTTGCGTTATAAAGAAGGATCAGGGAGCATTAAGTCGGTGAAAGATCGACCGTACAGTGATTTGGCAGAGCTGTCAAAGAAAACACGTAATTTTCTTGCTTTACTGCCGAGATTTTGTACACTGTGGTGCAGCAAAAAATACTGTGATGTGTTGACTTGCTTAGAAGCCAACAGAATAGGTCCAAATTCGAGGTATTATTGAAATTTTGGATAATGATTCCACAGGGTCGAATTTTTCTTCAGCTTGCACTCAAGGGTCTTGAGCACTTCATTCATTGGTGCTCCCTTTCATTAGGAGATGGACGGAATACTGGCCAGAGGCAAGTTGTATTCAGACTTATTTAAAGACACTCTCTCAAAGGATGTTCTAATCAGAGTTAGAAGGCCATGCACCGCAAAAATTATCAATTTCCCTAAACTGCCTAACCAATTCAGGCAAAGTGAATCCCTATTGCTGAAGGCAGATTTTAGATGTCGATACAGTCAAGGATGACCGCTGCCACATTATACTTGATACGGCACCTGACCTTACCCTGACAAGTCGTATCTTTCGCAGTGCTTATAAGTGGTCTAGGTGCCAATTTATCGAATACTTAGTCAGAAAACTAAACCCAAGCAGTTTGTGTAGAGATGCAATTTACACTTTTAAACTCAACTGATCATTAACCGGTGATAAATGATTTGTTTGAGCTCTACCTTTACAAAGAGTTCCAGCAGACGCTAACAACCAAAAGGAAAATTGGGTAAAGTACAGCAGTCACATTGACCTGAATTCAACGATAGGCAATAATGTACATATAGAATACTGTGTCAACGAATTTAGCTCAGTACTGAGAGCTGCAGCCCCACATTTCACCCCAGAAGAAAGCTCATCTATTCCAACGCACAACTGCATGACAAACAGCCATGTCATGTGGCTAGTCTCTGAAATGCGTCGGCGTCGTAAAAAATCTCCAGACGCAAAAAAAAGGTTAAAAATGCAAATCGTGCTCTAAGTATGGAGCTCAAAACCAATGAGAAGATTGCCCAGTGTTGTTACATTGGATGTCTCTCTAAGATAAGCTCATAATTCCAGATGTGAAGTGCGTATCTATCCATATATATAAAAAAGGATGCTTGTTTGATCCCTATAGAATGCGACACCGTTTGACCGTTTGACCGAGCACCATGAAAATTAGTACATTTGGTAGATGTGATTGTGGAGCATGTTTGTGGTTAAGTTTGGTACCAAGAAATAGTCGAACGGCTAAATATTAAGACCAACGCAATTTTCGGATGCTTCTCAAACTGTATAGATACAAATAAAACACAAAAATAAAGCGGTATCTGAGAATTGACTTTGCCGGCAGTGCTGCTCCAAGTGTACAAAGTCGAAATGTTCAAATATTCGAATGCAAAAAAATCGAAAATGTGAAGAAGCCACCCAAAAAGTCAAACACTGGAAAATCAACGAGAATACTGTAGCAGAAGACAGAGCGCAGAGCTGCTCAAACATCAGACATCAAACATCAGAAGAGCGGCGCTGGCTATCTACTAGTCAAATATAAAAAGGAAACGCTGGTTTTTCAAATGGCACATATTTTAGTGTTGGTTTCTTCCACATACATTCACACCACACCCACTTTTTCACATACAACACCAGCAAAGACAAGAAAAGGCGTGCGCGTAAATAATTCAGTCGGTTAAATCGTGTGTTAATGAGCTCAAATGGCATTCAGATTGTGGTGGCATATGAACCAAGCCGAGCTGCGTCGCCTTAACTTGACTAATAAATCCAAGATAATAACAGCGAGTAAGCAAACAAAGCCAAGCCAAGTTGAGCACAGAAAATAAACATTTTCCTTCAGAAAGGCGTCTGCACAAAATGCCGAAGACTACGATGAATATGAGTGCGATGAAAAGAGGGCAACGGTGTTCTTAGAAGACGTATAGCTGCGTAGTTTGTCGTTTGGTTGAGGCCAAGTTATTCTAATTCATGGTTTCATTAAGTCATACTCAATGCCGTCATCCGTCCTGTCTCATGCATTTCCACTGAGGATGCTGAATTTCTGCAGATTCGTGAATTACGCACTGATTGCCAAACTTTGGTTGGTCTTTAATAACTTAATGGCATTAGCAATTTAAGCAAGAGAGATAGAGAGAAAGCAAAGCTTAGGCGTAGAGTATACAGGCAAGTTCGGTGCGAAATATATGGAAGAAAAGTACTCGAATTGCTGTGGGTGAAAATTTAAACTTTGATTTAAAAGGGGCAAATGCGACAAAGTCACATCAAAACTGACCCTCATTAGGAAGACAGACGAATTTGTTTGTCTTTTTATTTTTGTTTTTAATTTATTTATTTTTGTTTTGGTTTTTATTTAATTATTTTTTGTTTTGTATCACAGACACTTATTTGCAACTTTGAGTGGTTTTCGAAAGTCGAGCATAAAAAACTTTGTGGAGTTAGAAAGAAGCCAAAAATGCCTATACCGTCTGCTTTGGGCTAAATTAAAGCAGAGTGGAAAGTTGGCGAACTTGAGTTAAAGTATGACTGAATGAATGAAAGTAGCCCCTGACGTTTAGTTCCACGTAACACACACAGCCAAAGCTGACAGTAAACCAGGCGACCGACCAAAGAAAGTTGCCTTTGTCATGGAAATTACTTTCTTCATTAGTTACACTTTGGCCTTTGTTGACTCTGCTTTTTGCGTTTGGCTTAATTAAGAACTCGAGGCGTTAAGTCGCTTAAGCCACTTACTTCTATAATAAGTGGGCGTGTGGCGAATATTCCAGGATTATAGAAATGCGTGAGTTTTGATAAGTGACAAGGCATGATTGTATTTTAAAAGTAAGTGATGTGCAACTTAACCTTCTCCTTTATACAATTTTTCTTCTGCTTCATCCATTCTTCCATGCTTCATTCACATTTTCTTATTTTGTTTTCTCTTTTTACAGAGCTACCCGACAAACGACCAACGCTTTTCACGGAGCATACACGCTACGAGCCCGGCGATGTGTTACGCGCAAATTGCAGTACACCACCCTCGCGCCCTCGCGCCGAACTTAAATTCTTCATTAACAATATGGTGGTGAGTAATGCTCAAAGAAAAGTGTTAAATATACTTTAACATACACGCACTTCGCCCTGCCTCACTACGCATGACATTGGGTCAGCAAAAGTGGTTAAAGCTCAGAAAGAAAGAGAAAAATACATAAAGGTTGTCAAGAAACTTTCATGATTTCCTTGTGAGTTGTGCTCTCTATGTATATGCCTTTTTTGAGACTAAACTGCTGAAGAAATGAGAATGAAAATGTATTTCCTTTAGTATTTGGCATAACCGAAAAACACAGGCTCACACGTTCATACTCACATACAAAGGTGAATTTTTGCAAATACAAACATGAAAAATATTAGAGAGGGATTTATTTGTTTACGACTTGTACCAGAGTACCATAGGACACCAACAAAGAAAAGCAAAGCTTCCTCTGAACGAATGCGCAGACATTCTGTTTTGAGTTGTTGTTTTTGTTTTAAGCAAATTTGTACCTAACAAACATATCCACGGGTGTGTCTATGATTTCTGTTTGCCGGGTTTTGTCTGTTCCTCGCCAGTGATCGATGCTGATAAGCCTAAGCCTGGGATGTGCAATGTGTGGTATGAGTAATTTCACAATCAATGCGAAAGACGCGTCGCTGTGTCGTGTCGAGTATACTTAAATCGTCGATGGCTCGCCTTGAGTTGTGTTGGGCATTGTAATATTAACAATGTAGATGCAGCTGTGTCCTGACGTCTGTTGTACAATAAGAGATTTTTATGCCACAACGACGATAATAACAATGAGAATTCGGGGTTAGTAGATCGCGTCTCATTTGTTGAAAGGCGGTGAAGTGATGCGACGATGTCGTCTACAACGCCTCGCCTTTTGTGCTCATAACCAAGCAGCACAATGCCCCATTCACTTTTAATAGCTGAAGCTGAAAAGGACGGTGAGCGCGATGGCGTTGTAGCTCTGCAGTGCCTCCATTTGCACAATTTTGTTCCTTCTATTTTCTTCCTTTTTTGTATTTTTGTGGCTTTTTAGCAGTGGAGATGAATATATTCAGCTGCTGTCATTTCGGGTATTTTCACATTTGGAGCGCCTGCCAAGCCTGTCAGCGCTCGTCGCCTCGTGTAGGCGAGTGCTACTGAAATTGTATGAATATGCATAAAAACAACTACTAATAAGAAGATGTATATTTTACTTGTATATTTTATATACATATTACAACGTAACTATATGGGTATGTATATTCAGTACTTTTCATAGAGAACAATGGTCCGACTCCTTATTGTAAATGCTTGTCATCGTTGCACGAATAAATTTGTATGCTCGTCTCAAAAAACACCCAACGAAGTCATGGTTTTTTGGCCATAATATGCACAAACATGCAAACATAAGGTGAGTTTTGAGCAGTGAATGGGATTGCAGTAACATAGTGGCAGCTGTGGAAAATCGCAGCAGGCAAATTCATCGAAGCTACGTGAATTGCAGCGGTGCTGTGCCGAGTCAAGACCCTTAGAGCAGAACACCGCTGAACATAGCATTTTCAATATTCAAGGCAGGCAGCAGATTTTATTTTCCTAGTCATTGTGTACATCTGACAGCTTTTGGTAACAGGTTGTCCAAATGCATGCACAATAGTACACCATAGAATATCATAAAAGACCACATACACATACACCCTCACTTACACATTTAAGTACTTCCCCTCTTTTTGACACAAGTTGGCTTTGGGTCTATTTCCCGGTACCGGGTGTATTTGAGTGTAATAAAATCGATATTAGCTTGTGTGCTGAACTAGTTTTTAAACGTTTTTTTCTCGCCGACGCGTTGAAGTTGAATTTAAAGAAAACGTCTGTTCTAACGCCAACACTTTAACATCTGGGCTACTGAGGACTAAACTAGACGCGAGTGTGGATTGTGATGCCTTCTGTATTAAGAAAGACCAACACTCACTGTCGGATTTCATAACCTGTTGAATTCGTAGATCAATAGCTTCCATTTTCGTGACAATTTTCTTGGGAACGATAAAGTTCGCTTGCAATACAAATACGCGTTCCACAAACATTGGCGAATTTTAAGGTTACGAAAGTAATTGCCTTTTGCAATGGACTGATGATTTTGGAAATCTATTCCTGGGTGTAGAACAAGAAGAAGTTCGGAGCATAAACTACGTTCTTTGTTATTCCACTGAAAAAGAAATTAAGATCGAAGCTATTTTGTAGTCCTTTTTGGTTTATATTACTTCCCCGTTCTATTCGAAGTTACCCACATTTGGTTCTTTTAAACGAATTTAATCTTAGCGATGTATGCATAAAAGTAAATAAGACGAAATTTCTTCATATACACATGAGTTGCGAAGTTCTTAATGATGGCCTCGTCTTCAACGTCGAGACCCTATTCTCGGTATATGGGGAATGCTTCCAGTTTGAAATAAAGAAGACACTATCCAAATAGGTGAAATTTAAATCTTTTCTTTGTTAGCTTCACTTCGTTGACTGACCTTTATTGTTCTTTTCTTATTTTGCTTAACCTACGACCATATGTTTGTATTCTTGCTCTTTCGCCGTTATAATATTTATACATACTACTTACTGCTAGAGTAATGTACAACTAATTAAGATTCTTACTGCTATAATAGTGTACATGTAGTTAGGACTACTACACAATTTTTTGCAATTTCTATGTCTATATTTTTAGTTTCTCAACATATATTAGAAGCTACAAAAAACCCACACATGCCTTGAAACCTTTAGGAAGCCTAAATTGAGGCTTTCTCCCATTCACACATATCCTCCATCGAATGTCAGTGTCCACTCATTGCAACTAATCAACCGAATAAATAAGTTTCCAAAGCAGTTAATATGATAAATGAATGCAAATCATTTGCACCACAACGTTTCAAAGAGCAATTAAGCATGGTTAAAGACACATTCAGAGATGCGAGTATCGATAGCGGCAAATTACTTTCAGAATAACCAAGTAAACACACACCCGTACAGAACCACTCAGAGAGAGACAAAAAGACAGACAGAGAGAGAAAAGGTGATGTGAGCGCAGTAGCTAGCAAAATGACAAAGAGGGCTGTAACTAAAATCGAATAGAAAGCGATACCGCAAGAGGAAGATATATGACTATTGCCGATCACAGGAAACAAATGAATATTTCATGCTGCGAAAATCAACAAACACACAAGCACACACGTAATTACATACACGCACGCACTCAAGCATGCGGCATAGGCTTCCGTTACATTTGGTTTGCTTATGTGTGTTTATGTATGCGTGCGTGTGAAAAAGGAAGAGGCGATGACTGTGGCAACCGAAAATCCTGACAACCAGCAACTGTAAAATATTGGTTAGACACTGTCGCCGGAAGGGAGGCAGGTTTTATTATTTTCTGTGCTGGTGGTGCTGAGGGTGCTGATTGCGGCGAAGTAAAATAAGGTGAGATGCGGTGAGTTGAGTTATGTTGGTGTGCGAACGTATGAGGTGTGCTTAAGAAGTTTTCTGTTGACAAAGTTTTTGCGGTAAAATGCCACAAGCGTAATTTGCATACACGCCCATAAACACACACACATACACACACTCACACACACACAAACCCATATGCAGACAAACCACTATACATATGTTCAGTGAGCATGGGTGTTTCTGTATGTATGTGCGTGAGCTGACTGCTTCTTCAAAAAGCGGATGCAGAAGTTGCAAGCATTAATCATTTGGTGTATAAATTGCCAATTAATAACTTTGCTGCGTAACACACTCAAACTGCTCAAGCCTCTTCAAATGTAACGGAAATAAGCAAAACGAAAACCAAACAAAGCCATCCGAAAGCAATCCCAAAGAAGGCATGGCAACATGCCTGTATCTTCACTTACGAGTACTACGCACAGTGGCATGTTTTACGACTCTCTACAAACACACTCTAACGCACTATATGTAAAATGTTTGCCAAGTTTATGTACGCTTAAATTTGAGAATCAACTTTTAATTTGTACTCGCTATTAATTATTGTCTAGTCGGCAAAACGGGCAGGGGTTCACGCCTAGGAAATGGAGAACGCCACAATTCTTATAAATTATATGTGCCTTAATGAAGATTTATCATAGTGCTTGTCTTGCCAAATTTATCGTGAAATTGAACAACGCCGCGGAGAGTTGTGGTGTCGCCGTATGACAGCCACCCATACCGAGAGATCGAAAGCATTTGGCGAACGTCACCAAGTTGAAATGTCTTTATGCTTTTCAATAATCGTCGATTGTTTGTTTCCTGTAATTTATTTCTTATCGATTTGGCTTGGGGCAAATGTTTATAAAGTAGCGTCGCACTTTTGGCGTAAAGCACAGAGAAATTGTATACTTTTTTTTTTTTTTTTTTTTTGATAACATTAATTGCAGTAAACTGCTTAACAAATTTGTAAGAATAAAAGTAATGACGCGTATATATATTAGACTAAACAATACAATTAGACTAGACTATGAAGAAAACAGATGTGTAAGGCAACGACTGAGAAAACTACAACCACCTTCTTAGGGGGAGATCGTGCATACTATGAATAGCAAAGTAATTTAAATAATATTCTCTCAAATTCTACTTCTTCAAGATGCTTTATTTTTTCAGTACTATAAGCATATTTTATGCCAAGCTGTGCTGGTTTACAGCTGATTTGTCTATTCGTAGCAGAATAACAGGATTTATTAAACAGTCGAAATGTTTATTTACCAATCGATCATAATTTATTATTCCACGTACAGAAAATTGATTTGATTTTAGCCTCGATAATCAATCCTAAAGACCCTTCCAACTACAATTCATCTGAATTTTCCAATTCATGTAATATATTTGTAAGAAATGTTAGTCTGAAATTACATGAAAGGGGTAAAATCACTTTCGGTTTCAGAAACTAATGGGTGTAATGGTTCTGTTGGTGCAGCCAATTGTGGCAATTTCATTTTTCCACCCGCACAACTCAATCCTGATGATTGACGGTTCTCCAAATGAAAACTCATAACCTATTTTAAATGTTCGAAATGTCCATCAAGACTTCTTATGAAATCACTGTGAAGGTGGCCATGGAGCTGTGTTTTCCGAGGCGGGAGGCTTTGTTTAGTTCGAACCTTTTGCACTTCCTTCTAGAGAACTCATAAAATTCATGAAAATGTGCAAAGACAGTGGATTTGGCTACCTATATTTAATGCAGAATGAATTTCCTTAATGGACAGATAAAAGTGAACCTCTTTTAGTACAATAACTCTAGATGGAAGAACAAGTCACCACAGTTACTAAAAAAATAAACAAGGAACGAAAATGTAAACATCGTAGCGGAAGCCAACCAAGTAATTATTTGCCTAAAAACCAAAACAACTCCTGGCCCAGATCAAATTCCGAAAGTGTGTGTTAATAATCTACCCACTGCCAATTATCCCTTATGGATATTTAACCTTTATATCCAACAAAACTATTTTCCACTGGAGTGGAGAACTGGTAAAGTTATCCGTATTGAAAAACCAAGAAAACCACCACAAACTTCCCAATCGGACAATTACCTTGCTAAGTGGTGTTACTAAAGTAATAGATTTAATATGCATTTAACTGATAATAACATATCACCCCTTACCCAGTTCGGTGTTAGGTCGCATTTCAATTATTCCTAACCCCTGGAAATATTGAATAACTCCGTAAAGGAGTAATTATATTGTAAAAAGTAAGTTGGACCACTAACACTTGATGTAGAAGCGGCCTTCGACGAAGTATGGCCTAAGGGGCTAAGATACCCATTAAAGCTAGTACAAAGGTTTTTTATGGATCGGTTTTCCAGCGTATTTATGGACGGTACAGACATGAAAAGAAAGCTGATATGTGCTGGAGTTGTTCACGGGTCGATTTTAGGTCCTACAGTATACAACAGATAGTCCTATGACTTTGCACTACATCACTTTTCAACAAATTGCAAGAGCATTGTAAGAACTAGTGTGTATGTTATAAATACTTGATATCCATCTACACAAAGAAATCTGCTTTAACATGGATATTAGTAAAACCTTTAACAAAGTAAATAAATCTATCCGTATTCTATAGCCTTTCATAAGCCGCAGATCCGATCTAACCTTTAAAAATGAGCTATTAATTCACAAAACAATTTTCGCTTCCATCATAGTATAAGGCTGTGACGTTTGGGGTATGTGTGTGCAGAAATAAAACAAAAATAGAAATTGCTCAAAGTGAAATATTTAAAATTATGCCCAACGTTCCAATCTATTATTCAGCATATAGAATGCATCTCGGAATGAAAGTTCAAACCACAATAATTATTTTGTTTAGAACTATAATTACTAACTACAATGTTAGTATTATTAAGTACTGACCTCTTCCTAGTGCTAAATTTATTTAACTTAGTATAAATAGATAAAAATAAAGATAAACAGATGGTATTATAGTTTGGTTCTGGTTATAAAATTGGTTTTATGGAGTATTAGCTAAGTTACTAACTTTACAACTAAGAAATTAATTCAAATAATTATTGATATTGACCTTAAACAAGATATTAAGTTGTAAGGAACAAGTTCTAAGGAAAAACCTTGCATAAACTTTATCGGTACTAACCTAGACACTAAAACTAAACTACAACCAAAGATAAAAACTTATTGGAGCTAACTATAAGTTGCCTAGTAAAATCCGATCAACACTTGGATTGTACAATATTTGATTTCCTGTATTGAAACTTATTTTACCTTGTGATATTCTTTTATCACTAATGCAAATATGCCCTTTAATGTAGTAGACTCATTCTGGGCCCCTTGGAGTTCACCGCCTTGGCTGACTGCACAATCACCCCAGACTTTGGAGCCGTATAGCCTTATTGGTGCAAATATAGATTGAAATATTAATCGTTTATTGAAGTCAAACTTCTGAGGGCGAATTGATAGTCAAAATTTACAATATTTCAACGCCGGGACGCAGCGTTCTACGACAGAGATGAAAGAAAAATATGTTAGAGAAACAGAGGAGCTATACATCGCATAAACTATGAGAGAGCCGAAAGAGCAAATAAGATCCGAAGTGAGCGCAGCCTAGCGAACGGCTTATGGATCAGTCGTATGTTACCTATACTTAGTAGCCAATGAATTCCGATAATGCGAAGTAAAATGAAACCGATAAATAATGAAGCAGCATCCATCGGTGACCTTTTTTGCTGCATTTTGCTCATTGTAAATGCCTAATTCACAATTTCGTTGAAAATTTAGTGATTGCGATGACTAAAATCATCACAAAAATTCTTTGCTAACCAAGTTATCAGATTTCAACCAGATGTTTTTCGTTTGTAACCAAAGTAATAAAAACGCAATTTTTAAGAAAACAATTTAAGTCTTGTTATTAGTTGATTCGAAAATGAAATGTTATAATTTATTTAATTAATTTTGTTTTTTTTTTGGCCATTCCTTTCTAAAATGCGTCGGACTTCTGTGCAGCGCATTTCCTAACGCCGTAATTTTGCAAATCTAGCATCACTGCGTTCAGCAGATACAAATCAGTAATCAGTTAGCAAGTCAGAGAAAAAAGTCAGCGATGACTTCTGCTCTGACTTCTCCATCATCCTGCACCTTTTCTGAAGGTAAGCAGCCATATCAGTCCAAGGCGTAAAGTCCTTCACAGACAAGCCTTTCTACCATTTTTTCTGCGTTCGTACATCTAATTTCCGCAATACCAGATAAACGAGCAATCCGTCGAGGATTTGGTGAGGACTGGCTAAAGCGTTCAAAGCCCGAAGATGCGCGTTGACCTTATCACTCATTCGACACCCTTTAGGCCGAAGATCGCTCTTATGTGTGTCTGAAAATTCAAAATCTTATTATCGAATCGACTGATAAGTAAACTAAAAGCCTCATCGTAGTTTTTGTCACTCGGTTCGAGTGAGCGAATTGTACCGAGGGCTGCGCCAGATAGACTGGATCGTAGATGCTGCATTTTCTCCAGCTTGCATATATATGGATCCTTGTCTATCGCTGCAAGAACTGTTACGTAGAACGAAGGCCAGTCGGCGTAATATCCATTGAACCTGGGTAGCTTGAGTTCAGGCAGCCTAGATTGGCGAGTTGGGTGCAGCGTTGTGTTATCAAACGCAAAATGGTTAACCGTGGACGAATGATTGGTGCCTTGCAACTGTCACGACTTCAACTCACGAGTTAGTTTGGCCTTAACAGTGAGGTAAATTGATGAGAATTCAAACTGATCGTTAGTTTGAAACTGACCGGGATTAGCTTTCTCCAAATTCGACCGCATTTCATCGAAATTGGTCATCAGACGATCGACGAAATCGGTCCGTACCGAAAGCTCAGTCTCATCAAGTTTTACAAGTTGATCATAGGTTAAAAATTATTTAACGTAGTTATATGACGGCTGATCGAGTTACACTTTTCGACGTAAAATGCAATGTTCGAATTTGATTTCGGTTTATGCGGCATTTCGTTTGAGAAGCGGTGCTTTCACAAAAACGGTGTGTATGTAAGCGAACTAAAACAGCGAACTGTGCTTCAGCAAGGGCCGTTGCTATGTGCAACTGTTTGTATGTATGTGCTTATGTGTGCACGACCTGCGCTAAGAGAAACGGTGTCTCCTTATCATCTTTTAGGTATGCCACTCACGTTAGTCTAAGTATATAACTACCGTTAGTACATAAGGAGACGCGAAAATGCGACTTAATAAATCTGGAGAATGATTTCAAATTTGCTTCTACTAGAATTGCGAACACGCGAGATGATGTAAATTAAGTGTTTATGTTCGCACACGATGAATATATGATCTTGGCGCCACTTTGTGCACAAGATGCGCGGAATTGCCAAATCACAAAAATAGCAATTATGCGGCTATTGCAGCGGTATGCAGATAACACGAGACGAACCAAAGCGACGTCGGGGTCACCAATGTTTAGAGGAAACACTGGTTTGTGCTCCCGTGAACAAAAATAAAAACGCTGTATTTTCCTTGAATCACAATTTATTTATGAATTTTAAATGTGCATTAAGCCAAGTTAACATAAACAACTGTTTAAACGTCGGTGGTTAGCAGAAGAAAGTAAAAACCCTTGCTGTTAATTAACAACAGCTCCTCCTTTGTAGCCGTTAGGAATTGAACAGCCACTCTTGCCAGCGTAATTACAGCCACCAACATTATGTCTTTGTTGTGTATTTATTTTCTTTGAATATTATAATCCCGCCCAATTTGGTTATGCAAACCCAAGCAAACCAACAGCAATTTGTTACGCTACATAAATTAAAAAGCCAACAATTCTGTTGATGTACAGAATCAGTGTCGGGTTCTTATCGTTTCTGAAGAGTTTCTCCAGCCATTTTTTTTTAAAGAGAAATGTAAACTCTCTTTGAATAAGTTCTCTCTGCAATAAACACTGACGAAATGAATAACTATGTAAATTGCTATCTTTTAGCAAAATTTTTGGAAGATGAAGAACATTTTTATAATAGAAGTGCTTTGAAATCATTGCTTGATAATAGTGATCCATTTTCAATATCGACCAATGTTTTTGCCAAAATGACAAGAGCTTCTAACTATTCAATTAATATGAATTTTATAGATAGAGTGCACATAATAGGGTGGTTTGTGGCAGGAGTGAAACATCTTTGGTTTGGGTAGAGTGAAATTTTAAAGTGACGTCACAGCGTCATCGTGTCATTGAATATATCAATTAAGTGCCCGATTTTATTGGTTCTTGAAGCTTGCGCACTTCGCTTTTCAAATAACCCCACAAAGAAAGTCCGATGGGAGATTTGACATCTGGGGGCCAGTCGATTTCGCTTTTTCTTTTAAATCAGACGTCCATGAACGCTGGTTGTAGTCTTTCTATGCCGAGGGCTGGGTCCTTACCATTGATACGAATTACGAGGGCTCAGTGTGAAGAGTGATTTTGAATAGTCCCGAAAAAGAGGACTCCAATAATTTCTTTACTGCGTCATCTCCACGAATTATGAATGACTTTTAATAAGAAAAAAATTGCCTTGATATGATGTACCGTTGGAGTTTGTCTAACCGCCTGCATGCTTCTTTTAAATTTATTGTCTAAATCACGCCGACTAGACGGTGTCCAAGGTCTAGGTATCAATGTCCATGATCAACGTTTTCCTCTGGAAGA
This sequence comes from Cacoxenus indagator, assembly GCA_035041755.1. NCBI lineage: Eukaryota > Metazoa > Arthropoda > Insecta > Diptera > Drosophilidae > Cacoxenus > Cacoxenus indagator. The sequence goes on along the minus strand of JAWNKX010000063.1, from coordinate 72,019 downwards.
GGCGTCGTCTTGTCTTAATAAATGATAGCTAAAACACAGTCCTATCTCACCGAATGATGTCAATTGATTTGAAATATTAAAATATAGTATTTTATTGATTAAAAAGTATACACTTCACCAATTTTACACTACATATTAATATTTTTATAATTAAAAATTCAACTTACTTCTGTGGCTCATTTTCACAACTGCCAAACATGACGCCACAATTCTGCTAATATCAATAATAAAATCAAATTACAGTAAGCAAATTCCGCAACAATGAGAGAAGTAAACATAAACAACAATCAGCACAATGACGCATGATTGATATTCGCAAAACAATAGATGAGATATTGTGGCTAAGACTTACCCCCACAATCGATGCACCGCGGTCAGAAAAAGATAAAGTGCATCCGGAACGCAGCATTGCCGAAATGTTGTTTATAATTGCATAAGTTAAATTTAAGAATCCTCTTATTCAAAGTGGTTTAATGAATCGCATTGAAAAAGCTTCTCATTTGTTCAAAACTGTTAAATGAAATTTTCGATAGTTTTCCCCTTGGTACAGATAAATTTTAGTTTTTACCCCTAAAATTTCTAAAAAAAAAAGACATTCAAACCATAAAAGCACAAAATTCTCCCTGCACTTTCGCTCTGAATTTACTCAATGTTTTTTATATTCCTTTTTTCGTTAGAAAAAAAGTAAATATTTATTTAAGCGTAAATCCATCTCGTAACCATGTGCCCATTGAAAGGGGTGTAGGATGGAGCGAATGAAAATGGGTGACAGAGTTAGTGAACAATAAAATAAATATAAGTTGGAAAAACTAGAAAAAAAAGGAAATCTGAAAATTCCCCAATGGCAACAATTTCAGAGTGAATTGCACAAAATAACTGCCATTAAGCATAAAAGCTGTTTTCGCATGAAAGAGCTGCCAGCATTTAAGCCGAATGCTAGTCTAAGCATCTTAGAGCCCAAATGAAGTGGACTTTACTCCGTGAAAGCAACACGCATAGCGACACAATAAAAAAAAAAGAAAGAATAAGAAAAATAGGAAACAAGAATATAATATATAACAAATATAGATTAAAATGAAATAAATAAAACACATGAATTGCAAGGACCGACATCGGAGACGTTGAAACTGGCGATGGTAATGGCGTTGTCGCAGTAAAAAGCGCAGCAAAGCGGAAATGCATGAAGAAGATGTAGCTAGAAACGACCTTCATCAAAGTTTAGCCTGTACATATGGGTATGTGTATGTGTATGTGGATGTGTATGTGAGTTTGCGTGTGCCTCTGGCTTGGTCTTTTTTCTTATGATCTCCATCTCGACCATAAGTGCGCGTGAGCTTGTGCGTGTGCATGTGTTAGCTCTCAGCAGCCACTAATGTGTGCAATTGTGAAAATCTTGCTTCCGTTTTATGCATTTTGTTGTTCCGTCTCGAGTGCAGCAACAACAACAATAACAACAGCAACAAAATTCCTCACTCGCCTTTCACGCTCCCATGACGTCGACACGACGCCGTCTTGGCTTGTTTCTTTTTAGAGCTTTTATTTCTTTATTTTATTTTGGGCATTTGCGTTTTACTGCATTACATTAACACAGATAAAGTTCTTTGATACATAATTCGCATACATTCAGTTATGGATATATATAGAAATGTACTAGTATTGCTTTCTTTTTCTTTTCTTGTATATGTGTGTCTTTGACGACATAAGTTTTGTGTGGATGCCTCGCTTAGTGCCAAGAAAAAGTTTTGCAAGACGTCTTGCAAGCTCAGACTCATTTTACCAACCACCAACCACCTCCAACCGCTAGCATATTGCCAAAAAAATATGTTCACTTTACTCTTTTTTTTATTATTACTTTAGCCCATCTCTGTGCACCAATTTCATTCGACTGGCATCTGTCGCATTTGTTTCATGCTGAAAATTCGCATATTCAAATGGTAGTGAAATTCAGCTTCTAAAATAAGCTGGTAGTTTATAAGCGTCAGAAATACACAATTCTATAAATCACTCACTCAGTCACTCATATTGCTTCGATATTGCTTCCAGATCACCAATGCTGAGACGCAGTACATCCGCACGATAGATAATCTGATTGCATCGCGTATTAGTGTGAAGCTCCAATTGCAGGGTGTCCATTTCTCGAGCGCGAATCCGCCACGCATTTATTCTGGAAACGGTGCCTCTAGCTATGGCGGTCAGATAACAAACTCAGTGCATGGGTTCGCCCAAGTCGGTAGTCTCGCTGGTTTGGTGTTGCGTTGCACAGCACAAATCGGAGAACTATATCAAGAGTACAAAGAAATCGAATTGAGTACACCACAAAAGGATCCAATACCGGCAAGAGGTAGGTGTTGAATAATTTGAAATTGTTCACACTTTTTTTAAAACATGCACCTCTTTCTCTCTCTCACTTTTTCCCCCACTCTCTATTTCAACCATAGTTACGCTCTCTTCAGGTTCGAGCATGAAGAACTTCTTCAGGTCGTACTTTTCAGCGGCGCCTGGGCAACATCAGTTATCGACGTCTTCGGCTTGCATGTTGATCAGTGCTGCATGGCTGGCTTATAGCCGCAGCGTTGCAGAACTTGCTGTGTCAGCCTTTGTGGCACTTAGGTTCGTTATTAACAGTCTGCTGTGGCTGCTTCTGACATCGTGGGAAACCAAAAAAACTCCATATATTCATTCCGCCACTGACAACTTTCTCCCAAGTATCACCGCCAGCAATGCTACCATTTGCGCTAACAATTGGTCAAGTCATTTGCGCGATCGCCCATTATATGAAAGATAACTAAATTAATTTTAATAATTAAGTGGTAAATTAGATTAATTGTTCAATTATTATTAACATAATGAACGAAAATAATTGTTTTAAATTATTTAATGCTTTGTGCTATGATTGGAGTTTGAGTTTAATTTTTATTGGAAAAAAAATTTTTTTGCTTGACTTAATATTAATTCCCCTCGTAAATTTGTCTTATAATGAAGGAAAAAGATTTAAAAAATAAAAGAAAATTTAGCGACAAGAAATAGAGTAAAAATTAATAAAACCTAAGAGTCAATCAATGTTGAATTCAGAAAGATGAATTGAATTAAGAATTGAAATCGAAGTGAAAATTTCGAACCAAAAAATTTTAAATGTAAAGCCAAAGCGAAAAATCTACAAAATAATATTATTAAAATACTTTCGATTTAAGAACTAAAATGGAATAGGATGAAAGTGAATAAAGAAATGTTACTTCGAAAATTTGATCTCATTGATGTGTCTTGATTGGGGCAGGGATGACAAGAAATTGGACTCTGTCAATAAAAATTTAAAATGCTTTGCTTTTTAAATGACACCACGCAATATCACCTTGATGTAAAATAAAGGAAGAGAAATGATCAATTGACAATAATTACAAAAACTCATTGATTATATGATGCCCTTGATTGCAGGGACTGGATTATCCCATAATGTTTTGGGTTGGTGTATCGGTCAATTATTAGAGAGAATGAAAATAAAATGTTTAAATGCCGTCAATGGTTCACCAATACATGCTAGATATGTATGGGTTATCGAAACAGAATCCGATTAAATGCAACAAGATTCCACTCTGAAGAATACATTATTTGAGCGGCGCGGTTTTCAATGATGGTAATACAACTACAGTTGGACGACTTACGATGTTGCTATCTTTATACACAGGCAATCCACGACAAATCCATGAGTGCGCTCAAGACGCAATTGCACATGAGAGTCAATACGGGTGGCCAGACCTATTCATTACATTCACATGTTATCTAGTTTCGACCGTGCTGGATCTACACAGAGGAATGGCAAAGAGAGGATTGCCACATGAACTTATACTGCCTCCATAACAAAATCACTTCAAACGAAGTCGATGATTTGTATAAAGTTGTGACAAAAAATATGATACATAGACATTGACCTTGCGGCGTACTGCATGTCCAGGATTTCGTTTTTCATCTTATGCCAAATAAAGCTAAGTGGAGAATTAATCAAATTAAAAATAGGGAAAAACATACTAGGTTGGTGGAAAAGTAACTTCCGAAAATGGGAATCAAAATTTTTTTATACAACAAAAGCAACATTTTTTTATTAATTATTTTCTGTTATTATTGATAACCTCTTGCCATCTTTCGGCAAAACCTCTAATGTCGTCTTTATAGAAATTCTGGGGTTTCTGCTCAGAAAACTGGCGCAATAAAGTTTTGCAGTCGTTTAGATATCTCGTTGTTATGCCATCAAGATAACTCTGCATGGAGGGAAATAAATGGTAATCAGATGCTGCTAGGTCCGGAAATGGATCATGCAGCAGATAAATAGTTCTACAGAAACCAATAGATATTGTGGAGACGATAGATGTAATAGGTAAAGTAGATGTATTCAAGGAACTCTCAAACAGTTTACAAATTGGTGTATGCAAAACATAAGCACACAGCTTTAGAATACAACTAGGTACACCAACCGGACTTCTAAGTAACTTAAGACTGTATCATATTAGATTACCGGCATATTAAACTGGTTGAAATTACTCAAAGAATATGGATAGTGATTATTGAAGTTTTTATTAAAATTATTTATTATTGTTATTATTATTATTATTAAACAAGTTATAGCGCAATTACAAATTGGACTTAACCTAATTTTTAAGGAAGCAGTAGCAACTAAGGCCTTAAGCTTACCAACATGTAAAAGATTATTCTTTGTATCTTTTGTGAACAGTTTTGTAAACTTATGATTAAATTTGATGAAGTAGTTTTGCTTTAAAAAACATTTATAGACTTATAATTAAATTTTATGGAATAGGTTTGTAGATTTAAGAAAAACTATTAATTGTGATATGTAATGAGAAGAGGGTTCAATAATGATTTCTAGAGGACTGGAATAGAGGTATTTTATTCCATTTGGTTGATACGTCGGACAATCGGTAAGGATGTGAGAGGCGGTTAGGTTAACGTTGCTTGATTGACAAGTTGGCGGGGGGGTATTTTTAAGTGTGTGACTATTGGTAAGATTTGTGTGTCCTAAACGAAGTTTTAGGAATTTAGTAATGTCGAAGCGACCAGGATATTTTTTGCCTTTTTTTGTGGTTATTTTGTACCTGTTGAAGGTTATGTAGTGGAGAGTAATGTTATGCCAAAGTGTTTGTCTGTATTCGTTACAAATATTTTTGAGATATTTTTTAAGGTCTGCTAAGTTTTTATTAAATTCATAAATTAAGGGATATAGGTGAGCCTCTTTAGCGGTTTTATCATCTAGTTCATTGCCTGTTATTTTGCAATGGCCAGGAACCCATATTATTATGATTTTCGGGCTGTTTGATGAAATAATGTTTCTAATCTATGATGAGTAGAAATTTTGATTATTGGTATTGGCAATGACTTTTATTGAGGATAACGAAGCTGTACATATGGCAAATTTGCCTTTATTCTTTTGAGCGTGTTGACAAGCTGAAAGCCGATATTTCAGCTGTAAACATCGAAGAGAAGTCGGGAGAAGCCGATATTTCAGCTGTAAACATGGAAGAGAAGTCGGGAAGAAGGCGACGACTTATAGTGTCGTCAGCAGTGGTGACACTACAAGACACCCCTGTGTTAGATTTTGAGCCACCCGTGAACAAGAATTTATAGGAACTAAGGGAGTGTTGCAATTCTAGGAATTTTTGATGGTAAATAACTGATGGGGTGTCAGTTTTGTTGGAGGTGTAGAGAGTTAGGTATAGACAGGAGTTGTTGAAGGACCAGGGGGGATACTTGCTTATTTGATTTAATAGGAGCAATTTGAAGGAACAGATTCTTACTTTGCTCGATTACGTCATGTAGGGGATTTTTGGCTGTTTTTTTGATTTTCTAATTTTGTTGAAAATGTTTTCGACAGGTGAGTGATCGGATATCATAACAGTTTTGAGGAGTTAAGCTGTTTCAAGAGGTATTCTTGATTCTATCGGCATTAAGTCAGCTTCGTAGAGAAGGTTGTTGATTGGGGTAGAACGTAAGGCCCCAAAAGCAAGTCTAAGGGCAGTGTGGTATAAGGTTTTGAGTTTGCGTAATGAAGATTTTGGGGCATTCCCATAGAGTTGTAATCCAAAGTCAATATTAGACATAAGTATACTCTTGATTACGTGGATGATGGTGACAGTGCTGCAATGTAACTTGGTGCTTGACAAGCACTTTATTATGTTGAGTCGTTTGGCTAACATAAGTATAAGATTGCCTATGTGCTTGTTCCATTCATACTTATTTGTGATTGCGATTCCAAGGATTTTTAATGAGTCTACATTATCAAGAGCGATTATGTCTGATTGTAGATAGAAGGAGCATAGTTTTTTACGGCAGATATACAAGTGATTACATTTGGGGACAGACAGGGATGCGCCGGAATAGTCACACCAAGATATGATGTCGGTGAAGAGGTGATTTATGTTTAGTGTGTTGGATTTTTTGTTGATCTTATTTATAATTGTGTTGTCGTCGGCGTAAGCAGTAAAGTCAAAGGTTTTATGTAATCCAATTATTCTGTTGTGTTTGTTATACCCTATACCAAAGAGAATGAGAGATAAGGGAGAACCCTGGGGTATGCCATTTTCTAGAGATTGGGCTGCAGAACGAGTGTACTCAGTTTGCACAGAAATTTTTCTGTTTGAGAGAAAGTAAGATATATAATTGATCATTTTAGGACCTATTCTCCATAATTTAAGTTCGTCTAACATGGAATGCATTCGATTGAGGTTTTATCAGAGTTAGGTTTGGCTATTGGAATGATGATGCTAGTTTTGAACTGTTGGGGGATGTAGTTGTTAAGTATATTGAGTATAGCAATTGTATTGTATATCTTTAGTGCTGATATATGATACACATTTTCTGTAACTTATATTGCTGTTATCACTTGTTGTTTAATGAATGCCGGGCACTTTCTGTCTAGTGGAGAGTGATTGCTTTGGATATCGGGGTTATGTTTGCAATTGGTGCATAATTTTTCTTTTAAGCAGGATTCATTTTCAGTTATATGGGATTCTTCTGAACAGTTGGGGCATGTCTTAGCTTTTGCAAATCGATGTACAGTGACCAAATCGTAAGAAAATTTTTACATCTTAGAGGGAGGGGGATATATGGACGAACATGTTCCCCTTATGCCCAATCATCACATTTTCTGGTAAGGCCAGTTTCAACAAGAGAGTTGTCTTGCCGTTTCTTAATTTTGTAGATATCCGATATGTTTTGAGATTTCAACTCCTTCAGTATTTCTTTTTCAGGTATATTTCTAAAATCATTAGAATATATAACTCCTTTAATATAGTTGGGGGTCTTTTGTTCAGTAGCATTTATTGACAATTCACCAATTTTGGATAGTTTGCAAAGTTTTATGGCTTGAGTGTGGTTTTTTGTTTTAATAAGAAGAAGAAGAAAACAAGAGCTGGCTCTTGTTTTTTTGCACATATCCACTTAACCTTCACACGTGTAGTCGATGACTTTTTTTTATTAAGAAAGGTGATACATTCTCAAAGCTGTTGTCCTCTCTGCTGATGACGATGTATTTGCCTGCCGAGTGAGCTGTGATGTTTGTTGTACTGAACAGTTTGTTCACGTCTGGTGGTTTATTCATTATGGTTTGTTGTCGGGCCTGCGCCCTGAACGGAATTTTTTTTTTTATTGTAGTTTGACGATAAGCCAATATTTTTTTTCCAGTGAAAGTTTATTGTTCCTACCTAACGGTAGACTATTTCGTTTACACAAAGATTAACGGTAAATTTTGAAAACAGATTTGAAGCGATCGCTTGGTACCTTGACTTCATGTGCCGAGTAGTAGTCGACGACTGTTTTATTAAAATTAGTATATGTGCTTTGAAAAAAATTCGAAATTCCTGCATCATTGCAACCTTCAACACCATTTAGTTTCATACAGGTAGGAAAAGACCCTGCGCTTAGTGTTAATGAAATTGTAGAACTTTTTAGGATCGCGTTTTATGTCCTCTTTGACACAGGTAACATATGAAGAGTAGCAAAGATTATTAAGGTGTTCAAAATTATAACGAGATGTTGAGTAGGTAGCAAAATCAACGGTAGATCCTTATCTTATGCATAGTCTAATTTTAAATATTCTATTAGAATTAGAAACATCATAAGATTGACGATTGTTGACTGACATATTTAGAATGATATTCAATTCCAAGGTTGGGTGATATGCATCCTCAGGAGTGGAAAGAGGATAAGTTCTGAACAAGGAGACATCATCAATACTATCGGTAAAGACTATTTTTTGCATAATTTACTAGCTGAACTAAAGATCCAGAAATGCGTCAACAAATTTGCAACTCGTTGATGAAATAACTGACTTGCAATTATCGGAAGCGGACCAAGAAATATAAGGGAGGTTGAAGTATCCCATAATTAGGGCTTTATAGGAATCTTTGACCAACGAAATGAGTTTTTTAATATCAGTAAAGTGTCCATTGTAAACCGATTGATCTTTTCTATAGATAACTCCAAATTTAGAACGTCCGGACGAAGCCAAGTTTCGACGAATAAAATAATGTCAGAATTAAAGAAAAACTATTTGAAAAGAGTTGGTTACTTTTAGAATTTAAGCCTTTGACATTCTGAAAATGAATAATCAGATTATGTATAGAGGAAGTGAGAGTTGCAGCAACAGCATGAGGAGAGCAAAGACTTAGTTTTTTGGAAGATTATCAGAGGCGCAAGTGTTTGAGGTTGTATTCGTAGGCGGGATAATGTGAGACAGTTTTTCACTGATACCCGTTGTTGGCGCACTAATTTGAATGAGCGCGTCGGGTTCCATCAGGGATTATGGAGTGTTAATTTTCGCACTGGCATCTCTTTCTCTCTCTGCTTTCTGCCTGCGTTGGCTTAAGCTATTGCAGATTGGAATTTGCGCCCGACAAATTTCGACGACCTAACTGTTGCTTTATTATTACCAAAAAATATTAAATGTACATATAGAGTTTACATTTCTCTCTTAAAAAATGGCAGGAGAGACTTGTTGTTGTTTTCTGTGCAGCGATTAAAACCGGACACTGATTCTGTAGATCAACAGAATTGTTGGCTGTTAAATTTATGAAGCGTACCATATTGCTGCAATCAAATACGCGGACGTAGAACGTGAATATATTCAAAGAAAATATATACATAAGAAAGACATAATAAAAACAAAAATCAGTCTTCTCTCTTTGTTTTTTTTAATGTGTTTCATTTGCAAGGTGTCCAAGAAAGTTAAGCAAATTTTTAGAGAAAATAAAGGTTGGGTGTTGTTTTTGAAAGACTACTTATTCTAAACTAATCTAAACTACTAACTACGTGTACTTAAAAAGTAGCTAAATTAGTAAATTACACTTAACTGTGTAATTAATTAATAACATTTAACTATTAATTTGGTGAGTGGAGTTTCTTCAATTTAACACTTGAAACGAAATGTAGCCCACATCAGCATGTCTGCCTTGTATTTCGACTATATTCCTTTATATGAATGAAATGAAAATATCAGGTGGCCAGACAAAGAAGACAGCTTGATCAGAAAGCAAAATCATAGAAAAATATTCCGAGTGAGACGGACGCCCAATAATAATTTTTGTGTTGGAACACAAGGAAGACAATGAAAAACCAACGCAATCTCATACATCCACAACAAGGCACCCACACAATGAGAAGTTTCGTTTTTTGACTTCAACTTCTTGACAACAATTTTCGGTTGAAGCAGAAAACGAAGTCCATTTCAAGAGCAAATACAGTAAATGAACGTTCATTGAACAGCCAAAGAAACCCAAGTGAAATAGCGCATGGTTGCGAAATAATAAACAATAACAATAATGGCATGCAAAACAGAAAACACACCAAATGTCTCACCATTAGTTTTTGAAAAAGTCAAAAGGGCGGCGCTTCTCCCTCCACCTGGGGAAGGAAAGCCTTCCACCGACTTGAAGAGAAAATAAATATAGTGGAAGAAGAGAATAAAAGAAAGAAGGCAACGCATTTCAGCGTAGCAAAACGCCTACACCGCAAACGTACGATGAGAAGGAGAAACACAAACAACAATGGCACGCTGCACAGAAAACAACAACAACGAGGGCAAAGATGGCGAAAAGAATAACGACAACAACAGCAATTTTCGCATTGCAATTTATTGAAAAACGAAATCAAAACCGTTGCTCGTCCCCCTCTGTCACCCGCGATGTGGCAAAGTTCGCACTGAAGCTAAAGAATTATTTGGTCCTTTAGCTATCGAATGGTGTAATTAAATTTTGGATGAGAGTCATGTAGATCCAACACCACACCGTAGCGCATCACTCACTCACTCACTTTTTAAACATACACCCCGATATAACTGAATAACTAAGACGTATTCAAGTCAAAATAAACACGTTACGCTACGGTACCGATGAGGATTACTTCAGACATGGCTCACCGATATAATTATCCGATGTCTTCGATCCCTTTCAATACATCTCAATGTTCTTTTCATAGTAGCTGTGAACTCGGTCACTGCATCAGAGTTGCCTGCAGTGACAATTATCAGAATGAATATGTTATTGATAGTCGGTAACTCTCCGATGAGGTTGGCCACCTATAGTCTTATACGCGAGAATCTCTTACAGACAAACGCGAGGTATTAACTTTCCCGTCCACGCAGGAAGTGCACATTGGGGACTCCAATTCTATGTAGATAGTTGCAAAAGCAGTTGATCGCACTTAAATATTATGTGAGGTAAAAATGTATCCATAGCTCAGGTTAGGTATTATTGGTATAAAGTTGTTTAATGTATATTGAAACTAATCATGGAACGCTAAAATTGCATTTTCGAAATTCACTACTCTTTTCACTTGAGTTGAATAAATCTGCTGCCGAAGGTCATTAAACACTTTTAGAAGCTTATAATAATGCTACTTCGTCATATTCCAATTGTCGGTTTTGGTTTCAACAATTTAAAACTTTTAAGTTTGATGTCAGTTGCAAAGAACGCCCTGGAGCATCAAAAAAGTTCGAGGATAATGAACTGCAAGAGTTATTGGACGGAGAAGCGGCCCAAACTCTTAAGCAACTTGCAGACAGCTTAGCAGTTGATGAATCATTTGTTTCCAGACGTTTCCATCGATGGGAAAGATTCAAAAGGAGCGAATATGGCTACCATACGAATTGAGGGAATTCGATTTCAAACCGCTTCAACAACGCATTGATCGGCAAAAATAGAAGAGTTTTCTGTAGCGTATTGTAACAAACCCATGCCCAAAAAGTGATGGGTTAACCCAGGAAAGCCATCCACATCGACCCCGAAGCCGCATATTCATGGTCATAAGGCCTGTCTGTATATATGGTGGGATAAGCATAGAGTAGTGTATTACGAACTTCAAAAACCGAACGAAACTATTTTACAACTATAAGTCGAAGGAAAGAATACTTTTATGTTTTTTTACAATTTTTGTTTACTGACTATAATTTATAAACTTAATTTCTACATATGTAGCATAGTTCTAGCAAAGAAGCAGAGAGAGAAAGAATAAACCATGACAAGTCTTATTTTCGAGTATCAAGAAAATGTTTTAACAAAACAGAGTATGGACGAAAAAGTGAGAAAATAAATCAACTAAAACTAATTTAATATTTGGTATATATGCCTTTGGCGTCTACCACAGCTTTTAAACGTCGTTTCATGGAATGAACTAGTTTAACCAAGCCGTAATCCCGTGGAATTTGAGCTCATTTCTCCAGTATTGTACTTCTAAGGGTTGCTCGTGTTGTTGGTTGCCTTTTTGCCACTTTTTTCTTTAAATATGCCCACAAATTTTCAATTGGATTAAGGTCAGGACTCTGAGCTAGCGTGTCAAACACGTGTTAAAAAGCAGCCACATCCTGACTAAATGCGCCTTATATTTAGGATCATTGTCTTGGTAAAATTTTCATTTTGGTTTGTTATCCAGAATGAATCAACATTTGGTTGCACTATTCACTAATTAGCATTTTAAAATATTCAAATACTGTTGAGCATCTATCGTATTTTTCACAAAAGCTAATTCACCAACCCCTTTACTGGAAATACACCTCCACACCATTCATGAAACTTTTCCAAATTTTACCGCCGGTACGACGTTTTCACTTCTAATGACTCTACCGGCTTACGCCAAACTTTTTAGGTGCGTCATTATAACACATTTCATTTTTCGTTTCGTCACAGAATATGACATCATCCCAGTAACATCCTTTGTTACTTGTCTACATGCATTGAAGCGAAGGTGAAGATTTTCTCCACATGCTGTGCAGAAAGCGGTGGTTTTTTTCAGGCAACTTGCGAAGTGTACTGGTTCCTTTTTAAAGCTGGTCATCCCGATTCATGGGAAATGGTAACACTACACAAATTTTTGGATTGTTGGCTACTTTTGCTACCAAACTGCACTCTGCTCGCTGATATAATTTGCTTGGCAGGACTTTTGGACACTTTTCTAATTAGATGGTTATAATAAACCAGATGAATGACATCAAATGTCGTTCTTCGTTCAGGCATCTTCAATATTAATGTTAACCGAATGAAATTCTCTATTTGATGACGAAATCACAACTAACATTAAATTATTTCATTACCAAGTAACGAACATAAGCACAATGAAGAAATATACAACAACTTATAAGGAGACATGCATTCCAAAGTGAAAAAATAAGTTAAAAAGGAATTTTTCAAAACATTTTTTTGACACTCGAAAATAACAGTTGTTTTGGTTTATTCTTTCATTCTCTGGTTCTTTGTTAGAACTGTGCTAATTTTTGGTATACATATGTCCCGTCCTGCACATGCTGTTTACTAGTGACATGCCAACTCCAACCGAAGAGAACACTCTAGCTGCCACTTACGCTGACGACACAGTATTTTTAGCTTTACTTCGTGAGATCTGGATGCTGCCACCTCTCAAAGATCTCTTGACAAATTTGAATCTTGGTCCCGACTATGGAATATAGGTATCAATTCCAAGAAATCGCAGCACTGTTGCTTTATGTTGCGTACTAAACGGTGTTCCCGTTCCCGTCAAAAACCTTCTGTCAAATACTTGGTCATGGTTTTGGATCGCCGACTGACGTGGTCTGTAACGCTTTGCGGCATTCAAGTCCCTCAAAAACCTTCAGTCAAATACTTGGGCATGGTTTTGGATCGCCGATTGACGTGGTCTAAGCACATCAGTGCTGTTACGGCCACATGCAAAAGTAAGCTGCGAAAACTTCGATGGCTCATTCGATCTGGTAGCTCTCTCAACCTGGCTGCCAAGGTTACGCTATATAAGGCCATCGTTATACCTTCCTACACCTATGGCATTTAGCTTAGGGGACTAGGTGCCAAGAGTACGATAAATCACGTTCAAGTTATGCAGAATAAGCTCTCCTGTACATCACGGGTACCCCTTGGTACGTCAAGCGGGTTTTAATACACCGTGACCTTGACATCCTTACAGTTAATGAACAAATTAATCGCCATAATAGTAGTTATAATGATGCATTTTATGTGCACATAAATCTTTTTGCTGTTGCCCTTAGAACAAACTACTCCCCGAGAAGGCTGAAATGCTCTTTGGACCTACTACATAGAGTAATATAGTAATATAGTTATATGTTCATATTTTAAACCTATTTGTTATTTTCTTTATTAATCTTTTTTGTATTTTGTAAATCTTAAATTCGCACTGTCACTGTTATCCATCCTATCCCTTGTAAGCATTCTTTAATGTTTGATTGGAATTATTAAATTATTAAACTAAAAAAAAGGTATACATATGTAGAAATTAAAGTAATAAATCATAATCAGTAAACAAAAATTGCAAAAAAAACATATAAGTATTTTTTCATTCGACTTCAAGTTGTAAAAAAGTTATTTTTTATGACATCAAAGCAATTTCTTGACACACGGTAGCTACAACATGCAACTGTTTCGCATCGCACTCACTCACTTTTTCAAACATGCACCCTCATTTAACTGAAAAACTAAGACGTATTCACGTCAAAACAATGCGTGTGTGTATTAAATTTATTTTCTTGTTTTTTTTTTATATTCGCGGTAGCTCAGCTGTTTTGATTTTGGTTTTCTGTCACTATCACTTGGTCATTTACTCTCCTCTTTCCGTGTCTTCCCTTATTAACGGCAAATAAGAAAAAACAAATGTCACACGCCTTGTGTTACGTGGCGAAGGCAGAATTTTTTTTTTTCTTTTCCTCATATTGGCAGAAGCGCATATGGGTCATTTCGTTTTCAGATGCAACACTTGTAGTTTTGCTGTTTGCCTGGTAGTAAAGGTAGAATTAGATTTATTCAACTTAACTTTTCGACTTACCTATCGCAAAGAATAGTACTTTATTATTTATTAGATACTACATGAATTTTAAATCATTAGTTGTTGCATTGTCTGCATAGAGTTCCTGCTACGCCCACGTTCTAAATCTACCCCCTAACATTGAGAAGGCACCTAATATGTTTCCCACGACGACTTTCAGCCTACCCATTTATACCATAAAAATAACAACAAAAAAAAACCTGACCTGTTTCTTTTTCGCTATCATTCGCTATCAATACATCAATATGCAAATGGGTGACGGCAATTAAAACAACAAAAACAAAGGTGATATACAGAAATCCCTTTTCACGCTAATTCGCGCCAAGAACTCAAAATTGAGCAAGACACAGCAAGAAGGGGACTGACTTCTCGTCAAGTCAGTCAATAAAAAATACGAGTGTTCAGCAGTTAACAGAGTGAGGTTGCTACATAGCGGCCTGCGATGGTACTTTGATGTTAAAAGCAGAAAGATGACAGGTTCGCATAGCGCCTGACTTTTGGAAAATATCGTAAAAAACTTAAGAGAGAAATATAAACTCTATATAAATGAGTCCTCTCTGGGTAATACTGTGAGTACTCAATACAACAATAAAAACACAACAGAAAATTCAAGAAGAAGCATAGCAGTAAACGTACGAACGTTTTTGGGTTTTCTCTCACAGTGATTTTTAAAAATCATCCTAAAAGAAAACATATGATCCTTAAAAAATTCGGTTCGATAAATTTTGCGCCATAGCGTTATTTTATATTTTAATATTTAAGACCCAAACACAATGGTGTTACTTATTACCCAGGTTGTTACTCATCGAAATATCAAATGCAGCTGGTTGTATGTGAACGAACGGAATTTGAAGTTGTGACTGTGCTTGTTACGCTGGTGTTACCGTGAGAGAAAAAGTTATTTGAATTTGCTCGGTAACATCGTCTCTCTCACTCTCCCTCTCTCTCTTTCTCTTTGAATTTCTCAAATGGCAAACAAAGGATTGTGCAATGCATTAATAAAAAATTACTTTGACATTTTTCCACATTTCTTGACATTTTCAATGGCAGTATAACTCTAATGTTACTGAACACGCATTCTCTTCACTTTTTTTTCGGCCAAATCAGATTAACACAACCAGAGCAACAAGTAACACCATTCTGTTTGGGCCTTTAATGTCAAGATTTCGCACCTGTTTTTCTTTCTTTAACATCAATATATTGGCATTTATTATCCTAAGCACATGCACAAGTAAAATGGTACTACAAAAATCGTGTCTCTGTATTAATATATAGATTCTGCTATTCTGAATGGAGAGGAATCCAACAAATCATAAATCTTTAAAATCCATCCAGCCGGTCTTTAGTTATAATTGGTGTAACTAACGCCTCTTATTTTATTTATATGTAGATATATAGATTTTTATGTGATGAGTTTATACCTTTAGACAAATAAATATCTTCAATACCAAAATTTATATCTGCAGGAAAATTTGATTTGCTTTGGTAACAATTAGCCGACAATCGATGATTAGTGAATATTTAAAACATTAGAAATACGATAGCGAAAACGCTGAAAATTGGGGTGCAAGACATAGCGATAAGGAATATTTTTTCTTAGTAGGAGGGAATATACTAGGAGCCTGATCAATGGGAAAGGATAGGTTTAGTACGTAGACGCTTCAAACAGGAGCTCAATAAAGGCAGAGTTGTTGTTGGGCTACTTAGCCCACGAAAAGTACGGGCTAGCAGTACAGGCTGTTAGTGTTTGAGTTAGTTAAATAATTTTTTAAGAAATAACTAAGTAATTAACTCAACTTGATTAAAAATATATGTAGTATGTACATAAATAAAAATTACTATTTTTGCGTTATGTAAGTGAAAAAATTGAGTTTGAAATTCAATATGTAAAATTAGTTCATTACCGGGCAAATGTCCAAGTCATAGTTATTGAAAAACGAAATCAAAGCAGTTGGGCTTCTGCGAAAGATAGAGAAATAAATTTGCCTTCGCGCACGCAACAACAAAACGTGGTTGTGCATCATTTTCGCTCTTACAAGAGACACCTGCCCCTCATTATCTTGTCAACAATGTAGTCACCTTCGATGCATAAACCCACCCAAAACAGTAGAAATGAATTTGTAAGGTACTATGAGTACCTTTACATCACGCAGCGACGACAATTTTTTTTTTAATTTCTAGAAATACTTTTTAGATTATCAGGTGCTAGTGGTAAAAAAAACTGCAAATCAAATGGTCACTACTCCTGTGATCTCGTAGATAGGAGAGGGAAGCGTGACTGTTAGTTATCTGCAGAGTATTTGGAATTTCCTTGAGATTTTTACTATTGAAACAAAATTATGTAAGTGTAACTTAACTCACAACCCATAGTCTGTGAAGCTTTTCGAAATGATATCCTTCAACATGCTGTGAATCTGATGGCCATGAAAATTGTACTTTTAATACCTTTAGAAGAAAAAATATAGATCACGTCACTCAGTTAAGCATTAGTTGCTCATTTAAGCTCTTGACTTCCTAATGCTCCAAACGATTCATCAAAAGTCTAAGTGGTAATTCAACGCTTGTTCAACAATACTCACGTCCTAACTTCACCGAATGGAACCCAACGTAACATTCACTTATTTTCCTGCGTTATTTCATAACATTTTTCCATTACATTCCGATAAGTCGTTCAATGCGAGTAGCTTAACAAAAAGAATGTTAACTGAAACACAAAAAATATTACAAAAGTTAAAAAAAGTGAACCTCCCTAAAACCTCTGCCAGCTTCAGTTCCGTTGAAATTCAGTTTGATCTCCTCCCTCTAATCAACAATAACAAAATTCAGAAAGCGGATGCTTCTTCTTATGCTTATTCTTATGTTCAATAATTACAATAAGTGCGGAACGACCAACGACAGATAGCAATAATGGAGCAATTGTTGCTGCCACGTAACACTAACCAGGCCAACGAACAAAAACGAAACGTGGCCAGAAAGTTGAAACTAATTACGTTAAAAGCATTCGGTGAACCGCGCAAAATTAGTCAACTGGACTAAAAATGTGTGGGGCGTCTGACGGTGCCAAACAACCAGGACAGCCGACTCACGTTATTCTCGCAATATGTTAAATTAAATAAAACACGCGACAATTTCGAGGATGTGCCTCCGACTATAGTGCAGCGTTGTTGTCTGTCATAGCAACGACACTTTTTAGTTCTCGATGCCAGTTAGCGCCTACTCGGTGCTAGTGGTTAGGTGATTGTTGATGAAAGTGCAAAAAGCAAAAAACTATAAGCATCAAATGTGATTAGTATTTTAATAATGTCCAATAATTGGATTCAGTTTTGTTAAAAAAAGTTAACCGGAAATCGGAACCATGAAGTTTAGAGCACCAGCGTCCCCATTTCATTACATAAAACACATGCAAGAAACACAAAATACGCTCTTTACTACTACAAATATTCAGTTGAAACAAACAACAACCGTAGGCTAACATACATTTTAATAGAAGAAGTGTTTACTGTACTCATAGTTAGCTGTATTATGTATACGAGTTGATATTTGGTTTTAATTTAGGTTTTACTATCTAGGTTAATTATAAACCTAATAATATTTATGTGAGGTTTCTGTCCTCATTTTCCCTACAATCATAATTGTTTGGTTAAGGTCATTAAATAATTGCATTAATTGTTTTTTCAGTAGTAAAGCTAGTTACTTAAATAATATTAATAATAACCTATACCATATTACCATATTATTTCCCCAAATACGATTCATAGTGTTCTTCATGGTGTTGAGCTATTTAATGATTTTCTGTCGTTTAAGTCATTTTGTGAAATAACAGTGGCAATACATAACCGTTTTACTGCTGGGCTGAGAATGAACCGCTCCTTGATGACGATGAGTATCTAATATCAGTAAGTAGACTCACCAAAGCAGGTTTTAGATGCTTCCTCCTTTTAGCAAGTACTTTGTCCATATCCACTCAACCATTATTACCATAATAATAATATCATCACCATTATCATCAGCACTATCGTTATTATTGCCTTTCCTCCTTAAGTGGAATATACCTGAACGGACTCATAAAGGTTGAATTGGAATTTCATTATAATGGAATGAATTTTTATACTCTTTAAGCCATTGTGGTATCCAATAGTTAACACGATGGCACTGAATTTGGTTATGAGCCATGTCTGATAGCCTTAAACATGGGCGTATAAAATGCCTTGACAGGATTGTCAATGAGACCGCCTTTTTACGATTTTATATTCACAGTGCCATATACTGAGTTATTGTCAACTCGCAAAATCCGCAACAATCGCAAATAATATGTAAAATATGTAATTTAGTAAACGTTTCAATGAATGGATTTGTCACATGCCGAAATAGATGCCACGGCCTCTGACATCGTATCCTCTTTCACCTCTTGCAGAGAGGGTTACAGGAAGTACGAGATACGCGATTGTTTGATTTCAACACAACGCAGCAACCGCGGAAGCAAGTGCATTGAAATTTAACGAATGATTTACGAGCGGAGAAGCAAATCAATACGAACACCCACTGGCGATGGCCTGACGACCTACTACTACCAGATGTGCTCACTCCACATACCACACTCTCAGAGTGAGCCATGCGATTGATCTGGAAATCGAAGAAAAATAAGCAAAACCGTTTTGTACTGGCAACGCATATAAACTATTGGGATACGTTGTTACTGGCCTGGGGTTGTGACGCCCACTTCTTAGGGACTATCCTAGTATCATACTTGAATCCTTAAGCGCACGTTTTCAAATTTCGTTGACAAAACAATTCAATTTTGTGCGAAATGCGAAAGTAAGAAAGCGAATTGTATATATGGGTGTTGTACAGTCGGGGTTACGTTGCATGAACAGAAGGACGGATGTTGATGGGGATGAAGACGACGAACTCCGATTAGCAAACTAATAACGGCGTCTTAAATAAAAAATACTTTTAAGTCGAACTTTTCTGGGGAAAAATCAAAGAATAAAATAAAAATAAAAAATAAATAAAGAAATTAATAAAGAAACGGTTTTTCATTAAACGCAATATTTTTCCTTAAGTTGAAGTTAGTACCAATGCCACTGTAACTACTTTCCTGATGATTTTATTGCATTTTTAACAAATGTGCAACGAGGCGAGTGCATAATACAGATTAAGATGAGGGCTGAACACAGAAGAGTACACGCACACGTAATAAGGCTAAGTTGGAGCAACATCAGCCGCAGGAGCAAGAGCTAAAGAGGCAGTATGAGAAGCGGAGCAAATTAGTTAGTATGTACCTGTCGCAGAAAATGAATTCTAGTCAAGAATAGGCGACAGTTTTCCAGCAATCTCTGAATATTGTAGCACAGTCAAAGCAATAAAGTGTGCGTATATTTGTGTACATACTGGTATATATGTATGTGTGTGTGTGTTCACTGAATGGGCAGCTTTGTGGCGTGGAAAATGACAACTGCTGTACTACTAAATGAGCATGTGCAGTAAACACTCTGTCACTTTGTGTAAGTTTTCTTATCAGAATGGCAAGACAAGGCGGTGAACTGAACCACCAAGAAGCCTTCCTTCCTCGTGAGAAGTTAGAGGTTTGGAGGAAACTATACATAACACAGTTCTCGGTCATTGCCTCACGCCCCTTCGGAATATGCGTGGCCAAAGTTATGCTAATTTCGTACACGTTACTGGCTCATAGATGTTATGCTATGACCAATTTTATAAACGCTGCTTCTGAGTTGCGGTTGCTGCATGCAAATCCTGCCAATGCATAGCAAAGCATCGTTGAGTTACTCTACCGTATGCTAATGTATTTCAACTTTGAGCGTTGATGCAGAAGCGACACTGGCAGTAGTGAAGTCCTTTAGCAGCATCAACACTAAGTCAACAACAAACAATTAGGCATCGATTTGGGCAAAAGAGCAGCGCAGAACAGCCAAGGTCTACTTAAATTCAAGGTAGAAATAATGCAACCCACAAACATGTTGCCTTCGCCCTCACCTACACGCAGTAATTCAAGTTAACGCAGCAGGCATTTTTGATGTTGCGAATTATACATTGCAGCAATGGTTCGAGAACTACAAAACTAAAAATTCTGAAAGAGGAGAAAGAAAAATGTATTACGTAGGAGCAGCTAGGAGACCTACCCATTAACAACACTCATCGTTGTTGACTAACTGACCTTTGTGAGTGGTAAACGCGCTACCTGACTTAAGAGCACATGGACTAGAGGACCAAGACCACAACCATAGCAAACCCAAATCAAACCAGAAGAGACCAACGAACCAGCCAAGAGTATGTGATGAAATAGTACGAAGGAAGATGTGCGGGCGCTCTCATGCAATACGTGGCGACCATGCGTTGTCGCTGTTGCAGGTTCTACCTTTCATTCACGCTTCACTTACCCCGTTGTCCTTGCCACTGTTCGAGTGCACGGATGAGATCTTGTGTCACATGTCACCTTTAAATAATGCCTCTTGACGCCTTTCAGCACAAATCGCATGTGAAAAGTGCTTCACACGTGAAGTGTTTGGAATTTTAGTATGTTTTGGATTATGAACCTCAGGCACACCAAAGCATCCGTATATGCGTCTGTACTTATGTGTATATATAAATTTGCAGTTATTTCAGTGCGCAAACAAAAAGTAATATTTTCCCAGCACTTTGCTTTGTCATATTTCGTGTTGGATGTGTCGCTAAGTTTTGGCGGCGCTTGTGTATTATATTTGTGTATTATATATTTATATATATTTGTGTATTATATTATTATTAGCTTAGTGAGGTTTGAGAGAAAAAGATATAAGCAGAAAAAAGACATTTGACAAATTTGCCTATCCATAAATCTTATTAGATTTTATTGCATTAAGTACTCATAAGATACGATCTCAGTCGTGCATATCACGCAGTTCAATTGAAAAACCATTACTCAGGCAACGACACCAACAAAATACCAATCAAAATGCGAGCTGAACTCAGCTGCTGCTGCTGCTGCCGCTCATGGCCCCAACCCAGGCGGCTCCGCTTTGTTAACTTTAATTTTATTTTGCAATTTTTATGCATATTTCCTGGGAGATTTCCGACGAATTCATTTCGGTTGAGTTGAGTTGTGCTGAGTTGCTCATATTCCTCCTTTATATTTCACTTGTATTTCATATTCGACATCAACATAAATATGAATTTCTGTTTGTTGTGGTATCGAATTGGAGACTTGAGTGAAAAAGATGGTTGCAACGAAACAGTGACACTCGCCTAGGGAAATGAATGAGTATTGCACTGGGCGACAGTTGCGGACCAAAAGCCTTCATTTGACCTCATCGAGATGTGAACAAGACTGACACACACACCTCGTTGACATTCCTAATAAACATTTGAGGGCTTTCGTATGCAGTATCCGAGTTTTTGCAGTTTATATACATTATGGTTCTTACCGTATTGTGTATTGAAAACTGTTGTTGTTTTGTGCTTCAATAAATTTGAATTGCGTACGCATTTTCAACTTGCGAGGTATATCCAAAAATGTACTTTCTCATCAACTACCTTTCTACTACTTTTAATCATATACTGAAATTAATCAGCACGTTTCAATATTTTTTTTCTGCTTTGCTGACCGCTTGTCAGCACTAACGCTTGCTGTCCCCTAAACATTTGATTGCTGTACAAACAGTAGTGGTAGCTTGTGTTGTTGTCATGTATTGGCTTTCCTTTTCGGTGCGCTTTAGTGACAACAACAACTCTCGAGTGAATTAGCGGTTAAGCATTGCTGTTGTACATTTGGTACTTATTTATCGCTTTTCTATGCAGCTAATCAAATTGAAAGGCAATGCCAAGGGCAAATAAAAGATAGAAAACCAGTTTTGTGGAAACGGCACTTAACACTTGCGAATTCCTCAAGCGGAAGATCAAGTGGTTTTTTAAGGAAATCGAATCAATGCTCGACGCAATAGCTGAAAGTAATCTACACGTCTTGAAAAATTGCATTCACAATTCAAAGATGATCAAACGCAGCTTGAGCAAATCTGTGTAGACGAAGTCAATATCGATGCTCGTGTTATATTTAGGGAAAAGTGCATCATTACTAAACTTCTATGGCTTTTATGGCATTCAAGATTCGCACGTGTCTAATCGCATTGAACAGATGGTAGCCCCAAATTAAATGAACATAAAAGAAGTTGACGGCAGATTAGAAATCACGCACCTGGCTTGACAAGTTTACGCTCAACCTAGTATTCTTTGGACGAAAAAAGATTTCTTCTTTTATAAAGCTGAATCCGAAGGTTCAGATTCTTAGATACTGACTTGCCAAGATAGGAGAGAAACTAATTTAAGAGGGTTATGGTATAAGAAATCCGCTACCACAAATAATCACGCTAAAAATCGTGAAATTTACTTCAAATTGAAGCTATCACGATTTTGCACGTCACTGCATGATACCGGGTCGATACAGTTATGTCAGTTGCCTTCTGGCTCACTCGCTCTTGAAGCTTCTCATTATATGGCTAGAGATCGCTACAAATTAGTCCAAATGTATTAGGATGATGAACGGCGTAAACTTATCTTCATTTTGTCCTAGAAAGTTTGGCCCATCGAACCATGTGGTGTGCGCATCACTCCCTGACTTACATTTCGACTACATTGTCTTGACTTTATAACCGCCGCCACTCACTCAAATCCGTGAGCTCGTTGATAGCAGCTACACGGAACAACACTAACTGCTGATATTTTATTAAGCCATGCTAAGGCTGTTTGTGTCGGTCCATTGGCATCGATATTTTGATTTTTTTTTGATAATTATCAATGAAGCATTTAATATTTGGTGTCTCTTACTCTGTTTCGTTTTCCTCGTCGTTTTTCTTGGAATTTCCGGGCAAGTGAGCAAAATACCGCAAGCATACCTAGTGTATGTGCTCAGAAAATATTTCCAGTTAATTAGACGTATTCACGTAAAGCGGCCGTGTACCTGACACAGACAGGCACCACCTTTTTAGGGTACGTTTGAATGAAAAACGGAACCATTATAGGATTACTCGTGTATCTGTCTGTCCCAATGTTACAACCAATTTGCTTGGAATCTACTGGACCGTTTAAGTTGTGTTGTATTCCCAATGAAAGGATTTTTTGCAAGAATTTCAAATATATGTTTTTATAATTTTGAAATAAATAGTTATAAAGTTATTTAAGAAAATAAAATATTTTTTTCACAATTTAAAACAACAACAAGAAACAGCAAATGTCCCTTTATGACCATTGTCATGACTTTTATGTCCCAAATGACCATTTAATAGTTATTGACAAGACGTACGATACCTACATTTACGAACCAAATGCTAGGGAACGTTTGAAAAGACCTGCCAGCCTTTCCCAAAGACAGTGATATCTCTGCAAAATTTTAAAGCTTTAAAAATATTCAAAAATATATATATGTACATCAAGACAGAATGCAACAATAGATAATGTATTCCACAATTTCACATACATACTTTTTGTAGTTATGGCAATCAAACTCAGATCGGATTTAAAAAACATATTCATTCTACTCGGTTCTCTCGCTTGAGATGCTAGGATCAACTTCACTCGCTCTCTTCTATTTATAATACTATCTTTACCAGCAAACGTTGTTTTGCCAACAAACGTTTTTGCAATTTTTTTTTATTAAACATTATTTTTTACTTTTTAGTTGGGTTTGCTAAAGCCTGTTATTTTTTAAACTATATTTTATTTTTCTACTTAACTTTAGCAGACGAGATGCTCTGCTTTTACTCATTGTGAAGCTCTGTAATTTTTCATATACAAGGGTGTCACAGAAACCTCCAGAGTTTTCGGCTTCGGAAGTTTTGTAAAACTCTAGGTAAAACCGTAGAGTTTAGAGTTTCCAGAGTTTTCGTTTATTCGAAACATTTTTATCCAATACCCAAACCGCTTCAACTGAATGTTTTGCTTCATGTAATAGGGCTGTCAGAACATACAAACACTCTTCTAAAATTTATTATTCATATTATTATTAATATTTTTGACAAAAAGAAACTGTAAAAATATATTTGCCATTAAAGAAATTAAATTATTACATTTGTACTTGAAATATTTCTCGCGCCAAATTTAACAATTCCTGTGTGCAATAACTCAATGGTATTCTGTGACAGTCACTTTCCATGTTTATTTGTTTACATAAACAATGAATTTTTTTCGAAAATATTGTCTTGTTTTGCTGTTTAATGATTTCCTCTGCAAAAAATTATTTATCTATAAATATTTTTAAGAAAACAAAAAGTGTTCTACATTTTAAAATCCCGTTTTTCTGCTAATAAGTTTCTTCGTCTTCTCAAGTTCGCCATCCACAATCCGATTTTTGCTTTTGGCAACTTAAAAACTTGAAACAAGTTTTGGATTAAAAATGGATTTGGATTTAAATGCAAAGAAAATACGCTATTAATTAACATTTTAAACATAACAACGTTATTATTAATTTTATTACTTCAATATACAACACAATTTATTGATCTATTCAATAAAACCAACTCTTCGAAAAATGTTGCATTCAATTTAAAACGAGTTTGCATTTCTATGCTCTACTAGACGGTTTGCAAAATGGTAATTTAATTAAATAAACAAATTATTTGTTCAAAAAAATTTATGCAGATTACTTTGAAAAAGAATAATCAATCCACTCATATCATTGGTTTTATTTAAAAAACTGTTCTTATGAGTGAAAATAACCAATTATCCCAACAAAACTGTGGAGGTTTTGAATCCTACCGAAGGAGTTTTCTGTGACACCTAAAATCGGTTTTCGTGCGGAATTGAGGAGAAAGAGTTTTCTGTGACACCTCTGATAGAGCCGTTTCTTGTTCTTTTTTTCTACTAGTTTTCCATTAGTAAGTTTTGATAATTTTTTTTCTACCTGACTTTAGCCGATTCTTTAGCCTTTAGTCTCCGCTTTATTTTATTGCAGTTTCTTTTTTTGCCCCACGATTAATGCACACTTAAACGACCAACCGACGCTAAACTGCGATACTCCTTTTCAAAAATACCGGTAAATTTTTAAATTTCTAAATTAGTAGTGAAAAAATGCTAACTAAATTGTACTTCTTATTCCAACTGAACTATTAAGCTTTGCGCACATTTTTATTATATTTCCTTGAATTGCTAACTTTTACACCACAATTTTTTTAATTTGGAAAATTAATTATTCAGATTTAGTTATCTTGAAAAAACGTCAGTCCAACTTAAACTTAGTCGCACTGTCTAACGCTATGTGCAAGTCCAGTGCGAGCGTGAGACGCGTAATGTGGCCGCCGACATTCAGCTGTAATTTATCTTGCAGAGTTGCTATGTGGTATATTATTTTGCTTTATTTAATTTATTTTTTTTTAATGGTTTTGTGAATTATACACTGAAGAAACCATTTTAAAACGTTATTAAAAATCAAGATATTCCTTATACATTTATAATCTTATGTTAAGCGATGCGATTTTTAAACATAACTTATTCTGATGGTTGAGCCACATGACATTTTATGCGCATGGCACCTCTGCATTAGTAAGTAAGCACAAAGCAAACAGTATATTGATTCGAAGTTTGAATCAAATTCATAATTTTTATTTTATCCTGATGATACTGGTTAAGTCATATGGACAAATATATCAAATAATTGATTGTCATGTGTCCTTGACACGTGTGCAAAGTCTCAGTTTAATCTGTCGTTTTGAAGTGGGTGAAAATCTCTTTCAAAGATTTGGTTACAAATTAGAAACATACAGGTGAAGCTTAGAAAGCTTAGAAGCTTAGCCGTTATTTTGAACAATTCATAAGATTCTATAAACTTGATTAAAACTCGGTGCCTCCCTTGTATACACGTAAATAAACTTTTTTATAAGTACGTAAATTGAAATATTCAAGGCCAAGTACCCGGTTCAAATAAAAGAAAATAACTCAGAAAACTACAAACCGAACCCAAGGCAAGCATTTTAGCTCGATAGGCCTGATAGATCCGGAGAACACGCGTTTCTAACAAACAAATGCACAACCAAAAACAAAAAAATAAACAAATAAATAAAATTAAATAAGATAAAACAAATTTTAATTAAATTTATTTATTACATAAGTAGTTATAATATAATGGAAGAATGGAACGTGGGTTATTGCTTAAAGATATTAACAGATACAATAATACCGAGCTTATAATCCATGCAGTATGGCAATTCTCACCATTTCGATAGTATAACTTGTGCTTTTATTGCGTTGTTGTTCCTTAGCGACGCTGGATGATACTCGCATTAGCAAATTATTGGTAGCTCTAATTACACAGCCTATCATAAAAAAATCATTAGATTTATGTAAGCACCACAAGTCTTGGATATTCAAAAAATTGAAAAATCTCGAGCTCCCTAAAGGAGCGAAGAAGGACAGGAAACGTAAGTAACAATCGCAACATATGCAAGAGCTTTAAGATAAGGGGTGCAAAATGATTTATTATTATTTCTTTCACTTCACCCAAGTATTCATTAGCGAAGTAACTGGTCTCATGTTTCCCATGTTCACATGAGAAGTAAATGGTCTTATTTTACCCCCTATAGGCTGTGGCAATTGACCCTTGCCAATTGTATTACCATGTTAAATTCACCAGTTAAAATCATGTAAAAGGAACAGAGTTGGAACTAGTGCTGGTTCCAAAGGGACCGGTGGTGAACCAGTCATGGGCCAGTGAATTATACATATATGATAATAATAGAGAATATATTTACAGGTATAATACAGAATTTATAATAATGTAGAAACAATTCATTTCAATTATATTCTACGGTATAGGCTAACGGCTCTAAGAATATTGCAATTGAGTTGGATATGTTTAAGGGAATGGTTTGCCAAAAGGGTGGTATAAGAGCAACGACACGAATTGTAGTATTTTGGATACTGGGGAAATTTGATAGAATATGTTTGATAGAATGTGTAGGAATGCAAAATTTATAGAGAGGGTGTGGTTGTCCGTTTATGGCTAATTTGCCTTTGTCGGAGTTGGGTTTAATGAATGGAAAAACTTGACTGAATTTGTAATGATGCGGAATGTGGCTTTTAAAAATTAGGTTGTATAAGTTAAGTAGACGAGATTTTACAAGAAATGGAAGGTGGTTTAACATGGTGTAAGTAATTCTGTAGAAGCCGGGTGATTTCCCTTTTTTTAAGGCGTTGTAAATTCCTTGGAATAACTTTTATTTTCCAAGAATTGTGCAGAAGAATAAGGAACAATATTTATTGAATAAGATGGAACAAGGGATTTTTTACGTGAAAAATGGGTTGAGAAATTATGATCAGGAGAATCATAAGACCAGCGGTTACAGAATCCATGGGCAATGAGCGATTTGTTGGTAATAGTATTGATACAGTAGATCGACTGTCGCGAATTTATGCAACAGAAATTTCTGATGTTGGACCGGATGATAGCTGTTGGATTAGAAGGGTTAATATCATGGGTAAAGTTGTATATGCCTAATCGTTTAGATTTTTTAAAACTGGATTTAAAAATGGCATTAGCTTTTCTGTAGTTAAGAATGTTTGTAAATTATGTTGCATTGTAATATTGAGGTATAGAGATATGGGCTGATTCTCGTATGATTTTAGTTAAGTTAACAGCTTCTTTATTGGCATTCTGGATAATTGACCTGAGATTGCTAAATAAGATTCATCGTAAAATTTCAAGTTGGCTAGGTTAGCCAAGCATCCTCTGTGGCGCTCTAGACTCGCCACACCAAGAGAAAAGTGACTTTACAAGGTCATAATAGACTCTTCCAGAGAAACTTTGGCCACCGGAGCACCCACGCTGTACGCGTATGACGTCTCAAGGTCGACGAACGCTGTTGACTTAGCTGTCTTCAATGGTATTCATCCTACAGCTCTGTCCATCGCTGAGTAAACCTACCTCGGTTCAATTGACATACCACTGTATATAAAAGTTGGCCAAACTCCCGACAGCTATGTTTGCTCGCCCAGGCTTCGTCTTTCCAACAATAACATAGCGGTCTTCCATCAGCACTTCAATGAACGGATAAACCTTAACATTCCCATCAATTAGGGCAAAGATGTCGAAGATGAGGTTGACTTATTAACCCATAACATTCGCCTAACTTCTTAACTTGCCTCTGCACATCATCCTCCTTCCTCTTCGAACCCAGCACAGGCTCTTTCAAAACCTGAGGCTCTGGAGCTGGTGAGCTACAAACGCATATTAGGTCGGCGATACATGAGGTATAGAAACAAATGTGCCAAAAACGCATGGAGGGGAACTGCTCATGACATGAATCAGGCAATGCAAAGAGTGCAAGAGGAGCACTTTGACAACTTCTTATTAAAAGCGGACGCATGGAAAAACTCAGGTTTCAATCTACGGCGAGCTGCCAAGTGCGTCAAATAACAGCCTTATAGACACCCCTCATAATCAGTGGTTGCGCACGAAGTCGGAAGCCTTTGCAAATGAGTTGGAGAATCGCTTTACACCGTCCGTTTGGCTGACTCTGTAGAGACGAAAGTGACAGCAGAAGCCCTATCGACGTGAGGTCTGGACCAGACTCCAATCAAACACATCACTCCGCCGCAGGTGGTGACTCATATCCAGAAGCTGAAAATTAAAACGGTCCTGATCACGACCGAATCGACAACAAAATGGCTGAAGCCCTCTCTTGGAAGGGTGTGTTGTTCAACAGAATACGGCGGATCTACCACTTTCCCACACAGTGAAAATGTGCAAAAATCTTCATCATACATAAACCTGATATTCTGAAGAATCTTCTCATATCACACAGGCTGACAAGCATGCTTCCGACGTTTTCCAAGATGTCCGAAAGAATAATTTTGTGCAGATTGTTGGCGGTACAGGGCATTAAAGAAGCCTGATCTCCAATTCGAATTAAGATAATAGATACCTATGAGATGAAACAATATTCCTCCGCAGTCGTCTTCAACGTCAAACAATTATTTGATATGGTCCAGATCGATGGACTTTTGCAGAAATTAAAAGTGCTCCTGACTAGCAAACATTTTCTACTCATGCGAAGCTTTCTAGGAGGATGAATCTTCACCGTGGAGATAAGAGACGAAACATCAATGATCAGGCACACGAGAGCGGGTGCCCCACAAGGGTGTGTCATAGCTCCGGTCGTCTACTCTATATACACTTCCCATATGCCGACAACCAGAAATGAGAAATCGAGTATCGCTATTTATCGCTATTTATGGCAGTCACATTTATCTCTGTCTTACTGAGCGAAGCTGCTGAGAAGTCGTGTAGCTGCTTATTTAGATTCCACTTCTGGGTAAGGCGGTGGAACATTGACATCAACCAACATAAATCTGCTCACCGCCCGTTCATTTTAAGACAAGATGTCTGTCCGGTTTTGTCTTATATATATAATTCAAGCATCATTCCTCAGGTGGATCAAATCCGATAAAACTATCTGAAATTGCAGAAACGTCTTAGATGGTGTGTACACAAAAAGGCAGTTACAGTTAAAGCTGAAATAGAGTGGCTCCTGCGCCCTTCGAAAAAGCTACCCATAGGTAATTTTAAAAGATTTACCGGCGCCTCTTGCTATGTCCGCAATACCATGCTGCACAGGGATCTCTCCGCGCCAACGGATAGCAACCGCTATCACTGAAGGCCCTTGCTGCAGGGGTTCTCTCTCACCCCTATAATCAATAAGGCGTAAACTGAAGAGGCTACACCCGCATGATCTCCCCCTAAAAAGTAATGAATAGCCGTCTCAGTCATTGCCTTAACGGGGCAACTAACATCATCTTAATCAACAAATTATATGTTATTTCCTGACTTTCGCGGTAGATCATTTCACCAAACTTAGCCATAAACATTCTCCATGATGACATCCATATATGAACCAATTTTCATGCTGCTGGGTCAAAGTGTTTCGGGGTCCATAGACTCCAGACAAACAAACACCGATTTGTATATAAGGATAACTATAGATAGATATAAATATACAAAAATAGATATAGATAAATATATAAAAATAATGGTATAATAAGCAAAAATCATATAATAAGAAAGTATAATCAAGCAATATCAATCAAACAAGCAATCAAAGTTCCTTTTCTAACTTTCTGTGCATTTTTTAGTTGCTTAACTTCCATTGACTTCCTATAATATCTTTCCGCTTTTCTCAACCCGTTGTCACCAAGCGACCTCAACATAATTTCCACATATGTCACATACGTCTAATGCTGAATGGCATACTCGTAACGCAATTCAAACGTAAACATTCGAATTCGTTTGATTTTGTTATAAATCTTCCAAAAAAAAATTGCGCACAAACGGAAGCGGATGTTCAAATTGAGCTCATTAAGCGAAATTTATGCGACAAGAAATTTATGTTGCACGATATGAATAAAAAAACAGCTAAATGAACCGAGTTGAATCGAACTCAAACGAATCAAGTCAAATCGCAACGACACACAACCGAGAACAATCAGGAAGAAAAAGCATTAAAAAATAATCCAAAAAGCAAAGTAAAAATACAATACACAAACATCATTAACAACGACAAACACTATAAGTCGCATTTGTAGATACTTTTCTATCTGAGTTTGTGTGCGTGCATGTTTATGGCAAACATTTTTTAACAACCATTAAAATACTTTGAAAAACTGGAAAACTGAGCGTAAAACCCGTAACGGCTACGTGAGTTTATCAGTGGATCGATTGGTCCGTAGTCCCTTGGCCTTTTGCTTTCGATTTAATTCGTACCGATTCAATTCGATTCATGGCGACGCATAAATGTTTTTATATTGCCCCAAATGAAGTAAAGTCTAACACATACACAAGGAAAGTGTGCTCATAAAACTGCGGCGTGTGAATTCGTCACGACAAAGGAAATAAAGGAAAGTTACGAATTTATTAATCAGTTAAGGTAGTTAATTTCGAACAAGTAAAAATTTACAGCATTTTATAACATAAGTGGAAATAAAATGAAACGAAACCTTTGCAGTTACCAAAGAACAGCGTTACAAATGATCCTAATTTGGCAAATAAATTTATTTTGTACACAATGCCAACATAAATTATAGCTGCAGTGCGCCCAAAAAGGGTAATACCACAGCGGCCATTCAGATACGAAACATTTTTATGGCTGCTTGCCTGTCTTACCCGGGCATTTACTTGTGTGAGCCACGACGAACTTGATCGTTTGGACTCGTCACGCGCTCAACTGTGTTTATCGCATGTTTTGACAAGTAAAGATTTTATTAATTTATATCTTGCTGCCACGTGTTAACATGATTTGCGCACAAGAGAAGAGAAGACAAGAAAATATACTCGTAAACAAAATCTCAAACCAAAAACATTAAAAATGGCTAGACAAGAAACCAAAGTGGAGGTAGACTAAATCTGAGTGGTAAGAGTTTTTTAAGATTCCAAAGAAAAAATACATAGTAATAAATTTATACAGAAAGAGAATCAAGGAAGCATCCACTTCTGGGGTAAGCAAGAATGCGATGTACAGTTGAGACGAATACGTAATACTGTTCATGTCAAATCGATTGATATTGTATATAAGATTGTGTTTGTATATAAGTTTTTGAGGCTTATAAAAATTCGGCGGGATACGTGAATCGCAGGCCTTGAATATGTTTCCACGGTCTATGGTCTATTGTCCTGTAATAAAGTTTTGATGAAAAAGTTTTCACTATTCAAGGTTTCTCAAGTTGGTGAATGCGGTCTGAATTTTTATATAATATCTATGATCTCGAACTTTTTTTCATGAGACAACAACAAAGTCTCCCATACAGGAATTAAAGGTTTATCAGAAGTTGCAATGCTAAACTACTCCTGAAAATATCTTTGAATCTTACACAAAATTTTCAGAATGAAGTAAAATGAAAAATAATGGTATGGTTAGTTGATATATTCCGTTGGTAATCAAATAAGTAAAACCGACTTGTTTCTATTTGTTTATATTCATATGAGTATGTACTAATTATTTTAAGGTTAGGAACATCCCTATTTTTTAATCGAGAAAACGTGTTTCTAGAAGGAATATAAATTTTAGCTAAAGATATTCCAATACTACAAAAGAATTGTTGCATACTTAAATGTAAAAATCGGTTCTACTCATTTGATTTCCAATGGAATATCCCTATTGGTTAGGCGTAATTTATGGGCATGGGTCACTTCCTTCAAACTTTGTTAGGTGCCGCTGTTGTTCCTTGGCGACGCTAGATGGCAATCCCATCACCAAGTACTAGTAGCAGTTGGCTCATTAATACCATATCAGAAAACACTACTCGGTTCCTGAACCGACCACAAAGAAGGAACTTGTGGGAGGCCCTAGTGGAGTGGACAAAATTTGAATCCCTTACTTATCTCATTGAGCTGTACAACAATATAATTTATTTAACCTCACTCTGTTTAACATTTCATGACGAAATTATAACACTAGTCAAAAGAGTTCCATCAGTCCAATATGAACCTTTTCCTATACAGAAAGCCCGCAACAATTTTTTGTTTTTCTTTCGTAGGTGACGAATTAGTTTATTTTATTTTATTTTTTTATGATTTTATTGAGATTCATTTGTTCTATAAAAAATTATTTGAAAAACGAAAGAAGTGAATATTTGGAAAAAAAAACCGATATTTTGTACAATTCTACTACGATAAGGGGAAGAATGCGAGTTACTCTAACGAAAACCATTGCAAATAAATAGTTTGTTTGCTTTTGTTCTGGAAACATTGATATGGAAAAGGCACCACGTTCAAGTCGGCTTATAAGTGAGAAAGTGTTTGGAAACATGGAAAAATTAGTGCAAAATACGCAGTCATGATATTGCTAAGGAACTTAACATAGCCAATTGAAATGAGTTAGTTTTAAAAAGAAGCTCGGTTTTTCGATGCCTCATGCATTCAAGTGAAGGAATTTCCATATGCGAATTGTAAATGGAACGAAATCAAACCATTTTTTAAGAGATTTTTAACGGGTAATATAAAATAAATAACTTACGAGACTGTTGTGTGAAAGCGGTCGTGACCGAAGCGAGATGAAGCTCTACAAACAATAGCAAAGCCAGGATTGATGGTGAAGGAGGTAGTGCTGTATGTTTGGTGGAATTGGGAGGATATCATCTGCCATGAGCTACTATAGTCTGATCAAAGGATTGACTCGAATATCTAATGCCCGCAGTTACTGCGGTTGAAGCATGAAATAGAAAAACAGGAGCCAGAATTTATCAACAGAAAAGGTGTCTAGTTTCATCATGACAGTAGTAGACCACACACATTTTTGACGACCCGGCACAAATTTAAATACCTTGGTTTAGAAGTTGTAAAGCATCCTCCGTATAGTCCTGACGTTGCACTGTCAGATTATCATGTGTTCCGATATCAGGAACACTCTTTTGCTCGTGTAAAATTTGCGATGAATATAAAATAGAATTAGGAGAAGGCAAGTTAAGTAAGTTATTGTTATGGTAAGTATTTTTTATGTTAACACATTTTTCTTAGTTTTAGTTTTGGTCACCCTGAAGGCGCATTCAAACGTAACAAAGTTATCTTTTACCATGGATAAATCAAGCGAACCAGGTGAGCGCGGAATCAGCTGTAAGTTCAAAACCTTAACTACAAGGGTGTCTCTTAGCTTCAAGAAATTGATGCTTCAACTGGTTGAAGTGGGCTGGTCCAAAAGCTTTGTTGAAAATTTTCGCATTTTCCATGATTCTTAACATGTGCACATACACAAGTGTACACAAGCTTAGTTGCAGGCACACATATAAATCATTTATTTACTAATATGCATATTAAGTACGCAATAAATTTATAGCCAGCAAGGCAGAAAACCAAAGCAAAGTAAACCGAGCGAAATTAAACGAAGGCCCAGCCCATGCAATGCTCTGCCAGTTGAATCGAGTTATGAATCTGGCTTCGCAGGATTATGTTTGATATTTTAGGCAAGTTTACAAACAAACGCAGATTTACACACAAACCCTCGCTCATACAAATATGTATATATGACAAAAGCAGTTGGCTTTTGTTTATTTCCATTTGCCGCGTCATTTTTGCCCAAGCTCAGTCTTGATCATTCGCTCAATTTATATGTTCTCTGTCCGCTTCTACTCATCTGTTGTATGCATTGTTGTTGCAATAACTTTTGAGATCCAACAATAATTGCGTTCGTAGGCATTTGAAAGTGTATTTATTTATTTTGCTTAACGCTTAAAGTGCAAGCTTTTCAGCCTTGTTTGCCAAACATTTAATTGAATATCTTTTCAGCTTATCCTTTGTTATTCGCTATTGGTGAGGCTAACTTTAAACTAAGTTATGAGATAAAATAGATAAAGATTTCATTTTCAATTTCTGGGCGCAAAAGGGGCACTTTGCCTATGTAGCCACCAAAGGTAAGCTCTGGGCTTCGTCCGGCAGAAAATCAATAGCTACTGGGTATACAGCTGCTACATACCTCCAGCCCAAACATGGCTGACTACAAGAAAATATTAAACGACTTGGTGACAGATGTCCGCGACCGTCAACGAACTTTAATTGCGGATGACTTTAATGCGTGGTCAACGAATAGAGACAGCAGAAGAAGAAGCTCTTCTTGAAGCGTTCCAATGTTTGGAAAGTGCTCTACTTTAGTATAAACACTACACTACACTGTGCTACACTGGTTAATAGCACACATGTCATAGAGGCGATATAGAATCTTTCATTGACCTGACTTTCTTAAGTAGCGTTGTTTTCCATGAAGTAACACGGACGATTACCGATACACATACAGCAGGCGGCCACAGACCTTACCTGTTCACGGCAGGTCACAGAAACCACGCTAGGTAATGCCCACCAGCCAGGGACGCTAGACCCGAATGCATTCGTCCAAGCGCTGCAGGGTGGACGGCAACGCAATGGATGACTCTGATAAAATCATGGCTGCAATCGTACGCGCCGTTCTACTTACAGGTTCCACAATACGCCTGTTTACTGGTGGAACCTCAAGCCCTAAAAAAGCAATCTGATCAAGCAAATTACGTTGTTTCTTGGAACTTTGCGATACGGCTGAAAATATATTTCACTTTGCTCCTCATAGTCACGATGTTTTCGAATAAAGGGAAAATATTTTGGTGGTCGCTTGGGTGTACATGATGTTTCTTTCCGCTCCATATGTGTAGAAGCTGCTTCAGGAGTGACAGTTTGTGCATCTCTCGATTGGTCGAGGATAGCAAAACGGTTAACACCACTTGAAATTGGTAGATCGTCAATAATATCTCGTTTTTTAACTTTTTTATTTTTTTCTGTGCTGTATCTGTGGTTTCAGTAGGGTACACTTTTACAAGCGTCACGTGATGCAACATTTGCCTGCCTGAATGTTTGCGTTTTTGTTGTAATTGCTTTTATGTATGTGTATTTTTGGTGTGTCACCGTATGCACACAAAGGCATACGAAGTGGTTCGAGTCGCTTCCCACTCATATTATTCATTCTGTTCTATGCTTCACATCGTCAACTTCGCTGTTGAAGATAATTGGTGTTATTGAAAATGTGTAACTGCAGCGTCAATGAACACCTATAATAATTAATAATAATTAAGCTTGAATGATCACGAATATTATATTTTGACGTGAATACGTCTTTATTTCTAGCTATACGGGGTGCATGTTCAAAAAAGTAATGGTAAAGCCTTAGTGCGAACTTTGTCGTAGCGGTGCCATATTGATTTCGTTTTTCAAGAAATATAAATGCGAAATTGCTGTTGTTGTCATGGCCTCCGTCGCTGCTTTCGTTGTTGTTGTTGTTTGTGCTACCTGCCCTTGTTGTTTATTATTTTGACTTTGAAAACAACTGCGCGTTTACTCCGTGTCTGATCGAGAACAAAATATGGCATATGAAAATAGATACGTAAGTATAATACTCACTATTACTCTAAAATATTACCTGTTACGTAGACGTATTGACGTAAAGGCGCCGGGTCCCCTACACAGTCACTCATTTTTTTAAACCATTTATTCATTGTCAATATGTATAAGCACCCTTACATCTTTTTTTACAGACTTTCGCTATTTATTTCCAGACTTCTTCACGAAGCTGTCTTGGTTTTTCTCGATTTTGTGTGAGTTTTGAAACATATGGTGAAGGGATGGAAGATGCAGTAGAACTTTAAATTAGATTTATTGGGATGACCTACCCCAACCGGCGTATTCACCGAACGTTGCTCCTTCCCAGTATCACTTGTTCTGGGCGATGACTGACAAAGTCTGACCGAACACTTCACTTCTTATCAAGAAGAAGAAACCAAAAATTGGCTTCGGCTTTGGATACTTTGAAAATGCAAAAATATTTCAAACGCGGAATTTGTAAGTTTCCTGAAAGATGAGGAAGAGTCGTAACTATCGAATGAAGATATTTTGAACAAAATGCATTGCACCAATTTCTCCTAATCTAACCTAAACTAATCTCATTTTACCCAATCAAGTTTAAACACTCATAAGGTCTCGCCACAGCATGCAAC
The DNA here is from genome assembly GCA_035041755.1 of Cacoxenus indagator. Taxonomy (NCBI): domain Eukaryota; kingdom Metazoa; phylum Arthropoda; class Insecta; order Diptera; family Drosophilidae; genus Cacoxenus; species Cacoxenus indagator. Next base: position 35,221 of record JAWNKX010000063.1, on the reverse strand, counting down.
CCTCTTACTTTCCATTTTCTTGATCGGCTTCCAGAGTTCTGTGTTGAGACAGCCGCCTATTTCGTTGAATCCACCCCAAAAAGAGAAATTAAGAAAGTCATCTACTGAAAACCAATTTTTCTCTTGCGGTTGGGATATTCCTGCCAACTTTCGACCTTTGAATAATGAACAAACAGCCCAGCATGGATTTGAAGGGCAATTCTAATAAAGGAAGGTTTCTCGTTAAAAACTTTGATGGTAGTCTATCAAGCAGATTATACCGTCTTCTTATTTAAAACTTCTTTTCCCTCCACGGCAGTAATTGAGCTGACTTCGAATAAATGCCTAAATATAACTTCACCCCAAGTTTCAAACAATACATTCCACCTACAACTCGGAAGCTACAAAATGGATCCCCTACCAACGCCGGGAACGTGATCGACTAACATAGAATACATTATTGAGCTACACTAATACAAGACAGCTCAAGTGAAACTAACTACAAAGTCGCTCAAATGGATATAAAAATGGAATTTACTTTATGCACAAACTTTGCAAAAATACGTTTATGAAAATTCTTTACTGAAGGCGAACGAAATAAGACAGGAACGAATTCAATTTCATGTGAATTATAAGTTTCACCGTTATTTGATTACATTTAAGTAATATATATTATCGTAGCCCGCAAGACGTTGTTCTGCCCTTTCGAGTATTAGCAAAGAAAATAAAAGTACAAAAATCACACTGTGTGACCGAATACCATGAAAGTAAGTATAATTGGTTGTGTTTGGTCGTAAAGCAATTGTTGACATTTGTCCTGTACACTGCGGAATAGACACTTGGTCTGGTTTCGTTAATCCATTTGGTTGCAGTGCCTGTTACCTGAACGACTTAGAAAAATAGTACTTTCTTACTTGCCTTCTTTGTAATAGAAATAACTCTTAGTTAATTTTTAGTTGTAGATAAATTTTGCATACTCAATTGTAAACGGCTGATGATGTTTTGTATGTAGCCATGTAAAACGTAGACATTAGCTTTGGTGTTGCATGCTGGCCAAAGAAAGTAGTAATAAGACCAGCTGGGCTCAGTCTTCTATTTGATAGGGTGGAATTTGATATCAATTGGCCCCGCCCAATGTGAGATCAGTGTGTGGTCACTTCGGCCCTGCTAAGTCTATGAAAAGAAAAAAACGAATTAAAAACAAAAAAATAAAATGGGTACATGTCATTATGGAGAATGTTTGTGGCTAAGTTTGGTGCGTTAGTATACCGCGAAAGTCAGAAAATTCCATGACATTTTTTTATATTTATTCGATATTGCTTCGTAAGCTAAGTAGCGTTTAATTGCTTTAGGAAGCCAATCGTGAAAGGATATAAGGCAGAATTGCGTGATACCGCTTCATAGATCTGGAGCTGCTAGATTCGGCGTAAGTACAATTTTGCACAAATTAATTTACGCTATGAGCGTTGCTTAGCAGAATTATTGTACAATATCGTCTTAAAGAATAGGCTTTTCTAAAGAAATGGAAGTAATTATATTATATATATGTATGAAATGAGCAAATAATTTATTTACATTTGATAACATGTACTAGAGCACGCAGTAAATCACAAATAGAAATTAAGTTACCGCCATCTCGATTTCTTTCTGAACCCGTGAATTCGGTTTTATGACAGCAATTTCGATACTAACTCCGATTCGAGCATGAAATCGATTACATCGGAATCCATAACACCAAACAATTTGGTCATGTCTCGCCCGTCTCGTCATACAGAGCCAGCTGCTGCACTCGCTGATCTAGTTACAGTGGAAGGGAAGGAGAGTGCCAAGTGGAAGTGGATGGCTTCCCCGGAGATAAAGTTATTACAGAATTTTATGCAGGAAGCACGTACACACACACAAAATCATCAAGGCTAGTAAGCGCTAGGTGCATCAGAGTTAATGTTTTGTCCGAAACAAGTAAAAGGCTATTTCTGCTATTCGTGAAAATTAAGCCAGTGTTGCGCGTAACGGTATTTTAAATCTATATAAAACAGATTGTATGTAAACTCTAAACCGCTTTTAATATTTTTTAACAACATATTTGCGCTATAAATTAATACTAAAGCTAGCTACTTTAAAGCTAAATATGCTTTTTTTAGTATGAAATATATAGAGTTTACATATGTAAAACATAAACATATGTACTTGCCAGCCATGATTGGCTTATTACTGATTTTCTGTAGGTTTACTGATTACTTGTCTCTTCAAATTATGTGGGGTGAAATATTCTGTCGGTTTGCATAAGCTAAGCAGCAAGCAAATCGACGGAACTGCCGTCGAACTGCCGTAAAAGGGAAAAATCTGCAATGGTAAGTAAATTATATAAAAACAAGAAAGATAATAAAAACAAAAATCAGAGACACTGTCTTCTTTCTTTGATTCTTTTAAAAGTATTTTTGAGAATAGTAAGCAAATTGTGTGGATTTTTTTTTAATTGTATACTACAAACGGAATCGAGCCCATATCAGAATGTCTGTCTTTTCTTCTTGAATAACACTTGGGTATTTGCTGTTTCTTGCTTTTTTTTCTGTTTGCCTGGTGACGGCGCAAAATGCTGTCTGTAAACTTTAGCCTACTCGTGCCTGTTCAAATTTATCCAATTAGTCTTGAAATATTGAAAATAAGTTGAATTTTCCACAAAAGCATTTATTTTTATTTGTATACATGCAAAACCGATACAAGTAGGCGATGAAAATTGAAAGAACAAAAACATAGATGCTAATTCGCACCAAAGACATAGATGAGGATGAAAGCAAAAAGAGGAATCTTTCCATCCCCACACTTCACATGGCAGTCATCAAGTTTTTTTTCGATAGTCATAGGTCAGGTTCAGAACGCATGAGTTGTTGTTGCGTTCAAATTTGCGTGCACGCAAAGTGTATGCATATTCATACACGCAGGCATGTCTTTTTTCTTTGTAATTATTCATGAAAATTCCCACCAAAACCAATACAAGTGGGTGGTGGGAATTGCAAAAACAAAAATCATTCTCCTCGTTTATTCAAAAATCGCGAAATTCTTTCACAGAAAACTCTTTCTCCTCAGTTACGCCGGACACCGATTTTAGTTGTCACAGAAAACACTTTTGGTAGAATTCAAGCCCTCCTGATTCTTCGCGTTGGAGCATCCAGCGATCAAAGTGCTTTGAGCTCAAGCTACTCTGGAGAGAGTCGAGCCCTAGCATTCAACTCACTAACCGTGCAAGAGAGTCATCTATGTGGACAATCTCCGGCTATCACAAGTCGAGAAATTTTACATGAATAAGAAGACGAGTGACCAGGCAAAGGAAATCGGGGCGTGGTCTTGATCACAGGTGATGGCTTCGAGGTCCCCTAGAGGAATCTAGCAAACCGTTATGTGAATATACTGATTCTCATCAACCCTCAGTTGAAGAACCTCTTCAACTGTTGTGGACGAGAGTGAAGCTAAATGGGCTACAACGCCAGATCCTCATTTCCATATCCTCACTGATCCCAATGTATAATGAATCAACATCGTCAATAACGTATAATGGCTGCTTTGACGCCAACTCGAACAATGTTATCTAGGATGCAGGATCGTTGGATGTAAAGTCGTACCTCGGTATGCCTTGCAGAATTACGAAAAAATTTTGTGTACTTTGCCACTAAAGTGGTTCAACTTGAGCCTGCGAGTGATTTTGTGGCGGAACTTTAACGATTTTTCACCTGACGAGGGTTCCCTCCTTAATGGCACCCATTTTGTTGGAGCATAAGTTTTTCAGATTGATATGGATGAAATGGTCAAGGAAATATACCGACGTTTACAAGCTCAGCCCCAGCATATCACGAATCTCGCGTCATTTAAACGCAGTAACAGCGCCTCATAGGCATCTAGGCCAAATCGGTGAGCGGAATACAACAGCAACCTTAAAATTTCATGGCTAAAGGTAGTTGGTTCTACAGATCTTAGATGTCTGAAGTGGTGAACGTAATCAAAGGTAACTCTTTATATGAAATTAGCAGCAAACGATTTCTGCAGGAGCTGTGAAGATGAAGACAATGATGAATCCATCTTTCACTTGATGTACACATCCCCTGCCTTTTCTAAGTGTGCATTTCGATCCAATCGACTGATTAACAAATAGAAGACAAATACATAACAACTTAGTGAAGAATTAACTCATATAATTTTGATTTGGTTAAAATTATATTACAATAATCTCTACGAATGGTATTAAGGATACAATCTTAGAAGTTTAATTTAATTAACAAACAAAAGACAAATACATAACATCTTAGAGAAAATGTAACTCATATAATTGTGAAATCATTAAAGTAGTCTTAGAACGAGAATTAATTCCGCATTCACGACAATGAGAACGTCCTACATAAGTATCCTAACTGTGGTGGCAGGCTACTGATGTTAGAGGTCCTAATAAACCTAACGTCTATAAAACCACATTTCAGATTTACTATCATACTGTAAAAATTATACCTCACTTCTTGTAGAAAGACCGAAATACGCATTGCGATCCGCACATCTGAAACGCTGACAATGCTGATTGCTGACGAAGTTGCAAAAGTAAACAACTATCGTACTTCAGTATTTATTCATGAATGAAACACTTTCCTTAAATGCACGCAATGTTCTGGCTGCATACACTTAATCCACAACACTGTGAACTCCCGCATCACCATCAACGTGCACCGAACTATACTCTCTTACTGCTTGCATCCACAAAATGTACCAGAATTGTGAAAAGTGGCGCAATGTGAGAAGAAAAATGTGATGCACTTGTTCGACAGTATGAATGACGTATGGTCAGCGTCACAGACTAGCTGCATGTATCGAAAAACCGCTTCGCGCGACACCATTCCCAAATGTCGCTCTAAAGTTCCCAAATGGTTTCCTTCGGTGTTGCTGACATGGCAGCCTATGATGCTGTTCTTCCTCCTGCATTTCACTCTACTCGATTGCTCAGTCGTGCGTGCGACAGTCAATTTTTATTTCCATTTTATTTCCATGCAGTCAGTTTATTTTAAATGGAAATATGATAAGAGTGCGCGCCACTCTGTGCTACGTATTTAATAATGTTGCACCGTTCCGAGACGGTGTAAAGTGTTTGTAACCGATGGTGTGGCGGTGACGGGTGAGAGCCTACTGAAAGGGTGCGAAGTCAATTTAAATCAGTCTTGTTTATGCCTCAGGGTAGTGCGCGTCATTTATCGCTTCAGCCAACTTACTCCCTACTCCCTCTTACTTTTTATTAGCCCTATTTATAGTGCCTGTCCTGCATTGACAATTTGCAAAATAATGCATTTTAAAGGAGCATATCACAATACAATGGCTTTGACCAAGTGTAGTTCGTTTTAACATTGTATCTTTTTCCTCCATATTTTGATTCTGGTTGAAAATCGTAGACAATTTAAGAGTCCTTGTATTGGTACTTATCAGACTTCGCACGCAACGCGACGCATTCACGATGCTTTTGGTGCTGTCCTTTGTGTACTAATGAGCGCATTCATTCAGTCAGTCACGTATGCAAAATAAATGCGAATTTTCGTTAATCACGCTTCATCAGCGGCGTGCAATGAGCCACTGTTCAAACACTCAGAAACGTTGGCTTATTCGCTCAGTCACAACCGCGCTAACACTCACGAGCGCTTTCAATCAGTATCCGTTCCCTCATGAAATGCACGCGTATCCGGTATCCTGCAAAACTGAGATCGTTGCTTAATCGTATCGAAGCCCTGCTGGTAAATATTGATTATACGCACAAATTTAATTACTTCATCACAACAATAAAAACAACAACAAAAATAAAATAAATGAATTAACAAAAACAACTAAGTTAACTCAATGAGTGTAAATACCAAAAAAATATTCATAATAATGAAATACAAACACAGCCACGCGTAATCACAAATGCATGTGGATATGCCAGGGTGGTCCTTGAAGTTAAATGCTCCATTAAGGAGTGAAAGTTGTAGTTAATAGTTTTACGTGCTTTTGCTTTGTGGTTACCCTAATTACAAACAATTGTAAATTAAGAGAATTATTATTATTTTTTTTTAAATGTAAAAACCCGGCGCTTAAAAATACTGGGGAACTATACGATCAAATGATGCCAACATTTTGATTTTCCTTATTTTTTAGTTCCGTACGTTTGAGTGCAAAAACTGAATCATCGTTTCAAGGGTCTGAAATATATAAAATTATATATTAAATAGTTACAAAGTTGTTTAGGAAAATAAATACAAATTTGCTATTCTTCTTTCGAATCAATTTTCTTGATATCAATGATCTTGATGAGATAGACTCCGAGCCATCTAATATAGATTATCTCTGGAAGGATAAGGCCTTCTAAGGTGATACTGTTTCGCCAAGGGATCACAAACTTGCTTAAGTTGTCTTTATCATTAACAAACTACAACTTAGTAAACTTGGGAATGCCGATGCATTGTGATATACAAAACGAACCAACGAGAATAGCTTGGAGAACATAGGTTAAAATCTCCGTTTCGCTTGTACATTGATGTTTGTTTTGTGGAAGCAAAATATTTACTTTGTATTTTAGACACTCATTGATTTCATCGGGTTCATAAACCTTGACTCATCGACTTTGCTATCTTTCTGTCAAATAAGTGTAACCGCACACGATACCCAAATAGTCACAACAGAGGACGACACGTACTGCCTTGGGTGTTCCACTACTCTGACTCGATATCCTACTCCCTTTTCAATTCACTGGCGAACTTAGTCGCAAACCCTCTAAACCATAAATTTGATATGAATCAATGACAGCAGTTTCGCTGACGACAGTTCAGTTCAGTGAGAAAGTTAAACAGACGACTTAACTGGAAGCCAAACTGAGCTAAAAGGGTGCGATTTCCGCTGCAGTCACAAACAAAAGGTGTGTAGCCAGAAATCAAAATTGGAGAGCAAATTTCGTGCGATAGGATGAAAAAACAAACTGTGTAGTATAAAAAATAAGCGTCTCAATACACATGAAATCAAAGCAGAGGACAAAAGTACGTATCTGTGAGTGTGTTTGTGTTAGGTTTTGTTCTGACTTTGTTCGTGGGTAGAAAGTCACTTAGATGCAAGTCCGCAGTCGCTCGCACACGCACTCGGTCGGTTGCGCTTACTCATTGCCTACGCCTTTGTCAACATCATAAATAAATCAATTTGTAATTCATACGCGAACTAATTGATTTTAATTGTTCTCTGCGGTCTGTCAAATTCAATTTAACGGTCCGCATATTTATTGGAAAACCGTTTTAGCTACGGAATAAAACGTCAACATTGTAATCCTACCTCGACCATCGTCGATTGGGTATCGAGAATTGGTCTTAGCCGGAGGGCCATGATGTTAAACATTGTCCTTACTCGCATTCGACACATGTGTGCCATGTGAGTTTTTTTCGCATACAACAAAAATAATATTATTATAATTATTACAATACTACTTTAAACATCGTCCTTAAGTTAACGTAACGTGCCATCTTTATCAGCAGCACTTGAACTGGTTTTTACATTTCATTTTCTGCGTCTATGCTGCGACTACGAAAAGTTGCCGTTGAACGGGATCAATGTTATTGTGATTAGCGACAACATCAGCATCAATAGCAACAAGGAAGGAGTAATACGAGTTTTTGCAATAAGCTAATTATGGCCGAAAAATTGTCCAAATCATTCCCAAAACTAAAAGTAAAAAAAATCCGGCATGATTTATAAGAATCAGAACAAAGACAGATACGTGGCCAACGTAAACATGCATCTAAATGCGACACAACACTGAAGTAGACCTTTCGGACTTATGTGCAATAATCAAATTATCGACACCTAACCAAATGACTATGACAAATGAATATAAGCATAAATGGCTTGACGCACAATGCAAGAAAGCTAGGGATAAGACATTTGACGACATAAATAAGCTGCGAAAATCTGGAGTATGCACGACAAGGATATAATTGCAATGCAATGTAATAAAACAACAATACTCATTAAGCTTAGAACCTAAAACAAATAACGTGACTAACGGCAAGTATTGGTGGATGTTAGTGGAGGAAATTAAAGGTATGCCATATCAAGTAGGTCCGAGTTATCATCTGACGATTTCGTAAGTTATTTCCAAAAATTACTTAACCCGTGCCTAAACCCCATTGTAATCCACTATACTCTATACTTGTATATAGATGAAGATTTGGATAAACCGTTTGAAACACATGAAACTAAAAATATGTTATCAAAAGTCAAAGTGAACAAAGCCCCAGGGCAGGACAGAGTGCCATATGCATTTTTTATTAATGCTTCGGACGAGTTTTTAAATGTACTAATGCAGTATGGACCGGAACTGAATTGTCTAATGAATTCTAAACTCAGAATGGGGTTAAATAGGGATGTTTACTGCCACCTTCGCTGTTTGCAGAAATATTCTGCAGACATGCAGAATATTTCGAGGCAGATCTCAAGTACTTAGAGAATTCAGATGTAGACACTTGGGGAAATCTCAACTAACAGAGAATTAAATTATAGGCACTTTGAACGATATGGGAGATGACAATTGGGCAAATCTAGTAAATTATGTAAAACTAAAAAATTAAGTAAAATTGTATGTAATGATTTAAGTGATTTATGTATTAGACCCGGAGAAAATCCAAACGTGGAAGGATCCGCTATCTTGCTAAAACGGGGTAGGTGGGTGTAGTAAATGGGAGGGTTGACAAAGGAGTTTTAACTATCGAAATTTACTTACATATATATATATTTTTAGTTTTTATTCAGTTTTTATAAGCATATGTCTAAGCAGACAGCAAGGAGCTATGCCAATTAACTAATGTTCTATAAATTGTCAAAATTTTTGTTATCCAATTTTATACATACCACTATATTAAAATAAAGAACTACTACTATTACCAAAACTACTACTACTACTCGTTATTAAAGCAGTGAGTACGCTCTTATGAATACAGTGAAAACGCAAAAGCAATGAGTATACATCATACAGAGTCCTCTCTGATAAAATATAAAATAAAGCAAGCGGCAAGCGCATGAGTCAGTCGTGCATCACATACTAGAGAGGGCAAAACAACGTTTGCCGGGTTTTCTAGTATATATATAAAGCTGGAAGTATGTTTGTTTATTTATTTGTCTGTATGTTCGCCGAAACCGCTGGACCGATTTTGATTTGGACCGAAAATTTCATGGATTCTCTATAAAAACCTTTAGATGGTTAGTGTGAATTTTGTTGCGAAAAAATTATCGAATTTGGTAAATATTAAGAACAACTCAATTTTACAGATACTTGTATCTGTAAATCTGTAAATCTGCTGAAGCTACTACTACTACTCGTTATTAAAGCAGTGAGTACGCTCTTATGAATACAGTGAAAACGCAAAAGCAATGAGTATACATCATACAGAGTCCTCTCTGATAAAATATAAAATAAAGCAAGCGGCAAGCGCATGAGTCAGTCGTGCATCACATACTAGAGAGGGCAAAACAACGTTTGCCGGGTTTTCTAGTATATATATAAAGCTGGAAGTATGTTTGTTTATTTATTTGTCTGTATGTTCGCCGAAACCGCTGGACCGATTTTGATTTGGACCGAAAATTTCATGGATTCTCTATAAAAACCTTTAGATGGTTAGTGTGAATTTTGTTGCGAAAAAATTATCGAATTTGGTAAATATTAAGAACAACTCAATTTTACAGATACTTGTATCTGTAAATCTGTAAATCTGCTGAAGCGAACGAGCGACAAAGAAGAAAAAGAATGACTCAAGTGCCGAAAGAGCAAAGCGGCGTGCGAGGGCGTTCTACATATTTAAAAATAGCAGATCAGAGTACAACACGACCGTGGTCAGCAATCACGTGATTATAATCGCCGAGCATTCCGATACAACTCAGATGATGATTACAGTTTGAGTCGGCATGTTTCCATCGGCACTATGAATAAAGTGTGTCCAAATTGCAACGCTCTAAAACTTATTGGAGAAACATTGTTTTGCGCCGATGTTAAAATTAAACGGCCTCAACTTGAAGAGCCGCCAGAGCTTTTAAAAACTTTGCTTTCCGGATATACCACCGAAACGAAGCATTTCTTAGATAATATCTGGAAGGAATGCTTCCAAATGACGTCGTTCGTCGCAGAAATCGTAACAGCTGAATTCATGACAACTTACAAAATGAATTGACAAATTTACCATAGAGCTGGCTCCATCCTTCCGTTACCAGATATTCAACATAAATTCCTACAAATGTATTTCATTGACAATGGCAATGATGAATTGAATGCACGCTGTGGAATTTTTACAACCATAAAAAGGTCCACCGTCTCGCAACTTCAAGAGTTTTTTCACGAAAAAAAAAAACAATTTAGTGAGTTTGTTCAAAACACCAATTGACATAATATTCTAATATTCATAAGATCATAATTCATGCTGACGAAACGCCTGCTCGGGAACATGTGCGTAGATTCTATGCTCCAACAATAGATGAAGTGGCAAGTATTATAGTCAGTGATCAATTCCAACCTAGAGATATTGTTCTTCATCGGAGAAACGATCAATTGACAAAAGTTTCAGAAACTCATCGATGCTATGATGCCTTTCAATATACATTAATTTGTTGGGATGGTTCCGATGGATATCACTTCAACGTAAAGATAATAAATCCGCTCAGTGGAAAAAAGACAAATAATAAATGAAGCGCAATGAACTATTGTTCGCACCGATTAAAGATTCGAGAGAATGAAGAAAATCTATTTTGAAATGTCGTCAATTGTTCCACCAATGCATAATGGATATGTATACAAAAATCGAAATAGAAAGTTCATCCGTATGAATCAGACAAAACTTCGCTCTGAAGAATACATTCATTTAAAAGATGCAGTTGTAAATTATGGCAAAACAACTAACGTTGGAAGAATTACGATTTTGCCATCTTTATATACAGGCAGTACACGTCATATGCATGAATACGCTCAAGATGCAATTACGTATGTTCGTTCCCAGACCTATTCATAATATTCATATCTAATCCAGCTGGGGATGATATACAACAGCTGTTACTTCCAGATCAATCGCCGGTAGAAACTGAAATCGCTGATGGAAACAAGAAGTGTTTGAGTCTGTGCGTTGCTGAATGTACATAGGGGAATGGCAAAAGAGAGGATTGCCACACTCACATATACTAATCTGGCTACATAACTAAATCACTCTAAATGAGATCGACATTGTTATTTCATTAAAATACCCAACACCAATGGGTTTTTCCATATTCGCCTTTCATCAAAAAAATACAAAGCACACACAAACGTAGAATACTGTAACTCCATTAAATCGATCAAATACATTTGTAAGTACGTGAATAAAGGCAGCGTATGACTGCGTATTTTGGTGTGAAAAGAGAAAGAACTAATGAAAATCCGGTCATACCTATCCATTAAATTGCACAGTATCAAGCTGGAAGATACATAAGCAGCAATGAAGCAGTATGGCGAATTCTTTTATTTCCAATGCATGAATGAAGTCCAAGCAGTATATCTAGAAAATAGACAACTCCTTTATTTTACAGATACAAATGTGCAACAAATAGCCATGAATACACCAGCTACAACGCTAACTGCTTTATGTTATGTCAAAATGATGCGTTTGCAAACATGTTGCTATATTCGGAAGTGCCAACTTAGTACACATGGAATACGTATAGAATAACATTTGAACGACGCAAGCGAGGAGAGCAAGTCCATGGCCAACCTGGCATATTCAAAGAAAATACAATAGGAAGATTGTACACCATGCATCCCAATCAAAATGAGTGCTTCTTCCTTCGCATGCTGTTGATAAATGTGCCTGGTCCAATGACTTTTCAAAAATTAATAATTGCCAATGACGTCACACATGCCACTTCCCGAAGTTCATTTGAAGCTCTTAAATTATTTGAGGATGACCGACATTGGGATGAATGCATTCATGACGCGACCAACACGTCAAATCCAAATCAAATTCGTGCATTGTTTTTTCAAACAAATTGACCACGTGCTCTCCGGAGTTATGGGAAAAATACAGATCGCACATGGCTGAAGATTTACGTCGACTTCGCAAGGAAAATTCAAATATCAACATGGATTTCACAGCTGAAATCTACTACGAAGCGTTGATAATGATTGAAGATTTGTGCGTAAAAATCTCGACTAAACTTCTCCATCAATTTGGAATGCCATCACCGAATAGATCTGCTGCTGCTTCGTTCGATGTTGAATTGCGTCGTAAACAAAATTACAACACGATTGATCTTTTGTCGTATGTGTAATAAAATATTCCAAAGCTAACGCTTGAGCTAAAATGGGTTTATAACAAAATAATGCACACTGTTGATAATTGGTTAGAAGTAATCTTCTTGTTAGATGCACCAGAAGAAACTGGTAAAACATTCCTAATTAAAATAATTCTGGCAGCAATTTGATCCCAAAATGACATAGCCTTAGCTCTTGCATTCTCCGGAATACCTGTGACATTGCTACCAGGTGGAAAACCGCTCATTCTGCTTTGAAATTGCAATTGAACATGCAATTCACTGAAACTCTCACGTGCAACATTTCCAAAGCTTCAGGCATCGGAAGAGTATTGCAAAAATCCAAAATTATTGCTTGGGATGAATGCACAATGGCACACAAAAGATCACTCGAGGCTCTTAATCGATCATTACAAGATTTGCGTGAACACAACAGACCATTTGGGAACGCATTAATATTGCTTGCTGGAGATTTCAGGCAAACATTACCTGTAATTCCTCCATCGACAGTGGCCGATGAACATCTATCAGGTGACACATTCTCACATCAATTGCTGCAAACTGGGAACGTAGAGGTGCCGGTTGACCTGACCTTAGGATGAATGTCATTGCCTCAAAACTTCGGCAAAGCAGTGACGTCAAAAGAAGAATCGGTGGAAAAAGTATTTACCAATTTTCAAATCAATTATAAAAATCACGATTGGCTGAGTGAGCGAGCTATTCTTTCCACCAAGAACAAAGACGTTTACGAACTTAACAATATTATTCAATCTAATATCCAAAGTGAAGCAGTAACATACAAGTTCAATCGATCTTCCAGCGATGCTACCGCACGAGTTACGTCCATTCGAGTTACCGCTCTCACTCTCTATGGTTCCATCTCAAATACTCCATTTCCAAGACATTCCATCCTCTCTCCCTTTTTTCCAAATTGAACCCATAACTCACACCCTTTCCGATTCACTCTTGCCGCAGACTAAAGAACTGAAATGTAATATTCGTTGAAGTTGTATCAAGTTCTAATTATCTAATTATCGTCTAAAGACGATACAGACATAAGTCACGTACTGCAATTGAAAATCGGCGTACCAATTATAATGGGGCGAAATATTAACCAACCAAACCTTTTCAACGACACGCGGCTTATAGTGAATCAATTAATAAGCAACGTCATAAAGGCAAAAATATGGACAGGATCATTCCAAGGTGAACATGTACTCATTCCTCTCATTCCAATAATTTCAACGGATAATATGGCATTACAATTTAAGAGGTTGCAATTCCCAATTCGATTGGCGTTTGCAATCACCATCAACAAATCTCACGGCCAACCTTTATAAGCAGCAGGTTTATACCTTCACACAGATTTCTTCTCACATGGACAATTATATATAGCGAGATCTATAGTCGACAAACCAGATATTCTGTTTATTTTCACAGACAATGGAATAACAACAAATATAGTATACCCATATATATTAAGAAATTAAAGATATCCGAAAGGTGTATCTATTTCATTGTACTCTAGGGTACTCTAGTATATAAATAGTTATATAGATGTATATATAGACATAGAAGAAACACTATATAAACTACAAGTGTAATTAATAAAAATTGGGACAACTTTTATAGTATCCTTCAAATAAATTGTTTTACATTATACCCATAATTTTGTATCGTACTTATTTTATTGAGAGAAAAAAATATTTTTCTAGAATTATTAAATTTTTGTAGTAAAAATTTAAGTCTATAGGGTTTGCTTTCGTTTTTGCACTTATTTGTAATTTCACCAAAGTAACCATATTCTGCTTGCACACAGCATAGTGTTGCATCAGTGCAATTATTTGAACTAACAAAATCAAGAAGAAACTACGCAGCGACTACATAGGGAGCACTGAATATACTAAAGTAAAATTTAACCAAAAAATAACAAACCCACAAGTAACTAAATGACGGAAAGAAACTTTCCAAACACAAAAAGAATCCAAGAACACAAACCACAAAAGACTTTTTTTAAAGAAAATTTATTTCTTATTATATTTAAGCGTTACTGGGAAACGCCATCGAAAAGACATCACCAAACTCGCTTCAATAATTTCAAAAGGGTAAAAATAAAGAAAAGGAAAATTGAAAAGGAAACTATAAAAATAAAACAATATGTACTCGTATCTATATATATTTTTTTATTCCATACAAAATAACAAACTGCTTTATGATTCAAGCAAAGCTTTGTATCTTAAAGCAGTTTGTTACTTTGTATGAAATAAAAATAAAATAAATCAATAAGGGAGCTTTGTAACTCAATATTAGTTTCAGTTTTGCTTGAGGTATAAAGCAATCTGCCTATCTATCTGTCTATAGTGCAGTCTAGACCTGAATCACATTGAGAATTATGGGACGACATCATAAAAGTTTTTGCTCAACATAATATAACAAATTTCGACATGATATTTGACAAAGTTGAAGAAGCCTGGTGTGGAATACCTGTCAAAAGGTGCAGGCATTTAATAATGTCTAGCAATTTCGATAAGGCGCTGTATTAAAACAGAAAGGCTCTCCCACCATTGACATGTTAAATAAACCAAAATAACGTTTCTTGTATAATTCGTCAAGCTTTTCTTTTATTTTTCGCTAATAATTTGTTTCCAATTAGTTTGCACAGTCAAATCTGAGGATTGAGCACAAAATCGCTCGTAAAACTTATTTAACTTAAGAAATTGAGCAAATTTCGTTATTTTTTTAAGATTATATGTCCATTACTTATATTACGTATAATTTAGTTAGTCTCTATAGAGAATTCAACCAGAAAAAGCATGAAGAGCGTAACCAATACCTTTGTTTCCAATTAGTTGTCAAGAGCTGTATATATATAAAATTCGAAGTATGGATGCCGAAACCGCTGGACCGATTTTGATTTGGACCGAAAATTTTAGGGAATCTCTATGATAGCCTAAAGAAGGTAACTGTGAAGTTTGGTGCGAACAAATCGTCGAATTCGCTAAATATTACGCTCAACTTAATTTTGAGATGCTTCTTAAACTGTACAGATACAAATAAAATACAAAAAACAAAGCATCATCTGAAAATTGAATCTGCCGGAAGTGCTGCTCAAACTGTACAAAGTCGAAATGTTTTAATATTGGAATGAAAAAAAAAAAATCAAAAAGTAAAGAATACGAAATGCGACCCAAAAAGTGAAATACTGGACGATCAACGAGAAAATCGCAGCAGTAGACAGAGCGCAGAGCTGATCCCGAGCAACGCCAAAGGCGAGTTGTTTTATTCGGACTTTTTTTACGCTTTACACGGCCAACTTTAAATACGTCAAGATTTTTCGACTGACTGGTTTATAGTATTGTTTGGTCTATGAGCTCTTTACTGCAGCTTCTTCACCCATTTTTTTTCTTATGCCTTTCTTGCGTTTTAAATTCGCTCCTATTGAGATGTTAGAGATTTCAACGCTGTGAAAACACAGAATGCAAAACAACAAATTGTTCACACTACGAAACTGATATCGCAAGTGGTTTGCAAGTAACATTCGATGTTCGAAATGACAATTTGCGAATAAAACATAATTTGAAGTACGAGTTGGTAATTCATTGTTGGGGTGAAATATGAAAATAATTTAAATTTCACGCAATTTCCAGTCGCAATTTTAGAAGGGTCTATTATAAGACTCAAACGTGCATATAAACAATTTATTAACGACAAATTAATAACCAGGCAGTTGTCTCCAGTCATAAGTTAAATGTCATTGCTGCCCGATCCCGTTGCTTGCGTAAGAATCATGTTAATTACAAGGTTCTTCAACAGGGACGTCGTAATTTCAAAATACTAGCATCTGGAAACCCTATAATACACTTGGAACTTCAACTTAAAATTTTTCTCTCCCAACCCGTGTTTGTTGTGAAGAGAAGCGCGAGGCTATGGGTACGAAGTGTTCATTGTTGCCGACGGTGTACAATCAATATTCTCAACATTTTGACATTTATTTTTGTGTTCGTTCGGTTTTTCCGCCCTTACTTTATTCGTTCGTAAAGGCCAAAAGTAGTGTGGGCAAAAGAAGCTACTTAATTTTTAATAGAAAAAATGCAAGATTATGAATTATTATACAACACCAGTATATTCGTCTTTTAATTGAAAAAATTTGAAGTTACCTGTTCGATCTCGAAAGTCTTGTATCTGTGCAACTGTTGTCGCCATTTAGACAAATTTTTATTTTGCGTACCGAAATTAAGATTGTTTTTAAAGAGCAGTATGTGCGTTTCTAATCAATGTGACAAATTTATTTTTGTTATGTTTATCATTTCTCCATTGTTTCTCTATTTACTTTATATTAATTGTGTTGTGTACACATTTGATTTAATTGCCGCGGAGAAGGAGAATCTCACACGGACACTAGGGAATAGGGACTAAAGTTTAAATACACCGTTCAAATTTGGAGTTTAAAGAAAAGTAAACAAGTTATTAAAATAGTATGTAGTGTAGACGTGGGTTGCTTTCTCAATGATCAGCAAGAGAGTGACCTCTTTTATTCTTCACATTCGTTGCTAGCTTCGCACTGATACATTATAACTTAAACTATGTTTGCTTGCCAGTGTTACAAGACAGCCCTTTTGCAATGACTATTATTGTACTCTGTTATTTTAACTATGACTACCGTTAAGTTTTATATCAAAATCCAGATAGTAAGTTGCTTACAATATGTTGCAATTCGGACGTCCTGATAATCAGGGTTTCCCGATTCTGGCCTGTTTTGTTGGTGGATGCCCACACTCCTTTTTATGGTATTTGAGTTTGTTGGGAATTTTCTACGTCTTCTAATAAGTATCTATCATTCCCCAGTACGTTTAAAACCTTGTAAGGCCCTTAATACTTCGGGATGAGTTTGCTTGAGTCTCTGACATGTGAAATGAAGTTTTTTATCATAACGTATGCTCCTAGGTTGTATTCTCTCGGAGGTGGTCGTTGAGTGTCTGTATAGATTTCGTTGTACTGTTGTGCTTGTTCTTGACGTTTTTCTGCTTGTCTCCTGACTTGTTCTCTGTCAACATTTACTTGGCTTTGTTTTCCGAACATAGGGTTTTCTTTGAGGGTGTCTATGACTGCGCCTTTCTGACTAGACCCGAAGAGCTTAACACTGTGGTGTTCCTGAATAGTGCGATGAATTGTGTTGTTTAGAGTAAATTCTACTTTCTCTAGAATTTGGTCCCACTATATTTTAATTTCCTCATCTACTAGTTTTGCTATAATTGCTCCTAGGGATCTGTTAACACGTTCGACCTGGCCGTTTGCTTGTGGAGAGCCGGTTGCAACTTTTATGTGTTAGACATTATTACTTCCTCTATTCTTTTAATGCATTAACTGATTCTTTGGACTTTGTTGTCATAGTAGGATATAATTTTGAATAAGCATCACTACTACAAAGTTGTGTTTATTTTTAGTGTTTTTGCTATAAATCGGACCATAATCATCAAATTCCCTTTTGCAATTGTATGTAGATATCCCTCTTGTTTAGCATATTTTGGTGAGAAAGCTATTCATTTCAAGCAACTTTTTATGTGCTCACTTACTTTTTGTTTTATGTTATGGAACCAGTACATTTTCGATATTAAATCTAAGGTTTTATCAACGCCAACATGGCAAATTTCATCATGGTACTTACAGAGCACGCGATTTTCCATGGATTTAGGTATACCAAACATAAAAATTATACACACTTTTTCTGTAGACTACCCCATTGCGAATTTCATATTGTTGATATTCCGTTTTTGTCAACATTTCCTTTATTTTCTTAAGACTTTCATATTTGCCTTAGCAAATAACTAAATTGTTTTCGAAGGAATTGGTTCACCAGTTAGCATATTATTATATCTACTTAGCGCACCGACATTCTGCATTCTTTTACCTGCTCTGTGCTCTAATATATAGTAATAATTTTGGAATTCGAGGGCCCATCTCGTTATTGGGTTTAGGTCTTTTTTGTGTAGCATCATTGTGAAAGGGTTGCAAAGGTAGAATCTTCTCTCTCTTTGGCATTAACAATGGCCAATGTTTCAAGTTTGAAAGTATGATACTTTACTTCGGTTGCAGTTGTTCGTTTTGAGTAGTAAAAAACCGGGTGAAATAGGCCGTCTAACTTTCGTTGCAACAGAATGGCTTCAAACCCAAGTGCACTTGCGTCACAATAAACTTCAGTTTCGTCCCTCGGATCATAAAGAGCAAGTATCTGTGAATCCATTAACTTCCCTTTTAGTACATTGAAACATTCGAGTTTTTTGGGCCGAAAATGAACTTTTTGTATTTTTTTATAAATACAAAGGTTTGGCAATGATTGAGAAATTTTTGATAAAAGGGCGGAAATATGAACAGAGTCTAATGAAGCTTGTCACGTCATGAACTTTGGAGGATATGCAGAAACTTTCGATTGCTTATAGTTTTTTTACATCTGCTTTGATTCGCTCTCCCGTTATGGTGTATTTGACTTCGTTTTGTAGGAACTCGCACTTGTCGAGTCGACGAAGTTCTAGTTTGTTGTCTACTAGCCTTTTAAAAATTTTCTTTAAAACTGTGAAGCATTTGTCTACCTCTTCCGTTGCAATCATTATATCATCTGTTGTGAAAATTTTATTAATAAATCTTTGAAATGTTGACCGCGCGTTGCGTAAGCCAAATGGCAATCTCAGAAACTCAAACTGACCTAAGGGTATAGTGAACACGGTGTACTTTACTGACTCTTCATGCATGACCACATGGAAAAAGTATTCGTCATTTGTAACTCTATCTTCTTGGAGTATGATAATCTTCATGGCGTGCAGTTGAAGGGTTTAGCATTGCTCAGATTAAGGACTAGTTTAGGTGAAACGTAATGTTCCGGAAAAATATCTTCAAGGCGTTTTTTATTTATTTTTTTGCCCTACCATCAGATCATTTTGGCTTGTTTGGTTTGTAATCTATTAGTGAAATTTGTCTTTCAAAGTTGTCGTCGTTTAATATTTTCACTTGTTCGTTTTCTTTTTCCTTATTTTTGTATGTAATTTCTCTATGCAAGTTTTTACAGGAATTAACTCTTTTCAAATTATTTGGCAAGTTTAACATGACATGTTTTCTTTCATTGTTCTGAGAGAAAATCTCTGCCAAGGACAATTGGAAAATATCATAGTTTCATCGCTAACAATATATAATTCAAGGCTAGTTTATTTTTCATTTTAATGCAACTAGAATTTTTTCTAAAAATGTTTAATTTACTGTTATTGACACCGAAATAAACAATATTCTTGACTTCATGTCTGTCGAATTTTGAAGGAACACGTGACTCCCTTATAACACTTATGAGACTTCCTGAGTCTAAAAGGCATTTAATGAAAAATTAGTGTTAATATTAGATTTAAGGGTAACTAGCAAATATCTTACATATTCATACATATTGTTTTGTTGTCCTGTGGCATACTTCTTGTATTGTGTACAGTCTTTAGCGTAGTGTTTCCGTGTTTCCCGTTTCGGTTTGCGACACTCAGTCGCTAGGTGGCCCCATCTGTTACAATTGCGTCCTGTCGGTTGCTGTTGACGAGTTGTGGCTGCCTACGTACTTGCTCTATGCCTTTGAAGATTTATAGAAACTCCTCCTTTGACTTGTAGTTTTGAAGTTTAGCCTTCATACGTAACTGCGAGTTGGACATACCTTCCACCAAGTAGTCCAGCAGCTTATCTTTTTCTAAGCGAAGACTATTTGCCAATACTATTTTTCAGCTAAAATATTCAACAAAATTTTCATTAGGCCTCTACCTGCATTCTAATTTACGTCGTTCGGTTATTTTATCATCTCTAATTGCAAAAATGCAATGAACGTAGTCGGGTTTTAAATATAACCACTATTTTGCATTTCCTGTCAGTATACAACAAATCAAGGCTCGCATATGATTTTCAGGTACTTTTTATTCACCTTTGCTACTTTTAAACTGTGCGAATCATGTGATGAATTCGGCTCCGCTGCTGCAGGATGGTAAAAGTTATTTCAGTGTACTAAACGAGACGTCTGCATTATCTGCTTTGTTCATGTGCACCATTATTTCTCGTTCGTGTTTTAAAATATGGGTCTCTTTTTCAAATATCTCGTACTTTTCTCAGTAGTGGACTTACCCACAGCTTTGCCATCTTTCTGCTTACATATCCAGTCATTTCCATTGTCTGTATCCATACTTCTACTGTTTCCTTTTTCTGTGTCCAATGTGTTGTTGTTGTTCTGCGAAATCATTATCGTGACATCGGTCTCGTTTTATTTTCTTATGTATGCTGCCGTTGCGTTGTCTATCACACACACTCATTTCCATGTGGCCGTCGGCCGGACTCACAATTGTATTTAAAGAACAGTCGTCGACCAGCTCAACGTGGTGCATTTGGTACTGCCCACGCTTCTGGGGGGTTAACGCCTCTAAACTTGTTATCAAATCGGTATTACTACTGCTTGCCGACAAACCAATCTCTTTACACCAATCCTTCAATTCACATTAATTATACTTCGCCAAACCAAAATCAGACATTTCTATGACCTATTTTTTCACACCAAAATTAGACATTTCTATAACCTATTTTCCTCTCTTTTTACTTTCTTCTCTTTTCTCAAAGGTGCAGAGAACCACTTCGGAAATTGTATACGTGTTCTGCTTTTTTAACGATCATCAAGAAAGTAACATCTTTTATTCCTCACATTCGTTTCCTGGCTTCTCACTGATACATTTTAGCTTAAACTATGTATGCTTGCCAGTGTTGCGAGGCGTTATCGTTACATTTAATATTAAAAGCCAATTAGTAAGTTTCTTAAAATATGCTGCTTACAATAGTTAAATCTATATATAAATAGACCAATATAATTGCTTTACCATCCTTTTACGCCTAAACCCCATAACCGATTTTGATAAAAAAAATGTACCATTTCACACGTTTTCATTGCAGATTGTCACAATATACTTTTTAATAAACTGAGGTATTGTTAGCAAAAAAATAGTTAAAAGTTGTCACACAACTACAATAAAGTTTTTCACACACGCTTGCATTTTGTTAAATTACACGCTTGCATTAAATTAAATTAAAAATTATCGCATGTGTTTACTGTCGACGCGCTAATCTGAATGAGCGCGTCGGGTTCCAACAGGGATTGTGAAATGCCCCTTTTCGCACTGGTACTCTCTTTCTCTCTCTGCTTTCTACATGCGCTGGCTTAAGCGATTGCACGTTGGAATTTGTACGAAGATTTATATTTTATACTTTATTTTATTAAATTGTTAATAAAATAAAATATTCGCCAACTTGGAATCGGCTCTGCTTCGATAAAAAAGCTGCTTTCCAACGCAGTAACATCCTGAAATATTGGCTCATCTTGAGAAAATTTGACTTTCGCAAAATATTTGGGTCGCCTGAAGTACTGTTAGACGCGTAGCCGAAGATTCTTGGTTAAACGGTATGAGTGATGGATAGCCGGGACGCTCGCCTCAGTGAGAGAGAGGTGACCGACAATAGTCAGCCAGGTGGTGAGACCGTGAGCAAACTTATAACGGCATGGTCAACGGTGTAAAGTAGCGAGCCGTTGTCGACCGTTAGAGATCAGACAGTTGAAGCCACATTAAACCGAAGTGATCATGACCTGGAAGATCATCCCACGGCTTCAACTGTGCCGTATACTAAGATGCCCGCGACGAAAAGTACAGCAGCAAATGTCACTGTGCCGGCTCAGCAGACGTTTGACGAAATATTCTTCAATCGCAAGGTAACAAAAGTGCCTGATATCACGTCGAGAGCAGCGCAGTCAGCGGTAGCGTCAACGGCGCCAAGTGTGAGTGTGCCGTTCATGTCGAGTACGGCCGTCTTCAACCATACCCCCGCACTGTATAACAGCGTTTATGCAAGCATCAACTCAGCGTTGTCGATGACTACGTTTGGTGACGCATCACAAGTACAGTTCAATGGGCCTCAGTTTGTCGGCGCAGAGCGTGGGTGTGCTGCGCTAACGTCTGCACAAATTGCCGCTCGTTTTAAATCGAAATTTGCCTGTTTTCTCTGGTAAACCTGAGAAATGGCTGCTGTTCATAACCAACTACGAGCAATCTACTGAGAGATGCGGGTTCAGCAACAAGGAGAACCTGATAAGACTGCAGAAGTGCCTCAAAGGCTCGGCGCTGGATGCAGTTCGGGGAAAGCTCTTGACGCCTGCGATGGTTCCATACGCGATTGGTATGCTAAGAATGATGTTTGGTCGACCCGAAATAATATACGCATCGCTGCAACGTAAATTGAGAGAGGAACCAGCCATACGGCCAAACAACTTGGATTCAGTCATCAAGTTAGCGTTGGCTGTTCAGAACTACTGCGCTACATTAGCTGTGATCGGTCTCAACGAATATTTATATGACCCATCACTGTTGTCCGATCTTGTAACCAAGATGCCAAGCGACATGAAGCTGTACTGGGGACGTCATCGCTTATCCACCGTCGGTATGAGAGCCAACTTATCGACATTCGACAACTGGCTGTTTGGTATTGCCATTGTGCCACCATGGTCACACCGTACGAGACATCCAGTTCGGACGGTGCTAAGAGCGCCATTAAATCGAAGGAACGGGTCCTTGTTCATAGCCCAGCCACGAAACTGGTCAACCTGAGCCATGCCGACAGGGGCAAGAGAAGCCCTCGTGCCTGAGATGTGATGGTGAGCACGGCCTGGCGGACTGCGAAGAGTTTAAATCGTTGAGCACTATCCAGCGGTGGCAGTTTGTGAAGGTTTGTTTCTGCTGCTTCAAGGAACATGTTCTACGTAGGTGCAAGGTTAAGAAACGTTGTGGCGTTGACGGATACAAGGCAATGCACAATGTTTTACTGCATGCAATGTCTACGGACAGAAGCTCCAGCCAGACAGCTTCAAGGTACTGCTTGAAGCTGCCAACGCAGAAACAGTTACATAGATCCGTATTACAGCCCGCCGCCTATATTGCTGCCGGTATTATTCTCTGGAGAGTCCCCCCAATTCAAAGAGGCCAAATTCTTGGGCCTTGATTTGGATCAAAGGCTGACCTCCCAAGCCCATATTGCGGGGTTCATAGTGTAGACGGCAGCAGTGTAACGTACAATAGTGTTGACAGTAGAAGTATAATGTGCAGTAGTTGCTGACACACCAGTGTGCACAAGATTGTGTACGAGCTACATGTAGTTAGTCTTATTCATTATAGCTCATAAGAAATGGTGTCGTGTGCAAAAAAGAGAGAGGGGAATTAAAATAAATGAAGATTGAGTCAGTCCTGTTCTTACCGCGATTGAGTGTAGATTACAATATTGAGCTGCCGCCCCTATGTCGCCAAATTGTACTGGCTATTACACAAATAAGCTTAGTTTAAACAATAAACGTACGGCCTACGCTTAAGTAATCGCTCCGGTTTGGGGCGACACAAATCCAAAGGGAGAATACTCGCAAAACAAAGTGCTACGCATCATCACTGGGTGCCCCTGGTTTGCGAGACATGCTGCCTTGCATTAAGACCTGGAAGTGGACTACGTGGTGGGCATCATTATCTCATTTACATGTAGGCTCCTCCCTCCGGAGCAGGCATCTCTATTATATCTCTCCATCTCCGTCATTCATTCGTTAAGTCTCGCAGTCAACCAAATGTGTATCATAAAAACTGAAATAAAGAAAAACAACATACACATACATCTGCTTCTTCTTAAAATAACAGAAATACAGCCGTAGAAAAAGCTCGGTAGTTTAATATGTCTAATTTATCAAAATTATGCTTGTATACAAACCCTTAATTTTTATATTTCAATGCCTTACAATGTGGGCCAACTAAGTTAATAGTTGTAATAGATAATTGGTAGGAACTGTAGTCAATTGATATATAGTGACTGAAATCAACTCGTTTCAAAGTTCCAAGATTTGATTGACGCGCTACACGGGTTTATGATATCCGGATAAGGTGTGTGGTGTGATGTGGTTCAATTTAGTTGAAAAATTAAATACCAGGAATATGCAGGGCGAATGGGAGAATCAAATTGTGCCACATTGTATCTACCACCTTATCTATTATTGTCGGGCGACGCAACTGATTCCAAAAATTCTTCCCGAAAGGTTCTCAAATATAATTAAGATTAAACGATAATTCCGAAATTGTCACTTTTTGACAGCAATGAAACGCGTATCGCCTACTAAATAAATAATTAAGAAATGGTCTCTTTGCCCTTCTTAATTTTAAATCTGTACATTTTTGGATTCTTCAAACTTATATCAAACTTATATACAAGTCAAGTCAATTCGGACTTGGACTTTGACTCTTGCCAAAAAAAAATGAATAAATAAAAAAAACGATGGGATAAGGACCAATACATATACAGCACATATACACGAACATACAGATACAACAAATATAAGAAATACCTCCAACGCAGAAGGCACCAACAGCTGCAAAGTATGGCGATGTTGCAAACAAAATCCCTGTGTAATTTCTATTTAATTCTTTCAAAGCACAACGAAGACCTTTTGATGTAACTTGCCCGCTTATGCCACACTCTTCAAACACCACTTATTACCATAATTTTGTCTCTTCTAGTTTTAGTTGGAGTGGTCTCAGTGAGAATTGGGTGCCAAAGGAAGTGTCGCCTGCGTTTGTTCTGCTTTGGGACCTCTAAACCAATTTATCCTATAATTTAGTTTGCTTTGTTTCTGTTGTTGTCATTTCGGTGTATTGCTCATGTTTCGTTGTTAGCTATTAAATTTCTACATTGCCTGCCTGGCATTGTTACGCTATGGTGCGCCCGTTTATTTCCGTCCCTTTGTCCGTCTCATTTGACTGTCTTCCAGGAGTATGACAAGTACTTTGCTAAACTAGCACTATTGGCGTTGGCTTTGCGATTTCAAACCGGAATGCGATATTCACGTGTTTGGCACACCGGAAATTGTTGTCTGTTGGTGCACACGGAAGCGATAACAAACTATGTCGGAAATGAGCCGCCATTAATGCAAGGTGTGAACGAACCTGATGGCGATTGACGAAACGCGATGAATACGGACACTTTCTTATTTATGCGTAGTTATAATGAAATCCGCTAGTTTTGAACAATTCAACTGATTTTGCAAATAAATTATGAGAAGGTTTTAGCAAAACACACCTCAAAGAAGGCTTCATTTTCTGCGATTGAATCAAGCAAATGATTCATCAAATATAAGGAATCAATATAAGAAGTAATTTTTTTTCTGTAGAAAGATAAGTAGGGCCATCATCGTCATTCAAAATATTAGGAAAATATTAGCAAATGATTGTTCAAAACGTAAGAAAACTTTTTATTTTTCTCGAAAAATATTTATTTATTCCCCTTCGAAGTAATCCACCTAAGATATAAAAAATGTATCCAGTGCTCGAAGAAAAGGTCATTCAGCGACGAGGTCTTTTTTTCCTAAATCGTTGTATATCTTCGTCCTTTCAAAGTCCTTTTTAACCTTGTTAACAGGAAAAGTCACAAGAGGCTAAGCCCGGTGATACGTTGTCTGAGGCAAGACTACGGTGCCCAAAAAATTACGAACAAGCAATGACGTGTGAGCATTATCGTGGTGTTATATCTATGTCTGATTAATCCACAGTTCCGGGCATTTTTTCGTGTCGCTTTATGCAAATTGCGCATAACTTCAAGTTAATATTTCTTATTGAGCGCACCACGCCATTGTAACGGAAGTAAACTGTGAGCAAAGATTTCACATTTTTTACTCCTGTTTTTTCTGGATTGGAACGATTACCATATACTCACGTCTCGGCACCACTTATTGCTCTTTTGAGCAAATCAACATAGTCGTTGACGTCATTTCACAGCTCCTGGGGGATGCTTACGCAACGGCTCTTTTGCTCAAAGTTAACAATTTTGATGTCACACATTTCATGCCAAAACACCCGAAAAAATTTTATGACATGATACAATGAGAACATCTATATTACGACATCCTCAGCAACTTCTCTAACACTGTTTCAAAGTTTGCGTCAGGTTTTATGGTTCTGAGCGTCCAGAGTGGTCTTCGTTGTCGGCCTTCTGTGAAGAGCTTTGTGTCTGTCAAAAACAAAATAAAGATAATTATGATAATGTTAACATATCTTAGGGACATGTGAATTAACATATCAAAAAAAATTTTCAAGTATATTTAATATCAAAGCAGATCACGTACGGTAAATGTCTGTTATATGATAACTAGAATATAGCCCTCATATAATCAAAATCGAATTAAGACACAAAAATAATAGAAAAATAATTATTGATTGATATGGCATTTATGATATGGCCTTTACTTCTATACCGTTTCCAGTAATAACTCGTCATAATATATAGTGATTACTTTGAGTAAAAAAAAAATAAATTACTTTTTATCCTATTTTCAAATTTTATTTAATAAGCATTGCGTTGTCCGCCTTAGGTCCAATAGATGCCGTTTTTCTCAATCACTTGTTGCCATTTTGCTAACAGCATATAGTAGATGCTTTAAGATTTCCCTAGCAAGCTCCCTGGGATTCCGGCGAGTCATAATTGACGTGTGTGGCCTTGTGTTATGCTGGTGAAAAGCAATAACTTTGGCATCCATGTTTAACACAATTTATCTCACAAACAAATAAACCAAACCAAAATTGGCGAATCTGTCTGATTGAATTCTCCTAAGATGTCAATTACCCCATTTATATGACAACTTATACCGATTTCACTTAGAACAATTTGAGTTAGAACGCATATGTAAACCCTTTTTAATGGTTCTAACCACTTTTAGAACCCACTACTAATCAAATCACTTAGACCGGTATTACATTTGCCAATTTAACTCGCAATTCTTCTCTTCCACCTTTTGTTCGGAGTGAGGAGAAGCACGAGGCTTACAGGGTTGTTCTTGTTCCTTGTACCATCAACAGTTTTTCAACTTTTTGGCAATTTGCTCGTCTTCGTTCGGTTATTCCCTTGTTGCTTTGGTAGAGACATATTGAAATTAAATTGATCGGCCGGTTTAATGTGAAGCAAGAAATTGAATTATTCATTGACAAAATTCAAAACTTTGAATGTATTATTAAAAATATTTATTATTAAGAAGTAATTTTTGGTTTGGTTT
Organism: Cacoxenus indagator; assembly: GCA_035041755.1. Taxonomy (NCBI): domain Eukaryota; kingdom Metazoa; phylum Arthropoda; class Insecta; order Diptera; family Drosophilidae; genus Cacoxenus; species Cacoxenus indagator. The sequence goes on along the minus strand of JAWNKX010000063.1, from coordinate 7,818 downwards.
TTGTTCAAACTATGAATATATTTATATTATATTAACTATGAACTATATATTATATAACTATATATTAACTATGAATATCTTTATATTTGATTTTTATATCTAAAAACTGATTGGAGGATTCTTCGATAAAATTGTGAACGGGGTTTTTTCGGTCGTTCTGCTTCGCAGAGGGCATACACTCGATATTATACTCTGCTATGTTAATACTCTGCTATGTATACTCTGCTGAGTTAACTGTAGAGTTATTTACGTTGCTTGAACCCCTTGTCATATTGGCGCAACCTATATTCGAATTGATTTATGTTTCCCTTTTTAATTGTTAATTTTTGTCGTAGTTCTTCACATCGTTAGCATCGTTTATAAGACGCCGGGTGGCCAAATTTTGTACATAGGAAGCACTGGAGTTTCTCTTTATCAGTGGGGGCAGGTGAGAGTTTGACGCACTACGGAAGAAGTTTGGGCAATTGTGGTATTGAGGAATGTCGATTCTCTTCATGGGTTCCCATTCAATGCGATGGCAAAGAATGTTGTCTTTGGCTTTGAGTTCTATAATCTTGCTTTCAGCGCTTTTTTGGACAATGAAGATGGGAAACTCAATGTTACGTTGCTTAGCATTCTTTGATGAAAATTATGACTAGGTATATTTAAGTTATTCTTTTGATAATTTTGAAATTCGTTAAGAATTTTGTCGAGATCACTGTTACTACTTAGCCTTACCAATCAGTACATTTTTGTTTTAAAGCATTTCGGAGTATATGATTAAAAACTCTGCTTCGGTTTTTCTAGGTGACTACGTACTCTTACATAGTTCTCAGGGTTTGTTAAGAGTATAGCTCTTTTATATTGATTGTCAATTTTATTTTAAATCAAGTTATCTTCAGTTCGTTTGTTATTAATTCTATGATTTATTTTGACTGAAGATGAAATATATTTATTGGAGGTATTATTTTTGCTTTTTTCCTTGTTATTGTCGTTTTCGTTCGCGTTTTGAATACCGTTATTGCTTGAAGTTGCTATGTATGTTTTTTATTTTTTGGTAAATATGTATTTATTTACAATTTTCAGAAATGTTTCTTAAACTAGTGAACTACTACTTATTTTATTCGCAGCTTAAACTAATTATATATAAAAACTAACAAAAAACTAATGACTATACAAAAGTAGTCAATTAAAATTTACCAGTTATGCATTTAAATTTATATTTTAACTTAAAAATATATGTTAAGAAAGGACTCTGTCAGGAAGAACCTCTGGGTGGCATCGTTTTTGTCTTCTTATCTTAGTTCTTAGTCTCTCACCAGTACGACGACCTACGTTCGGGTGGGAACTATGCCGTTCTAAATATTTTTGGCTAGTATTTGTAGCACATCACCAACTTTAGGGACTCCTAAATCCCTTTCAAAATCCCATGTACGCATGTACCATGGATTATTGCAGATTCTTCTTAATATTTTGGTTTGAACCACTCGTCTTTTATTTTAGTGGGTTTTGGCGTCAAATCCGTACACCTGCATCACATACTTCCAGGTCGGGCTTAATATAATTTTGTAAATAGCGACTGTTGGAGCAGGACTAAGGGCAGTCTGGCAACGACGTTAGCTAAATTTTCGCTATCTCTCCCAAAATCATCATCAGTTTAGCGCAGTAGAAAAAGAACTCACTCTGAACTGTACAAGCAAACAAGTAAAACGTGAAGCCAATCGCTCTGAGATTATAATCTTTTAATAAAATTATTAAAGAATAAATTTGTTGTGAAATAAAATTTGTTGCTAAGAACATCACATCATTTGAAATCGCATAGAAATACATATTCATCTGAATACTTTATTTAAATTAAAATTAATTAAAATTAACAGAAGCAGTTTCGAAATGAGCCAAGAAAATGACGCCAAATTAGACGCGCTTCGGCGGAAGCGGAACGTGATGCAACAAAACATTGCAAAACTAAAACAAAAGTTAACCAATAGGGGAGATGCTGCAAACGCTACCGTGCTTGACTGCAGGTTACAAATTTTGGAGTCATACTTCAGCCAGGTCTGCAGAGTATAAACCCAGCTAGAGAGTATAGACGGGACAGGTGACGGACGAGGAGAGTTTGAAGAGCTGTATATTATGGCGAAGTCCGAAATCATTTCGCTCCTACGCAGAGCCACTGCGGACCTACCCGTAGATGCGACACTTCTTAAGAGTACGACACTCGCGAGTTTTGCCCACCACAGTCGGCTGCCTAAATTGAAACTGCCCAGCTTCAACGGCACTTATGCGGACTATAAAAAATTTATCAGCGCCTTCAAACACTTGATCGACGACGATCCACATATAGCAACAATTGACAAGTTCAATTATTTATGGGAGTATTTGTCAGCACTGGCCCAGCACTGGAAGTATTTCAAGCATTCCAAGTGTCAGAGCCAAACTATCCAAAGGCAATAAAAAGGTTGGAAGAGCGCTATGACAATGGCGTCACAGGTCAGGTGTCTGCACTGCAACGCAGACAGTCATTACATTAGCAAGAGTGAAACCTTTCGCAACTTGCCGCTACCGCAACGAAAACTTTGCGTCACACGAACAAAGTTATGCTACAACTGTTTGAGAAAGGATCACAGCCACAGCCAAATTCTAGGAGGAGCCAAGGAAATTCTGACATCAATTACGGCAACCAGTTGCAGCAACACACGCCATTGATTGCGCGGATATTTAAACGGGAGATCATTCCTACGGCTCTTGTATTAGTTCGAGATAAATACAATCAGTTTCACCATGTTCGGGTTTTGTTAGGCTCTTGTTTAGAAATTAATTTCATTACCGAGCAAACGGCCAATAGGTTACAATTGATTCGACAGAGGGTAAATCTGGAAATAAACGGAATAACCAACACGCACAAACAAACACGGCACAACATTTTCACTATGATAAAATTTCAGCTCAGCAACCGCAGGCTTCCTAGATATTTCAAAATGGAATCTGCCGGAGAGTGTCGAGTTGGCTGACCCACGGTGTATGGGAACAATAAAAATGTATATGCTGATAGGAACTGACTGTTTCTTCGATGCGATATGGAGCGAAAAGTTTTACCTCGGGCCGGAGATGCCGTACATAATCAACACTACCTTTGGTTGGATTGTAGGAGGCAATCTAACAAGCAGCGCAAAGCCTTGTGGCTTTGTGTATATGTGTATATGTGTATATCGATGTAATTTAGTTCAAGAATCGACTCCACTCAGTGCGTTAATAGAGAGATTCTGGGAACTTGAAGACTACAAGATACCTTTAAACCAGTTGATAGAGGAAGAGCAACTCTGCGAAAGAAAAATGGGCGGATCCTAGTCCGGCTCCCATTTAAAGAAGGCGCACGTGTACTGGGACATTCATATGAGACAGCAAAAGGGCGATTGAAAGCAAACTCGATCGCGACAGTCAGCTAAAGGCTGGTTACACGGAATTCAATAACGAATACATTGCACTTGGACACATGTCGCTAGTGAACGAAATAGATTTGAGAAAGCCTCACTTTTATATTCCACATCAGCTTATTTGTCTGCTATCTTATTTGTCTTATTTTGCTTTTATTTTATTTATATTTTGTTACATACGGTTTTAATATTTCGTGCAAAATGAGTTGCTGTATTCGGTCTTGCACCAACAAAGACAACTTTAATAATGATAAGCTTAGAGGGGTTTCTTGTTGGATGTGCGATAGCATTGCCCACCTTAAGTGCGATGGGTTGACTGGTCGTGACCATTATAGACTTTACGGTACGCCTAATCCTGCATCTGGTGGCATCAGGTGGTCTTTCCCCACCTACTTCAAACGCTAGGGAGATTTCGCAATGATGTGCCACCGTATGCGAAATAAATACCACAAACTTAAAAAACTATTCACTGAGCTCGCCTCAGAGTTTGATGCTGGGACAAAAATGTTTATGGAGTACTCTTTTGACTCGACTCCAACGGCTAATCCAGTCACCTCAACCTCTTTCTTTTCATTTCAACTTGTTCTACTGCTTCCCAACATTTACGCACTTACTCTTCTGAACTTTCTTCCATATATGCCCAATCGTCCCACCCCCCTCTAATTCCAGTAGCTCCTTCAGCCATTATCCCCAATACTACTACTTCTTCTGTTGCTTTCAACTTTCCCCCACTACTTGTTCGTCTTCCTCTATTCCATGTCCTACCACTGTGACTTCAGCTTCAACTTCTCCAACTTTTTCTCCTACTTCCCAACCTTTATCCACTCATTCTTATTCTTCTATACTTTCTTCTATATTTACCCAATCGCCCCATTCCGTACCATCCATTACCCCCTCTACTATTTCTTCATCTGTCGCTTTCAACTCTCCCTCCACTACTTGTTTATCTTCCTCTATTCCCTGTCGTACTACTGAAACTTCTGCTCCATCTCCTACTAAAGTCTCTTGCTCGTGCTGTACTTTGCCTCCCCTAAGAGTTCTTCGCAGTCTAACAATGCCTCTACTCCATTGCCATGTATTTTGACGGTGCCGTATCCTCGTAAACATGTTTTTATTTCCATGTTGGATAAGGAGACAACCTGCGACGACGTTGCACGCTATATATCATTAAAAGCATGCAACCTTTTGAATATTAATATTCATAAGTTTATTTTTATAGCCCTAGAAAGGCCTTCTTTTCTTTTAAGATTTCAGTTGCTATGGAAGTATTTTCTGTCATTTGTGGCGCTAATTTCTGGCCTGCCCATATGGTGATCCATGAGTTTATTCCTAGGTTCCTTTGCAGGTAAACTTACCAGGCATCAGCTTCATCTTCTGCTTCTTCCAATGCTCCAAAAAACTAACACTACATTTTCAAAATGTTAGAGGGCTAAAGTGTAAACTTACTTTATTTTATCTTAGAAGTTTTTCTTTCAGTTCTTACATTATTGTTTTCGTTGAGACTTTGCTTCACCCTGATGTCCTAAACTCTAAAATTTCCACCTCTACATTATTGGCGTCATTGAATTAATGCATAACTTACTTTCTAAACTTGTAATCTAAATTTTTGTTTAAATCGTCTATATCATTTTATGTATTGTATTCTAAATTAAGTCTTAGATTTAGTTTAATATTGCATGTTTATTAGAGGATGATGATGTTTTTATCTGTAGCCAAATACTTAGTACGTAGACATTAGCTTTGGTATCTCATGTTCACCAAAGAAATTAGCAATTAACACCAGCTGAGCCCAGTCTATGTGACTGGGTGAATTTTGATGCCACTTGGGCCTGCCCCTAGTGAGATCAGTGTGTGGTCATTGTGTACCTACAAAGTCAATGTAAAAAAAAATAAATAAATCACTGCGTTCCCAGAATCTTACAACAAAGCTGAGAGTAGTGTCATCGTCGGCCAAAAGCACGTCACACAAATCACTGAGCGACATCCTAATGGTTGGTCCAACGATTCAGCAAACATTGGGCGCGTTCAACAGAAGTGTTTGATGATCTTTTTTGATGCTTTTCCACCAGTGATGCCTATCGTAGATTATACGCCATCTTGAGCTGCTAAATATTACGTTCCATTCGTATCAGTTAAAAGATGAAAGAGCATACAAGATTATGCGCGGCCTTCACCACTCAACCCGCGTCGAGAATATTAAACGAGAAATTGCCGACAAAGGTCACTCTGTACGCAACGTGCACAACCCAAAAAGCAGAGCTGATGGTCATCCACTCAACCTGTTTTTTGTGGCTTATGATATAATGAGGCTTTGCCGCCAAATAGTTAAAATCGAGCCGCCTCATCCGTTCAAAGATGTACCTCAATGCCATCGCTGCCAGGAGTTCTCGCATACTAAGAGGTAGTGTCGCAAACAATTTAAGTTCGTCAAATGTGGTGAAGTTCACGCCTGATAAGCCACCTAAATGCGCACTTTGCGGCGTGGAGCACACAGCGAATTATAAAGGCTGCATTAAATAAAAGGCAGCGATTGCCAGGAGAGACCCGCCACAATTCTGTGCCTAACAAGATTGTTGACTGGATGTCGTACGCTGATGTATTTAAGAAATCGGTGTATCACCAACTGGCACAACAGAAACTCCTACGTGAGCAGCAGAAGCTACGTCAGCAACAACAAAAATCAGTCCAACTACCTATTCAACCTCACTCCGAGAAACAACAGTTCCCAAGCAAGACATCTCTACCTACGAGTCGTCAAAAGTCTCATCCGTTATCAAATCAACGTCAAATCGCATTCCCTCACACTGTTGGCAATAGTGGATCGAATTGTCATAATTATCCCTCGCTCAGCATAGATAATACCCAATTATTCTCATCTCCTGAACAGGTCGTCCAATTATCGGTTGTGGTCTCCCGCCTGGACAGTCTTAACGAGAAATTTGATCGCCTGATTGAGTTGCAGACCATGATGATGGAGATGTATGCCGCCATATTGTCTAAAAATGAGCAGACCACACATGAACCTCGCCATATGGAACGCTGACGGCGTCCTTAATCACAGAAATTAGTTAGAAGTGTTCATGGCGGTCAACTTGATTGATTGATCCGGTCATCCTTACGCCACCATCCGCTGGAAACCATTCGGTCTGACTCAAGTCTGTCTCTGTTAGTATTCACACAACTCAAGGCATCCTGGTCATCGCAGCCATATATTGTCCTCCAGGACCCCAAATATCAGAGCAGCAGTTCGACACCTTTTTCAGTCAACTCGGACCTAAATTCTTAGTCGGAGGGGATTGGAACGCCAATCATCGACTTTGGGGGTCCAGACTTGCCACTTCAAGAGGCAATCAACTTCACAAGAGTATACTAAACTCTTCCAGAGAGGTTCTCGCCACGGGAGCACCCACCCTTTACAGATACCATTCCTCAAGGTCGCCCGACGCAGTAGACTTTGCTATATAAAATGACATTCATCCAACAGCTCTGGACATTGCGGATTCATCTGACCTTAGCTCAGACCACATTCCACTATTTATTAAACTTGCATTGATTCCAGATAGCATCGTATGTCGAACCAGATGGCTCCCTCCACACGCTAACATAACGATCTTTCATCGAGTCGAAACGAAAGGATCAACCTCAATATGGAAATCAATTTGAACAAGGATATAGATGATTCGGTTGATCTGTTCACCAAAAACATTCATGAGTCCTGAGGTTCTGGAGTTGGTGAGATATAAACGCAGGCTAAGACGTCGCTATATGAGATCACGGAATGAATTTGACAAGGCTACATGGAGGAGAGCTGCCCGAGAACTTAGAAAGGTAATGCAAGCTGTGCGATCGGAGCATTTCAACAATCTGTGGCTAATGCGGATCCAGTGAAAAAGCCTGGCTTCAATCTATGGCGTGCCACCAAGTGCATCAAACAACAGCCTCACAGACATGATCCAATCCGTGGGCCTCTAAACCAGTGGCTGCGTACGGAGACCTAGAAAGCAAAAGCATTTGCTAATGAGTTGGAGAGCCGGTTCACGCCTTTAAGCCAGGCTGACCCTGGAGACGTTGAGGAAACAGCTGAAGTCCTATCGAGATGGATCTTAGATCACAGTCCAACTAAACATGTCACCCCTGAAGAGGTTGTGACTCAAATTCAGAGACTGAAATCTAAGAAGAGCCCCGGACATGACCATATTGACAACGAGGTGGTGAAAGCACTCCCTTGGAAGGGAGTGTTGTTCCTGACGTTGCTGTTCAACAGCATGCTGCGGATCTGCCATTTTCCCACACAGTGGAAGTGTGCAACGATATTTATGATACCTAAACCTGACACTCCGGAGAACCGTGTCACATCATATAGGCCCATAAGCCTGCTTCCAACTTTTTCAAAAATTTTTGAAAG